>CM016561.1:8071282-8171282 GCA_003412495.2 Echium plantagineum
TGGCCTTTCATGGCGATTGCCTGCCTGTAGAGACCATTTCCTCTGCTCTGTAACTCGATCACCACTATCTTGGCCATACCCTGCCAAAACTTCGACCACCAATTTCCCTCTCATCCCCTCAAACTGATAGCCACCTCTACCTCTGCCCCTTCCTCCTGTTCAGTACAAATAGCATGGTAAGTATAATGTGTTATCCAAGAACCACTAACAATCGATTGAAGCAAGTTATTCAATTGCTAATAATATTTAACAGAAATCTCCAGTTTTCCCAATGGTACTTATGATATCATATGACAATCTCACACAACCATGTACAGTCCCACTACTGACTAAACACAATCCAGACTTTTCTTTTTCTACTTCCTATTTTGTAAATGTATAATGTCTCAATTGTTCATTCAGTATTTTATATTTAACATGCTACATGAAATGAACATTTCACATGTTAATCATAACATACTTGCTTGAATAAAAAACTTAATATTTAGTTTATCAGTGTTTAGGGTAGGTAATGTAAGCAATAACAACGAAACATGTTGAGCAAAATGAGAACATTTCCACGATATAAACTGTTTCGGTTTTGGTCTACGCCCTTCAATGTATAGTTGATGCCCACCAATCTCAATAGTTGAAGCCTGAAAGAAAGTAGAGCATTGACATACTATAAATATAATTTTAAGCGCAGCATGAAGCAAGTTGTTTGCAAGAATGGAAGATTGATAAGCACGTGAAACGTATCAAATAACAACAGAAAGAAATTACAAACCAAAGTGCAACATACATAATACTACAAAACTCATATTCTACAACATTCTTTTCCATGGAAGCAGAGGATATGATGTAACATAGTTGTTAAATAATCTTTTCTTGTCTTCTATGATTCCCAACATATAGTTAGTATATGATACAGAACACAGAAGTAAAGTCATACTGGTATATCTAGCTGACTGGCAGGCATAGAGAGACATCTACTGGCAAAGAATGGCTTGCACTAGAATGCATGATTGGAGATTATATGGTGCTCAAGTAAACGAGAATATGATAATGAGAGGTAAGAGCATACTTTGATTGCATTCTGCACACCAATGATATCTCATATTCAACAAACGCATAGCATACATCAATATCCTGCAACTAATTTGGCTTTAGTGTCATATATGTCATTGAGCCAACATAATGATATGGACTTACAGACCTTCCGGGTTCGAATCGCAACACCAGCAGGTGAAAGCTTTCGAATTTTTTGAATTCCTCCTCTATCACTGAAGCAGCCATTGTACTTGGTAAAATTTCTCACGTAACAGATTTAAAACTCAACTACAGATAATTAGAACCAATGTCAGTGATCCATGATGTTATCAGTTACTAGATGAAGAGGTTTCCTGGAAGAAATCACAAGCAAAAAGAACAGCCACTTAATAAGGGGGAATATACCATCATCTTCATCAGCTGAAGGTTCTTCAACAGTATCCATTACAGACTTTCAAAATGGTTTGATGATGCAACTGATGGTTGACTTGGGGGGTCTGCTATATCTAGCCACTCTGACGAAAGCATTGCCCTTAAAGGAAGAGGGTTTGCACCACCGGCGGCGGGCGATTGTGCTTTAGCAAGCTTTCATGCACAATCAATAAATTAAAAAGAATGAGCCATGCTCATAACCTTTACAGAAATGGTCAGAAGAACAAATGTATAGAATCAGCGAAGAAGTAATTGCATACGATTGAAGCATAAGTCTGCTTCTGGGGCTCTTCTACAGGTTCTTCGCTAGGAGTAGGCAAATGTTCATGCACGGCATTTACTGTTTTGTGGAGTGATCCATTTGAGTGTATCAAGTGGTTATCTGGGAGGCTTTCAGCTTCGGGGATTTCCTGCAGGCTGCTCTTGAGCAAAACCATAGTTGTTGACTGGTATATTCTCCTCCAATCTTTCCAGGAGCAGCATACTCACTAGCTTGAAGATTTCCACCCAAGATGTAGTTGGATACTGTTGAAAATTAATTCCATGATAACTAGATTAAATTTAAAGTTCTTGTAAGGTTAAGTATCACATAAAACATTTGAAACACGACTATGGACTAGGTCAAGTTAAATTGGTTAGTATAAAAGGTCATAAATTGGTCCGGTGCCCTATGCGCAATCATTCAAACTATTAATTTGGGTTATATGAATTGAAAACACATGTTCAAATCAATGTTCAATATAATATGGTACCATGGTAACATGGCTTTAAATGGAATTTGGAGTACTAAGGTTTGTGTCAAGACTTGAAAATACATGTTCAGATTTCAGATAAATGTTCGCAGTGCAATAGCTTACTTTGGTCATGGATGGAATTTGGAGTACTAAGCTTCATGTGAAGATTATTTTGAGTCAGGTAGGAAACAGGATGCTGAAGAATATGTTCCTCGTCAACGAAGTGAAAGATATCATTAAGGACAAAATATCCTTCCGCCTGGGCGCAAGGAAGAAATTCTGTACAAACTTTCTCCTCCTATTGATTTCCTTGAGATGAACAGAACCAGACACCATCACTAGAACACCTCCATTCCAAGACTCTAAGGAGTGTGCTGTCCTTGATTTCAATCCCGGAATAGTTTAGGGACATAACAAGTGCATGAATTTTCTGCATTAGAGACCAAAGGAATATAACTTAGACCATACATCATGATGTCATGTCCGAAGTACATGGGCATTCCGTATTCACACGTGAAAAGTTAAAATGAACTAACAACCAGTCAACATTGTTTTAAGTAGAATTATGTCATTCTTCAAGGCAAATGGATTACAAAATACCATCACTTTCTCAGAAATAACTTCAGCAAAAACTTAAGTGATTTATCTCTAGCCAACTCTTTTCTATGTCTCATAATGGAATCGCTACTTACCAAGGTAATTATAAATTTCACGAAGAATATACCACTGCCATTTTGCTGGCCAACTCTTTTTTAGAAGAATACACTATATATAATGTTCTCATACTCTTGTTTAAAATACGAGTTTCCTTACTGGTAGACATGTCGTGCCCTGTGCCACTACATTAGTAATACTACGTATCCAGACTCTATATCAGAACAAACTCATGAGTCATACCTTAGTAAACAGAACCCTTTGAGTAACCCAACTAATACTGTAATACTACCTCCATTGTAAGAAGATAGTCCAGTTTCAACAGTCAAAACTAACAAACTTGGTAACCTTAGTTTATATACAACTTTTTGAATTAAAGTTATCATGTTAACACTAAAATACGCTGATATACCATTTCAAACAGATAGTCAACTTTTGACTTATGTTTATTTAAATACGATACAACATATATGTGAGTTAAAAAATAAAAAAGCCAACCATCGAAATTTATAACTAAACGATGTTTTTGAAATGGAAGGAGTATATATTCTTATTTATGTTTGTAAACTTATGAGAAAAAAAAGATTGGCATGAAATTTACCAGCATTGCAGTAGCAGACTCTACATTACTACCATCAATGCGTAGCATTGTGCTTGCATCACTATAGAACTGGTAACCATACTCTGGCTGCTGCTGAAGTACCTTGTAGTACTGCCCAACAAAGTAAGTGCCTACCTGTTCAAACAGACCCAAAGAATAAGTAACAAAAAATAAACAAAAGAACATGATACCATGCCTCCACATGCCCAAGCATGAGTTGAAAACTATCACTTCTGCTCCAAATTTCTATTTGGCTATGATTTCCATAAACAAAAAGTGAATTCTTTTATAATACAAAGAGGTATCCTATGATGATGCATCGCAGAAGTTCTATAATTTTGAACTCCAACGTAAACTTCGCAAAATAAAATAAAGAAGTTAAATTTCTTTATTATATAACCCCAAAGGAGATAACAGTTTCATCATCATTATCCCTCACCATCAAAGAGGTAGAATTGCAACACTACCAAATAAAAATACCCAACTTTATATTATCCACAACATGCTATCATTGACCAAACAAAACAAAACTACATAAGTGCAAAAACTATTGAATATATCAAAGCCACAATACCAAAAATGACTCAATTGTTCAATACATCTACAACACAAAGGTTTACGCGTAAACATGTACCCCTCCATGGCTCCACCCCCAAAAGATTGTCCACTTCTCTTTTCGATAGCCACAATTAATAATATTATCACCTTAATTAACAGACATAACTTCGATAAAACACAAATTTATCATGCTAGCAATACAACAAAACGACTCATTCCACTACCTACGTTTCTAGTCTATTGTGTAGTAGACGGTAGTGTTAACAGCCTCTCTCTTATCACAGGGTAAGACTACATACTATCCGACCTCCCCTTCCCACCCACTTAGTTCGGAGACAAGGCATTGACATGGTGTTGTTTTTCCATATTAAAACACATTAAAAACAACATAATTTCATATAGCTCTCACTTAATACTATAAACGGATATAAGTTCAACAAAAAAGTCAACCATTAAAAGTCAAAATTGAACAATATTTTAAGAACAAAATGAGTACATAAAATTCATGCAAGTGAAGTTACCTGGGAAGCAGTAACAGGCATATGAAACGGTGTCGTCATGTACCGCAAAACAAAACAACTAAAAAATCAGATAAAACTGAAAATCCTAGATCTGCAAAAGTCCACCTTTAAGATCTGAACAAGTCAAAATCAAAACCAGGATACTTTCGTTGACCTGAAAATTGACGAGCACAAAAGTCAAAATTAGCTCAGCATTTTATTGTTAATATTGAAAGTCAATTTTTTCGAATTGATTGTCCATGAAGCGAGATGGAGAGGGAGTGTGTGGAGTTGTACTGTGTGATTGTGTTTATGAATGTAACCAGTTAAAGATAGGGAGGGGATGATGACAAATTTAGAAAATTTGTTTGATATTAGGAACTAGATATTTCACAATAATGGAAAAAATATACTCCTTATATCTAAATAATTGGTAGATTTTAATTTTTGATGATCAACAAAACACAATTTAAAATGTACATATCTTTTATTTTACATACGAAAAAATTATAAAAAGTTGATATTTCAAAAATATATATTGAGACGAATCTAACAAGATCACATAAGACTACATTATATCTTCTCGTTTAATGATTATTCGAGGTCAAATTTGTAAAATTTAACCAACAAAAATCAAAATATACTAATTATTTAGAGACGAAGGTAGTATATTATTACCTCCATTTCAAAATACAAAACTTTTTTATTTTTTCGTGTTTTACTTTGATTAGCAATAACTAATTAATTACAATATAAAAAATTGTGAAAAACTACTTTTATAAAAATACTCTTTAATATAAATTTTGTCAATATTAATTTTATATTTTTTATTAAAGAGTAATAAGTAAATGACGAACAAATTAAATACGGAAAAAAAATAAAAGTCCTGCATTATGAAATGAAAGGACTATAATACTTTGAGTACTTAGCTATTTCTCACATGCAGAACATTTATAATCCGATAATCTTTCAGTAATAATTTGAAAATATTATAGTATTAGAGTAACTATTTTGACAGTTCTATCTTCTTTAATTTAAAAGAAATGTTTTTAGGAGTAATTTATTCAATATAATAAATAGGTGAAATAACATTAAAAAATTGATCATCATCATCTATATCTTAATAATATAAATGAAAGTATTAATAGTTTACTAGTTAATAAATGGTAAGTTATATTTCTTTCTATAATTGTCTTATTCAACAATGATTCAATATTTAACAACGTTATAATAATTGGAGATTTTATAAAAAAAATAAAATTATCTTGTATTGACATCACTTTATCTCAGATTTCGAGAAAAAAATTGACACCTTCATACTTACCTACTACATTAAATAACATTTTCAATGTCTACCAACCGCATTTGATCTTACATGATATCATGTATATTTCATACGAGTACTAATTAGCGTACTAAATATTCGATCAAATAGACACATCAATTATATAATGACAATCAATATTTGTTTATATTCTAAAAAAAGAGACGCAATCTAAATACTTTGACATAAGTTTTTATGATAGAAATGACGCATGTTTATGTGACATGAGTTGAGATCGACACTGCAATGTGACTTAATGCCGTAGGGCCTCCATATATTCCAGTAAACTAGTGCTAAAATACTGAATGTAGACTTTGACCACAACCAAATCAACTGGTTCTTCATCAAAATTAGACAACTAATAAGTTCCTAACATTGTAAACTTTGCATATGGTTTCTGTTTGCTTCAATTTCTAGTCACAATTAGGCATTTAGAGACTTGGTAGGTTTAATCCTGAGAGTAATGATAACTAAAGTAACCATTATTTTTTTTTTGTAAATTAACGATGAGGTGAGTTTCGAACACCCAATACCTTCTGGCCATTACTCAACTAAAGTAACCATTATTGAATAGAAAATAGACGTTTCGTGAGGCAAATTATTCTAGATCCCGCCCTATATATCAATGTGCAACCTTTTGTAGTGCTTCACCAATAGATTTACAAAAACTGTAATTTTACTCTTCACACCGAGTGTTATTCCAGTTGTTATGACAATAGGTTTAACAACTATAAAACAAGTATTTAAATCACGCACCAGAAATGGTAACCCAGTTCCGTGTCAACACACGTACATCTGGGGGGCAGCCTGCCCAAGGGAAAAACTCCACTATATAAAAGGTTGCTTACAAGGAGGGACTTACTAGTATGCCCACATACTCTCTCTCGCCCTAACTAGGCCTTTTAATATAGGCTTCCCTATACGTCTATAAGATGGTTTTTCAAACTTACAACACCTCACTGTTGCTATAGAATAGCAACTGTACAATCAGTATAGAAGCTAGATAATGCTTCTATACAAAGACGCCTAGAACACTAATACAAACCTTCGCTTAAAAGCTCTTGGGTATGTATATGAATACAATCGAATAAAAGTGTCTATGACAAGTGTGAAACACTGTCTCTATATATACTAGGCTGTGGCTCCTCAAATATTAAATTCAGACAATCGTCAATGAATGCTTGATTGTCAAAGATGCGCCTATTAAATGCTTAATTGCTTGACTTTGTCCGCAAAAGATCCGCCTATTAAATGCTTGATTGCTTGACTTTGTCCGCACCTTGATTGACCAAGATCCTCACATTTAATGCTTAATTGCTTGCCTTTGTCCGCACCTTGTCCGCATTTAATTACGAATTAACTTGGCCTTCGGTGATAGTCCGTATCATTAACTTCTCTGATTTAGCATTAATCACTTTACGGATCTTCTTAGAGGAGCTGGTACTTGATTAATCTTTTGACCAATGCATATTTGAATATAGCCTCATTAAATGCATTGTTGTTAACACTTGGCTCAGTGAAAAACTTCATCCAACACGTACATGCTATGTACCATTATTGTTGTTAACACATGGTCTAGCTATGTACCAACAAGCTCCCCCTTTGGGTAAGTTTTTCATGACAAGTACCTCCTGTTGTTTTGTAGGGTAGGATGATCCAAGCTTAGTGATTAATCAACAGTCTTCTTACTATATATCAACTCCACTGATTAGATAGTGAGCACAGTAGATATTCATGTTCAAGATACATGAAACATAGAAACACACACACATAAAGTGTTCAACACAAACAACATAACAATAAAAGATAGAGTTTTTAGTGTTCCCAAATTTACTCCCCCTAGTTGGCATAAAAACATAGCCAAAGCCACAATAGAGGGTCTTCATCAAATTCTTCACTCCTCATCTGACTGGTTAAGAACTGGTTCAGTGTCAGCAACATTGGCAGCAACATGTGGTCTACCAGTCCTCTCCAACTCCTTGATCTTCCTGTCCACATTTGCAAGCTGCTGCTTCTTGGCCTGGATTTCTTCTGTGAGCCTTTGCTTATCAGCCAAGTAGACAGCCATGAGAATCTGTGCTGTGGGATCATTGGAGGTGAAAGGTGGTGGTTGATCAACCTTCTCCACTGGAATGTCAGCCTTGTGAGTATGCAGCAGCTTGTCACTGATGATGACTGCCTTGGATTCTGTTCCAGGTCCATCCTCTTCACTCAGCAAATCAGGCCTCTGCTCCAACAGTATGCCACAAATCAAGTTGGTGAACCCAATTGGCTTGTTCTTTGCAAAAGACAGGGCATGGTCCACAATTTGATCAAATATGACCTGGCCAAAGTTGAGTTGTCCAGTACCCAACACAAACAGTTGCTTTCCCATGAATTCACTGATATTTGTGCTGTTTGTTGATGGTACCAAGCTGCATATGGCTGCCTTGTGGAGGATGGAGTACTTAAGGCTCAAGGCAGATGCTGGCAGATGTAAGCCCTTTGAAGGCCATTGAGTTACTCCCCCTGCTGTGATTTCAGTCACAATGTCATTCAATCTCAATAGCTGGCCAGTTTCTCCCTTGTCTTCTCTTTTCAGAAATTCATTGATAATAGTGGGACTGAAGACAAACTCATAATCTCTGAGATTGACCCTGTAGAACATTTCATGAGTAGGATCCCTGATCTCAACAGTCATAGCACTGATAAATTCCTTCACCAGTTTGGCCCAGTGCTTCCTTCTCACCAGCATACATGTTATACCACTTGCTTCTAACACTTTCATGTAAGTGCAGTTGTTCAAAGTGGTGTCAGATAGGTGCTTTTCTGGCCAGATGATCCTTGCACACACAAATTTCCATTTTGTTCTCTGGTCAGCACTTCCAAAGTCCACACCATCACAGGGGGCATCATCAACCTGGGCCACTCTTCTCTTATTTATTCTCCCCCTACTCACATCAAATTGAGACTTCCCCTTCTCATTTTCCTCATCACTTGAATCAACAAGTTTTCTTTTCTTTGATGAGGCAGGGGCATCAGTTTTCCCTTTTTCAGGCCTTTTTCCCTTATCAGTGGCCTTAGGGGCTGAAACAGCAGCCTTACCAGATGTTGAGGCAGATGGTTTGGCATGAGGGGTTTCCTTCTTCTTGCTTGAGATAGGTTCCTTCCCCTTAGCAGTTTGCTTCTTTTTCTTAGCCTTATCAGCCCTCTTTTCTAACTCATCAAGAGTATCATTCAACTCATCTAAATCAGAGGGTTCTGCTCCCTTCATACTAGACCTGGTTCTTCTTCTAACCACACCAGGTTTAGAGGACACAGCCTCCACATCATCACCTTTCTCTACATTCACATTCTGTTCAACCTCCACATTTGTTTCAACAGTTGGAGGCACATCATCTACCCTGGATTTTCCTTTTGAGGACATTCCAGGTTCTCTATCAACCCTCTTAACTCTAACAGGTTTCCCCTTTTTCATCAAAATTCTTTTCTTCCTAGTGAAGACCTGTTGGGTTTTAAGAGTCTCCAACACACTAGCCATAGTGGCATCCTCAGAGTTCACACCCAAATTATCCCCAACATTTTTATCAGATTTTTCTAAATTCTCAGAATCAATAGGGACAGATCTAGTTGGTTGCTTATCAGAACTACTTGTAACAGGTATAGATGAACATGCATCAACATTAGGGTTCATGGGCATACCGTCATCTTTCCAAGTTAGTCGCAAGATTGGTTCTTTAACAGGCACCTTTTTCTTCGCTTTTTCAGCCTTTTCTGTTTCTGCCCGTTTCTTTTTCTCAGCCTCTTCCATAGCAGCTCTTACAGCCTCTGCTTCTTCCCTTCTGGTTGCCCTGAGAGCCTCGGCTTCTTCTTCCCTGGCAGCCCTAAGTTCATCCTCGGGTGTGACCATTTGCAGCGGAACAGCTTCGAAGAAGGTTTTTGCACAAAAAGGAGTGGAAGGTCGTCTTTTTGGTGCCATTGCAATTGCTAGGGCTGTTGGTTTCTTCTGATCAGAGAGAATTTGATTTTTGGAAGAGATGAAATTAGGAAGGAAGTTGTTTTTGGTAATAATGGTGAATGGTGTTTGAGAATCCAACCGCCTTCCTTTTTGAATCATAAAGCTGTCCAATAACTGACACGCAATTAATTCCTTCAAAATAAAACCGCCAATTTTGTAATTTTTGTACCCTCGTGGTCTCCGTACCAGTTGTTATAACAAATGACCACTAACAGTTATAACAACTTTTGATCTTGAAATCATTCCTCCATGACACACAACCCAAGGGCTGTTCTTAGATACTCAAATTGATTTGTATCTAGCCCTTTGGTAAATATGTCAGCTAATTGTTTGTCAGTAGCAATATGCTCTAAGTGCACAATCTTTTCTTCAACCAATTCTCTAATAAAATGATGCCTTATATCAATGTGCTTTGTCCTGCTATGTTGCACTGGATTTTTGGAGATGCTTATAGCACTCATGTTGTCACAATAGAGAGTCATGGTGTCCTGGTCAATTCCATACTCTTTTAACATTTGTTTCATCCATAGCAATTGTGTACAACTACTTCCAGCAGATATATACTCAGCTTCAGCTGTGGACAAGGACACTGAGTTCTGTTTCTTGCTGAACCAAGAGATTAGGTTATTTCCCATAAAGAAACAGCCTCCTGAGGTGCTTTTCCTATCCTCAAGATTTCCTGCCCAGTCAGCATCACAATAACCAATCAGGCTATTTCCAGTGTCATTTGTATAGAACAGTCCATACATGTAGGTCCCTTTGACATACTTGATGATCCTTTTAACCAAGGACAAGTGACTTTCTTTAGGATCTGATTGATATCTAGCACAGACTCCTACAGATTGAGTGATGTCAGGCCTACTGGCAGTGAGGTACAACAAGCTACCAATCATACTCCTATACAAACTTGAGTCAACACTTTTCCCTTTTTCATCCTTGGTGACTTTTATGTGAGTAGCCATAGGAGACCTTTTCTCTTTAGCAGAGTCCATTCCAAACTTTGAAATGATATTCTTGGCATAGTTTGCTTGGTTCAGGTATATACCTTCTTTCTTTTGATAGATTTGAAACCCAAGAAAGTGTTTCAGTTCTCCTACCATGCTCATTTCAAATTCTGACTCCATTTGTTGAATGAACTGTTGTACCAACTGGTTTGACATTCCTCCAAAGATGATGTCATCAACATATATTTGTGCCACAAGTAGCTTTCCTTTCTCTTTATGTATGAACAGTGTATTGTCTGCTCCTCCTCTAGTATACCCTTGTTTCAAAAGATACTCAGTGAGTCTCTCATACCAGGCACGTGGGGCTTGCTTTAACCCATACAAGGCTTTCTTCAACTTGTACACATAGTCAGGATTGTTAGGACACACAAATCCTTTGGGTTGCTCAACATACACTTCTTCTTGAACAACTCCATTTAGAAATGCTGTTTTTACATCCATTTGATACAATTTAATCTTTAAATGACAAGCAACAGCAAGCATGAGTCTAATAGCTTCAAGTCTGGCTACAGGGGCAAATGTTTCTTCAAAGTCAAGCCCTTCAACCTGAGTATACCCTTGGGCAACAAGTCTTGCCTTGTTTCTAACAATGTTGCCTTGTTCATCTTTCTTGTTTTTGTAAATCCATTTTGTTCCTATAACATTCAACCCAGGAGTTCTAGGGACCAATTGCCATACCTCTTGTCTTTCAAACTGGGCTAACTCTTCTTGCATAGCTAGTATCCAGTGTTCATCTAGAAGAGCTGCTTTTATGTTTTGTGGTTCATTTTTGGACATAAAGCATGTTTCTCCTAACATTCCAGCCATCTTCTTATAATCCACTCTATCCTTCTTTCTTGTGATTCTTCCTTCATTAATGACCCCAATAATAGCTTCTTTTGGGTGATACCTTTGGATACGAGCAGGTGGTTCAACACTGGCAGATTCAGTATCTTCAGTATCATCTGAGACTGAGGAAGTATCTTCTTCAGTATCTTCTGAGAAAGATCCTCTTTCTTTACTAGATGTATCCCTAGTTTCAATAGGTATGGCATCCACCACTTCATCTTGTATTGCTTCATCCATTATTTTCACATTTATGGATTCCATAATAGTGTTGGTTCGGATATTAAATACTCGAAAAGCTTTACTATTTGAGGAGTATCCAAGGAAGATGCCTTTCTCTCCTTTCGCATCAAACTTCTGCCTATGTTCTCGGTCAGTCAGAATGTAACATTCACTGCCAAAAATATGAAAATATTGTACATTCGGCTTTCTCCCCCTCCATATTTCATATTGTGTTTGCAGTGTGCCTGGCCGAAGGGTGATGCGATTGTGAATATGACAGGCAGTGTTGATAGCTTCAGCCCAAAATTTCAAGGGAACATTCTTCGCATGTAGTAATACTCTTGCCATTTCTTGAAGAGTTCGATTTTTCCTTTCCACAATACCATTTTGTTGTGGAGTGATTGGAGCAGAAAATTCATGGTGAATTCCTTGAGAGGTACAATAGTCATCGAATTTGCTATTCTTGAATTCTTTACCATGATCGCTCCTGATGCGAATGATCTTGACTTCTTGTTCATTTTGAACCTGGGTTGCCAGCTTGTAGAATGCATCAAAACACTCAGATTTTTCACGTAGAAACACCACCCATGTGTATCTGGAATAGTCATCGACTATCACATAGGCATATCTTTTTCTTCCAATACTTTCCACCTGCATGGGCCCCATTAGATCCATATGCATCAGTTCAAGTAGTCGATCAGACACCACTTGTTGTAACTGTTGGTGAGACACTTTCACTTGCTTGCCAACTTGACATTCAGAACATTGAATTGTTTGAATGTTTAGCTTAGGGAGTCCTCTGACCAATTCTTTTTGAACTAGTTTCTGGAGATTTCTATAGTGAGTGTGCCCCAATTTTTTGTGCCATAACTCTGCTTCATGAGTAGTATGACAACTTAAGGCCTTCTGTGTTGGCCATTGATAACAATTGTCACTGGATCTTTCAGCTTTCATAAGCAGATGGTTATCTATGTCTCTTACTTCACAAGCACTCTTGCTAAATTGTACATCCATACCATCATCGCACAGCTGGCTGATACTGATGAGGTTGGCTGTTAGACCTTTTACTAGCAACACATTGCTTAACTGTGGTAGGCCAGGAACATCTAGTACACCTTTTCCTACAATTGTTCCTTTGGCCCCTCCACCAAATGTGACATGTGATTGCTTCACAGGCTTTATTTTTGATAGATAACTACTGTTACCAGTCATATGTCGAGAGCAACCGCTATCAAAATACCAACCTTCCCAAGTTGTAGCTTTCAGAGAGGTAAGGACAACATTTCCAATAGTCTGTTTCTTGGGAACCCACATAGTTTTTATTTTAGGTTTCCAAGTCTTTTTGGTATCCTGTGTATACCTGTTTCTTCCCTTACCATACAATTTGTAGCAATAAGGAGCTATATGTCCCTTTTTCCCACAGTGATAACATCTCCACTTGGGTTTAGAGTTTCTCTGGTTGTGATGATATCCTTGATCTTCCCAATAACCTATCCCACTGGTACTCTTATGGGATCTTCCTTTTTCCAGTATTTCATCGAGAAGATTTGTGCTTGAGTTCATCATCTTAATGCCTCTTTCCATAGTCTGGACCTGCCCATCGAGGACTCCAATCTTATCCTTAAGATACTTGTTTTCTTGAAGCAATTCCTTATTCCTTTCATCACTTTTGCCTTTCTCTGTTGTGATAGCAAGATAGGCCTCAGTTAGTTTAGTCCAGCTATGAAACAGTTTCTCATAGTCAGCCACCAGTTCTTCATGAGTGATTTCAGCCTCTTCATCACTGTCGTTCCCGTTGTTATCAACAACTGGTTTCTCCTGATCAGGTACATTTGCTATTGTGATGAAAGCAATTACCTCATCATCATCTTCTTCATCATCTGAGTCATCAGAGAAGGTGGTGCAATAGTTCTTGTGTTGCCTTCTCAAAAATGTAGGACATTCTGATTGAATGTGTCCAAAACCTTCACATGCTCGACATTGGATGCTTTTTCCCTTGTTTCCATTTTTGTATGTCGAGCTACTTCCCTTTGAGAATTTGTTCTCACCTCCTTTGGAGAACTTATCTTCTCTTTTTTCTCGGGACCCTTGATATTCTTGAGAATCATTTCCTTTCTTGTTGATACGTTTAAACGTTTTATTAAAATTTTTGACCAGCATTCCAATCTGCTCAGTAAGACCAGGGCTTTTCTCCATTGAGGATTCTGGTTTTGAGGTAACATCCTTACAATCAATCTTGAGAGCTAGACTCTTGTTCCCTTCATTTTCAATGTTGAGCTCCTTCTCATAGGTATCCAAATTTCCAAGGAGAACATCTAGCCGATACGTGGTCAAGTCTTGAGCTTCCCCTATTGCCAGAACTTTTCCAGCAAATCTAGCTGGCAGAGATCTAAGTACTTTTCTGACCATCTTTTCCATACTTATTGGCTCTCCAAGTGAGGCGCACTCAGTGGCAATTTTGGTCACCCGAAATCCATATTCCTTGATGGTTTCATCGTCTTTCATTTTCATGGATTCCCATGTTGATGCCAATTGTTGTAGACGAGCAATCTTTACTTGGGTTGTTCCTTCATAGGTATTCTGTAGAATGTCCCATGCGTTTTTGGCCACTGTTTCCATGGTAATCAGCTCGTAAACATTCTCGTCAACACATGAACCTAATGCATTCATGGCTCGATTATTTGCCAGTGCCAGATCCGACTCATGATCGGTCCATTCCTCTTCGTCTTTCAGCACAATTTGACCATTAACTATCTTGGTGGGTGGTTCCCATCCTTTTACAACCACCATCCATGTCTTTTTCTCAAGTGACTTGAGAAAGATTGTCATCTTGTTTTTCCAAAAAGTATAGTTACTACCATTTAGATCTGGTGGTCTGAGTGATTGATTCGAGTGTGTCATCTCGTTGTGTGAACAGTATGGATCTTTGTGAACTCTGTATATCGAGCTTTGGCTCTGATACCAATTGTAATTTTACTCTTCACACCGAGTGTTATTCCAGTTGTTATGACAATAGGTTTAACAACTATAAAACAAGTATTTAAATCACGCACCAGAAATGGTAACCCAGTTCCGTGTCAACACACGTACATCTGGGGGGCAGCCTGCCCAAGGGAAAAACTCCACTATATAAAAGGTTGCTTACAAGGAGGGACTTACTAGTATGCCCACATACTCTCTCTCGCCCTAACTAGGCCTTTTAATATAGGCTTCCCTATACGTCTATAAGATGGTTTTTCAAACTTACAACACCTCACTGTTGCTATAGAATAGCAACTGTACAATCAGTATAGAAGCTAGATAATGCTTCTATACAAAGACGCCTAGAACACTAATACAAACCTTCGCTTAAAAGCTCTTGGGTATGTATATGAATACAATCGAATAAAAGTGTCTATGACAAGTGTGAAACACTGTCTCTATATATACTAGGCTGTGGCTCCTCAAATATTAAATTCAGACAATCGTCAATGAATGCTTGATTGTCAAAGATGCGCCTATTAAATGCTTAATTGCTTGACTTTGTCCGCAAAAGATCCGCCTATTAAATGCTTGATTGCTTGACTTTGTCCGCACCTTGATTGACCAAGATCCTCACATTTAATGCTTAATTGCTTGCCTTTGTCCGCACCTTGTCCGCATTTAATTACGAATTAACTTGGCCTTCGGTGATAGTCCGTATCATTAACTTCTCTGATTTAGCATTAATCACTTTACGGATCTTCTTAGAGGAGCTGGTACTTGATTAATCTTTTGACCAATGCATATTTGAATATAGCCTCATTAAATGCATTGTTGTTAACACTTGGCTCAGTGAAAAACTTCATCCAACACGTACATGCTATGTACCATTATTGTTGTTAACACATGGTCTAGCTATGTACCAACAAAAACCAATCACTAGTGCAAGGCAAATCATTTACAGATTACGTCAACCATCACCAACAAGATATAAAGGCGTAAATTAATGCATATAAACTTGGAAGAAAAGAGCCTTTCCACCTCTTTGAAAGAAAGCCAGGAACATTTTGTTAAAGTGGTTCTACTGCATGGCTTACAGTCTAGCTTGCAATTAAGATTGAAATCAGTTCCCAATTGTCACAACTATTGCTCAGGAGTAATAGCCCTCGGGCGGTTACAAGTAGATATGGTAATCGCTGCAGTTTTGTGCGGTTTTTCCAGCTTTTCTCACGGCACCACGTCTTGCGGTACAGTGCATGTCGACTGTTGTCTCAAAAGGATCGGTACAACATTTGTCAAGTTCGACTCGAAGGGCATCGTGAATTTCGTCGATATATACTATTAATTTGAATAGTAGCCTCTAAGCGAGTTGTATAAGAGGGGAGGGATAAAGTTAAAGGAAAAGAAATTTTGGCAGAAAAGAGAGCATCAATATACTAGACAAATCCAATAAAGACATAAACAAGCACATGGGAGAGGGGGAACAAGCCATCTTTTGTAACAACTGACTAACATGCATTCTTTCTTCAGAATTTCTTGCCAACAGTTTCATGCCCCAAAATTTGTCCACCAATAGATTCTTTAGTCTTTACAATACAACAAATATTGCACCCTCATCTACCTTCCTCCCAATTCCTATTTTCAACTATCATGCTCAACATAAATAATCACAAAATCAATGATTCACCTCAAAAGAATGTAACTTTTTGGTTTTGCATAATCCATTTCCTCCCTTCAAAAATCTGCATCAACATAACACAAATTCAACCAACAGTTTCAAGGCAAAACACTATACACACACCCAAATAGTATTTCGGGAGTAAAATTACTATTTTGTCCCTCAATCAAACTCCATGTTTAGAAATAGAGGGGCAAGATAGTCATTCCACTACTACAAAACGCTATTTCGGGCACTATTATAACATACAGAGTTTGAAGATGCAAAACACATGAAAACTAAAAATTGAACCAATATTTGTCTAATTATTCCTTACCATCATGTTTCTTCACTAAGCCTTTAGCAAATAGCAAAAGAATTATTAAAAAACCCACAGCTGCAGCTCCTCCTAAAATTATAGCCACTGTCTTTCCAGTAGTTTGTCCTGAAGAGCCTACAATAATGAATTAATTCCAGCTTGCATTATAATATTAGTATTGGACAATTTGCACCCTCCAAATCTCCAATATCCAAATCTAGAGATATCATACACACATATCTAATCTACACAAACATCTTGTTTAGAGGGCGTAATCTCATTATTTTATCAAATTGGCCCATACCAATTGACCATACTACCCTAGGATACCCCACAATAGTACACAGATTAAGACAGCTCACTAGGTAGACATGAACCTAGTCATAAAACACACTTCTTCTTTTTTATCTAAAGAAGAAATATTTAATCAAGAAAATCTTGAAATAGTATAGTTTGATTGGGTGTAATTAATTGTACCTGATGAAGGAGTTGAATATGAAGATGATGATGATCTTTTAGGGGGCCCATGAGGATAATAGCTGTAACTAATGAAACATTTGTGAAGATAAATTTGGCCAGAAGTGGAGCTCCCACACTCAACTTGAGCTTTCTGGACAGCATTTTTCACACATTCACCACAATCAGAAGCTCCAACATCTCCTTCACACTGTCCCAAAACATACACTGATTGATAACTAGTTGTGTAAAATCCTCCATTTGCACTGCTTATTCCATTCTCTAATGCATTTAGTGCTGTGTCTCTTATCTGCAGTCGCGGAACCAGAAATTATTATATAATAAACCCCAAAAGTTAGTAAGAAGAACCAAATAATTTTTTTAAAAACTCATAAATATTGTTAACATGCACATCCCACGTCGGAAGTCGATTTTGGGTTCCACGAGTGGTTACCTGCTCAGCCCCGCTACCTCCAGCATTCTTCCCGCTACAAGTCTTGTACAACAACTCCATCCCAGAGATTTGTGGGAACCCATTAACCTCATACAACATGTAACACCCATAGAGCTGCAACCTAGCAGCTACAGGCTTACCACAAAGCTTATCAATGAGTATAGGCAAGCCACTAATACACTTATAGCATTCAACATTTGAGAGGTCCCCTCTGCATTGAAAAAGGCCAGTAACAATGTTCTGGGAAGTACCAGAAGTAGCCTTGTAGAATTTGGCCTTGGAAGATTGAGCAATGAGATTGCCAAAAAGAGTAGAAAGTGCTTGTGAGTAGAGGCCTGTTGGATCTGATAAAGACTGATGAGCACAGCCTCTGTAGACTAATGTGGTGTACTCTGGTGCACATTTAGCAAGTTGAAAAAATATGGAAATGATTGAAGGAATCAAGAACCAAAAGGGTGTTCTGGGTAACCCCATTCTTGGAGATTCTTGATGGCTTCAAATCATGGCTTAGGGGGGGGGGGGGGGGGTGTAATGGTAATTAGTGGTTAATGAGAAAGAAGGATGAAACAAAAGGTTTCAAGGTTGGTTGGTTTTGAGGTAATGGAACGCATTGGTTTCTGGTTGTGCTTTAGTCCAAGAAAAAGTGCTTTTGATTTAGTGTTGAGGAGTTTTAGGATTTTTTTACTTTCTCATTGGATGGCCTACAAGGCTGGTCAGCTTTGCTTGTACAGTTATAGAGGGCATCTTTTACTGTACACACTTATTTCTAAGTTAATAATGGTAATGAGTTACTCAAATAGCCTAATAGTAGAAAAGATTCGATAAGAAAATCCTTGATTCGAAAATCACTTCATTATTAATTTACAAAAAAAAGAAAAAAAAGTTAATAATCATAATTAAAAAAAAGAACAATATTTTGTATTAGTTAGATAAAAATTTTGATGTGGACAATATCTAATCAAGTTATTACATTAGAACAAGACTTAAGAGTATAAGCGGCCTCCTATATTAGGCTGAAATAAGTATGATATTACATTTATTTTTCTATATTTACACAATACAATACAGTGGAAATATCCTTTCTAGTGTAATTGGGAGAGTATGTCCTTTATGGAACTATCGTTTATGCATCATAATGTATCTTAACTATTCATCAATTATTGTGTAGGATTGTTAGAATCCTCATTAATCACATAGATACTCAAACTATTATTGTACTTTCAAATGAGAATTATTACAATTACGAGCTTGGTCACTGTCAGGAGTTTTTTCCACTAGGCTATTTAATTAACTTTATATACTTCACATTGTTAAGAAACTTGTTACTTTAGTTCATACTTAATACTATGATACTCATAATAATATTTAATATAATTATGAAGTCAAATAAAATATACTTAAGAGAAAGAATAATTCTATATAAATATTTTATTAGGTTGAGAAGTAAACAAAAATGATTAAATAAAAAAAGAATTAATTAGATAAAGTAAAGTGCGTATTCTCTATTGGAGGGGGTGTAGAGAAGAAAGGAATCTATTTTACTACTGCAACTTTATAGTTTGACCGAAGTACGTAGATTGTCTTTTATCAACAACCAACCATGTGAAGATGTTTGTTTGTTTTCGAGTTTTCGAGTTTGAAGAATCAATAAATCTTCCATTTAAAGATTTAGTGAAGATCTTGTGAATGCTATTGCATGCGCTTCACCGATAACAACTGACTCTTATCAATTTTTCTTAATCAAGTAATTAAGAGGGTACACTGCTTTGATTGTGGAGGCGAGCAAAATGGGAGAGAACAAAAACAGTGTATATTCCTTGACTAGTACTCACTCCGTCCCTGAATGATTGGTATATTTTAATTTTACATGGTCAAACTTTAAAAATTCTGATCAATAATTCTCATTAACCAATAAGAAATAATATAGTCATATGATATCTTGTTAAATTCGTCTCAATATATATTTTTGAACTATCAACTTGTTATAATTTTTTAATATGTAGAATATGAGATATTTATGTTTGAAAAAAATCTTGTTTTTTTGACTATAAGAAGTCATCATTTCGGGAGGGAGGGAGTACATATATAAGGACATGTTTGTTAAATTTGAAATCTGACAATAATTGATTGAGTATTGAATGTCTGTAATCGAATGATAACTAAATATGAATATTAAAAATATATAAGTATTTGTTAACAATTCACTAAAACGACTTAAATTACATTGTATTGACAAATTTGCCATTATCATACTTCCTTCATTATATGAATTACTAAATAACTCATTTGTATAAATATTTTTAACAAACAGACCATTAGTGTGATATTCACTTAATTCATGGAGCCATGAAGACATGGAGTGTAAAAATGAAAGTTTTTATTTTTGGGTCATGATGCAAGTCCATTTAGGATTTATTGGGCCCCCGTAATAGACTAACAGTAACAGGTTTGCTTTGCCAGGTTGCCCCTTAAGGCCTTAACAGAAGAGGACAGGTCTTGGGCTCTTGTCCATTTTGTTCATACAATTTATTTGTTTATTAACCCCCATGTAGTTGGCCTACTAAATTTGCAAATGGTTTTTTCTAAAAGTGAATTCTTGAGCGTTGTTTTCTCTTTTCTGAAAGATGCAAAAAGGTAAATTTAATGTACCTATTAAAAAATTGAGTTTGACTGTTTATCACTTCAATAGGAGATTCCGTCATTTGCGGGACTCAAACCATGTCATACGAAAAGATTAGACTGTCGTCACAACACCCAAATTACTTACCAACTGAATTATGCCTCGAAATAAATATTGTTATTTCTAATCACTCTACAATATGTGAATTCCCCAAAATTGCCACCTCCGCACAGTAAATAAACAATGTGTTATTGAATTATCATACACTTTAACCTGAGAACCATTTAGATACTAACATTATAGTGTATCACATAGATAATAAAAGTTAGTTTAGTCACTTAGGTGCTAACACCATAATTTATTTTGAATCATTGTCAAAATAAACTACTACTAGTGTATTATTTGTGTGGCCTGGTCTTAAAGTTTAGATTTAAGATTTTAAGATAAGTAAATGGCTTCTGACGTTGCTTACGTTTTGGAAAATAGCCAGTTTAATCACGCATGTTTCAGATCGACCAAATATGATTACTAATGCTTAAAAAGTGTCTCATTCGGGTCATTCCTTCAGTTTTTTGAAGTGTATGTCTAAACACATTTTTTCCTCTCATAAGCCCCCAATTTAACGCTTATTCACTCATAATTAAAGTCCAATCAACACACTGACCCCATCTCTTTTTCAATTAGGAAAGAGTAAGAGTTAATGTGTTAATTGGACTTGAATTAGGGGTGAATAAGAGTTAAATTGGGGACGAGAGGAAAAAATGTGTTTGAACATAAATACCTTTGAAAAAACTGATGCAGTGACCCGAATGAGGCACTTTTTAAACGGTAATGATCATATTTGATCGGTCTGAAACATGAGTGATCTAACTGACTTTTTTTCAAACATAAGTGATGCGGGAGACCATTTACCCTTTAAAATATGATTATCCGTTGGTGTTGTCGGATTCCTCATTTTCTTGGTGCATATTTAAGACATTTCTCCATGCAACAGGGTGTCTTTCTTATCAATTTATCACTAGCTTATTTAAAAATTTCTTAAGTTCGAGTTAATTGAATAGGAATTTTTTTTTGGGCAAATGGCACCGGACATCACTAACGTTTGATTTATTTGCCGTATTTACCACTGACGTTCACTTTCATGCCAAAGATATCACTCATGTTCCAATACTACTCAACCCGTCTACTTTTCACCAATTTTGCTAAAATCATATTTTTAAGCACAAAGGTTAGAAGGGCAATTCAGTCACAACACTTAAATTTATTAGTAACTACTTCTAGATATTACATTCCTCCCCCTAATTGGCCATCAATTGAAGCTTTCGAGAAACTGCACATGTTCAATTTTTTAAAAGCTACAAAATTTAACAAGTACAATCTTGAAAAGATGCGATTTTGAAAACGAAACAGGTACAATATTAAGTGTCGTGACTAAATTGCCCTTCTAACTTTTGTGCTTAATATTGCGATTTCAGCAAAATTGGCGAAAAAGTAGACGGATTGAGTAGTATTAGAACATGAGTGATATATTTGGCACGAAAGTAAACGTCAGTGGTAAATGTGGTAAATAAATCAAACGTTAGTGATGTCCGATGCCATTTGCCATTTTTTTTTCTAGTGACATAAGGTTCTAGGTTTGAAAAAGATTTATTAAATACAAAAAGTTTCATTATTTATTTTTTATCCCCAAATTCAGATGGTCAATATTGTATGGTAATCTTGAAAGAAAGTTCTCTTAGTTGAGGTCACGTCGAGTTCAAATAATAAAATATTATTTATTTTTTCATCCCTTTTTTAACTTTAACGTCCATTTCTGTGTTTAAAATTAAACTTTAAACTTTTATCATAAAATATTAATTATGTGGAATATTATTAGATAGATTTTAATATATATATATATATATATATATATAAATATGTAAAATTAGATATATTCACATTTTAACTCGTGTTTCGATGATCGTGAAAAGTCAAATGATTCTTAAAGAAAAGAGACATACGCAATACATCATAATTAATACCTTCATCCAAGAAAATTATCCAACATTAAATTATCAAATTTTGTAGTTGACTTTTGAGTTTTGACATTTTGATCTGATTATGGAAGTAGGATAATCTCTCTTTTAATCTCCTCTTTTAAGCTCCATTCGTGAAACATGTGAATTTCCTCGAATGTTCAGTTTGGAGGGCGGGGATATCCCGACCCTATTATCATTATGCATTTGCAATATCACTTGGTTCAATTCTATTTGTGACATTTTCTCGTATGTAGGACTCTCTATCTTCTTAGGTTGATAATCGTCGCATTGGCTCACAGGGTGCCCCAATCCCAATAGGCCAACCACTACATAAGCTGTTGGCGGAGGAAGCTCTTCGCGCTTCCCTTCATTCGTTGCTAAGCCAAGGTCCCAAGTCTTCGAGTTAGCCCGCGCTTTTTAGAAAAATCCTGCACCCATAGACATACAGCCTCACATGTCTTCCCTTTCCGTCGAAGCGTCATGAGCGTTGACCCGTTCCCTAATTAAATGTTTGAATGTGAGCTATACTCCACGAGGAGTTATAAAAATTAAATAATTTATATTAATTATATTTTATAATTTAGGGGATCATATAATTTTAAAATAATATTTAATTATCCTTCCCACATTATATAGAATAAATACTATGTTGATGAAACGAGTAATAGATGAGAAGTAATGGTCCACTAATGCCCTCAACGTGTCTGGCTGATATATCTTTGTTTCTCTTTCGTCTTTTGTTGGCCATTTTCCAAGTGGGCAGATACTCCAATATCCATAGTGCCCTCCATTTTTTGTCATCTCCTGCCTTCCTACATATTTAATACTCTTCAACTAAATATTTGAAATTCAAATTTGAACTACTATTTTAAGACTAAATTAATCCAAAGTGATCAATGATAAGAAGAAACATAGATCTGTTTATTATTCCATACTTGAATTAATTTGGATATTTATCCAACTTAGTAAAATATATATCCAATTGAATATTTCGTAATTTAATACATACTCAAACTGGACTCCTTAAATCGTAACTCCTTGAAACTTTTAAATAATACTGTTAAGAGTCTATAAAGTTCGACTCTAACATCAATCCAATTGGCAATATAGGGAGTAGTCCAAGATCTTATATATTGACCCGGAGGACATCGACTTCCAATGTGGGATGTGCATCTTAACATTACCCTCACGTGTAACCCAATCGTCGGCGGAATTTTCCTCGCCGGAAAACATCGGCGGGGTTACACGTGCCTCATTAACTCGGGGTTGGCTCATGATACCATATTAAGAGTCTATGCCTACCACTACAGGCTAATATAGTCGACTAATGAGTAATGGTCATTAATGCTAATAATGTTCATTAATGAGTAATTGTCACTAATGCTAATAAATATACAACTAATGGTGTAATAATTCTAATGCACCCCTCAGTCGGAGAGGGAGGAGGACAGATACTCAAACTGTTCCTGAAGTCGGTGAATAAAATGGGAGGAAGATCCTTGGTGAAGATGTCTGCAATCTGTAGGATGGAACATGAAGAACTCACGCCTGCTCTCGAACAAATAGAATATCTGCAACAATAAAGAGACATCGACAGAAATACATCGTCGGAACATCAACAAGCCGGAAATACATCGACGAAAATTTAAACATCGATGGAAGAGCATCACTGGAAAACACCAAAAATGGACGCGGAATAACATCTCCATAGATATATTGAGAATTTGAGATAAAGCCAATAACCATCATTAAATAAACTTCAAAATAGAATTCCTCAAGAATGAGATTATAAAGAAGAATGAAGAACACATTGATAGAGGCAAAAGGGTAAATAAAGAAATCTATTTAAAAGAGGAGATATTAAGAAAATGAATTGCCACCAAGAAACAAAAAAACTCCACTGGAGGGAGAGAATTCGTAAAACCTTCATTTGAGAGGAAAATAGAAAATGTGAAGATGAGAAATTATAATATGAAAAGAAAAGTTTCATTAAAGAGAAAGAAATCAGAATACACTTGTTTAATAGAAAGAAAGAAGACTGCGGGAGAGAAACATAATAGTAGTAGAGAACGAGTTTTTTTTTGGATCTAGTGTAGAAGATTGTACAATCAACTGCATGAATATATTGTAATTCATTAGGCGAAGAATGAAGATTTCTAATTATAAGAGATTTATTTATTTTTTTAGATAAAAAACAAGAAAAACTAATTAAAAAAACATAGATAAAAATACAAATATCCGGCGGATGGTGTCGCAGTGATGAATCACCCGTACTCGCCGGCGCAGCGAAAAATATTAGGATTGTAACCTATATAGTGGATATTTTGAGGAAAAGAAAAATAGATTTAGAGAAACTTTCAGGCTCTGATTACTATGTTAAGAGTCTATTAAGTTTCACTCTAAAATCAATCGGCAATAGTAAAAATAGTCCACTATTTTATATATTAACTCAAAAAAACATCGACTTCCGATATGAAATGTCATGTTAACAAATACTCTACGTTCATTATTAGCATATCATTACAAATATCCCGAGCTTCTACGCAACATCGGACATTTATCCCGCGTATATATGTTTGACTATT
The DNA here is from genome assembly GCA_003412495.2 of Echium plantagineum. Lineage (NCBI taxonomy): Eukaryota > Viridiplantae > Streptophyta > Magnoliopsida > Boraginales > Boraginaceae > Echium > Echium plantagineum. The sequence continues at coordinate 8,096,233 of CM016561.1, forward strand.
CCCTACAACTCTACATATATAATTCTAGCTCATGCCACAAAAACATACTCTAAAGTCTAGCTTCTTATTATTACTTCTAATCTACATGATAATGCTACGTATATAACTTTTTATTATGGAGAATATTGACTTAACACAATGTATCGTCGTTATAGGTAAAAACGATCATGTCATTTGCCCACTTATTTATTTATTTAAATTAGTTGATTGTTACTTATATAAAAAATCGAAAACCAACTTAATTGTCAGAGAGATATTTGAAATTAATTTCATATTTTATTATCAACTCATTTTAAGAAAATATATTAAATTTATTTAACTTCCTAAATTTATATTACTGATTTAATTTAAAATAATAATGAAATTTATTGTGCTTTAAATTTTTTAGATAAACGAATATTAATGACAACAAATAGAATTTCGTACATAACTAATTGTTGGAAATAGTGTTTGAATACAAAATTTGTAAGCTTCTATTTTAAATGTGGTCCCACATTGCTCAACTAAATGTGAATCGCTCACCTTATAAAGAAGGAGTTATGAAGTATGAGTAATGTTGTTACTAATATTATGCCAAAGCCTCCACGCTTGCAGGAACGAGGCTTAACTGAGACTACTATCAGACTTGACACGGGTTGATATTTAATACATTAGTCCGGGAGCGGGGCCTTGGGGGTCTTGGGTGGTCTGGTCTGATTTCGGACTACCTTTTTGGCATAACAAACAGAGCTTAAAACGTCTGAAACGTTTGGAAGCCAACAGTCAACAAGATTTGGTCTAGAGATTGTAATTTTATGTTTCGTCTCCTTAATTTTATTTGTAAAGTTATCTGTTACTCCTGTATTTTTAGTGTAAGCTCCTTACACTAATTAAGTAAAAGTTTGTTTATATATAAAAATCTAAATTGATATGAATGAATAAGAACTAGCTAATTAGGAATTACTACATGATTCGCGAGCGTAAGCCATAGATATCGGCATATCATTTCGGACATATCACAATTGATAAAGTACTAGAGTGTTAAGTACCATCAGCCTCGCATCTTCATGCACGACGGGTTCGACTCTCGTAAGAATTGAACGTTGTGTTCAAGTGGTTTAAAAGTTGACCAGGCGAGACATATCCCACGATTTTTATTTCTTGGTAACTTTAGAACACGAGGACCATTATTGTGACGGTTTTACATTAAATAATATAGATATATATCTTATTTAATATAATCAATTACGTACTAAATTAATTCAAAATAAATCAAACTTATTAGGTAGTAGGTGTGTCATAGAAATCCTTAAAAATAAAAATGCTCAATTTGGGAAGTTTTAGGACCCACCCACGAAAGCAAATAATTTTTTTTCATGGTCATAGGTTGGTTAGCACAATTTTTCCTCTAAATCCAGACGTGGCTTACGACAGTTAACAACGACAACAAAACCCAATTTCCTGCAAATTGTTCACTTGCTTAATTGCATTAATAACTAATTCTTGAGATATTATTACCACCTCTTACATAAATTTCTCTCTCGAGAATCTTGTTGGGTTCAAAACAGTTATTAGTTCTAGTTAGAATTGTACTTTCTTGAATAGATTGAGTGGAAGGAAGCTAAGGGGCTTGTTTAAGCTATATTCTTACCACACCCATGTGCATAAAGTTTGGTCACTCTTGTTTTTTTCAACTCATTTGGTACAAATTGACCCTTTGTAATTACTTTTGTTTCTTTCTGCAAACACATGTTCATTGTTGGTTTGGCATCAAAATTATGTCTTATTGAACTTTCCCTTTGTTAGCTTCCTCAAATCCTGCTTTTCTTGGCCTACACTTGAACACTTGAAAGCTAACCAATAAAGATTTGCATTTCTAGCCACTTGAGGTAAATTTATTTTTATTTTATAATATGGTATTTTTAAAGTGTTTTGCATCTTTATATGGAGTATATATTATGGGATTCTGGAAATGTTTTTTCCTTTTCAAGATAGAAGACCGTTGAGGATAATTGTTCTGTTTGATATTCTATCTAGTTGATGAATTGTGTTATTTTTGTTCTTTTTATAGGTATGAGCTAATCTTTTTGTTTATCTATCTTCTGGAGCCTATTAATCTTGTTTGTGACTGAAATATAACATTTTATTATGTCATTTAAAGCATTATAGGAACCTTCAAATTCTTGCAGAATGCAGACACATACATCTAAACTACTCTTAATTCTAGAAGTTACTAGAAAGTTGAAATGGTAAACATTAACTTGAATTTTGTGGTGTATAATTCACAGTAACATTAGCATGCTCCATTGAATTTGAAGAAGTTTCACCCTAAGCGAGGTAGGGGGGGTCGGTAGTATACATCCTTACCCTTGTGATAACAAAGAGGTTGTTTCCGAAGTAGGTTTTAAGTTATTCTTATAAAAATTCCATTTCGATATTAAATATCAAACTATTAGAACGTCATAGTGTAATTACTGATTTTGACAGTCTAGATCTGTTGGGAGTTTGGAACCCTCTTTCTCTTTTCATTCTTTATTACTTCGAAGAATTAGTTTAAAGGGAACTTAATTTTTCTGAAGTTGAAGGTGCAATGTGATATTAAACCAAAAGACAATTGGAAAGTAGAAAAGCATTATTACTATACTCTTGAATGAATTAAATAAACTAGTTTTGCTTTCTGCTCGTGTTTTGGCTCGTCTGGTCACTAGAGATTCATAATTTGTGATGTTGATTTTTTTTTCTCAGATTAATTGAGGTCTGTAAAGAACATTTCACGTTACATTCGAGGATCGTCTGAACGGGGAGAGTTTAAGGTGTCTTTAATGTTATCTTTCTCATCCGTGGCTGAAGATGAGGAGCTGCCAACTTGAAGAAAGAACTAAAAAAGGAAGGCTACCATTGCAGGACATAATTGAGGATAAAGAATCTGCAAGTGAACAAAATTCATCCAAAAGTTTGATTCGGAGAGTTGAGCCGGCAGACTTGTTATTTTCGAAGGTCAAGGAATTGAAGAATAGAACAAAATTCAGTGCAAACCGCAGTTGGCGATTACTTTTCCAGTTTTATGGTTTAGAAAATAGGATATCTAAGCAGCTCATAACTTTGGATGAGAAATATATCTATCGCTGTCTTCAAATGATGCATATTAGTGCAGTCAGAACAGCTGCAAACCATCTGTCCTCCAATATGGGCATTGCATCTGATAGCTTAGGTTCAAGAGAAAACCTCGAAGGGAGCATATATGATTGCTGGAGATCATCATATACTCTGACTGCTGGAAATGAGTCTGTTGTTACTAGTGCTCAGGACGATGAGATTCTTGGGTCAATCTCTTTAAGTAAGAGTATGATGAATATTTTAGGTAGTCATTTACTTACACATTTTGGTAATTCAGATTCTAGTGTGAATATTGGAGATGCTGTTTTGGAAGAAGCAAGAGGAGGTGATTTTTCTGAGTTTGATAGTTCTCCTGGTGGATCAACTGTTACTTTTTCCCAGAAGGTATCAAGCGATATGGGGGTTGAAGATGAAGGGGATGGACGTATTCCTATGCACGAAAGCATTATTTCAATGTCAAGCTCAAATTCTACATTTTCTGATCGATCTTCTTCTGTTTCATCTAATTATATATGCCATGCTATGCTCCACTGCACTTGGAATAATGGATTCCCACGGTATGTATTCTCCATTGATGATCAGAGGGATGTGTATGCAGCTAACTTATATAAGGTAGAGTCTCCAGATGACCAGGGTCTGGATTATGTGTATACATTCCATTCAAGACCAAGTCGCAAACTAGAATATGAGATTCACGAATGTGATTCCCATATTGTTGGTAAGATGAAAGTCTCTACAGTCTTTGCCTTCTGTCCGCACAATACTGAAATTGCAGAAACTCAGTTTGTTTTGTTTGGTTCCGACGATGACTGCCCAGGAGAAATGCGTACTTTGAATGTCCCTGAAGTAAAGAACAAAACATTAAGAAGGAAACTATCGCATGTATTTCGTTCAGATAAGGGCAGAACTTTATCTAAAATTTCAGGGACAAGTTGCATCCTTAAGGACATGTCACAGAATCCATCTGACGAATCATACAACAATTTGGATCCTGGTAGATTAAAACTTACAGAAAGTGATTACATACCAAATCTTGAGTTGGCGGCCATAATTGTGAAAGACAATGTAGCTGCAAATGAGAAGAAGCCAAAAAATAGAGGATGGGGCTTGAAATTTCTCAAGAATTCTGAAACTGGTTCAACAAGTCCAACCCCACCCTCTGGATGTGGTGCACCTGAGCACAATGAATGCTCAGCAGGTATGGATATTTTGGTTGCACCAGGATTTCACGGTGGACCAAAAACTCGAAATGGTGGTCCTTCAAGTCTCATACAAAGGTTTAAGTCAGGTGGGCAATGTGATTGTGGAGGTTGGGACATTGGGTGCCCCTTAACCGTTTTAAAAAAAGGAATGAAAGGAACTGATATCTTGTTTAAAGACGATACGACTGGGGAGTGCAAGACATTTGATCTCTTTGTTCAGGTTAGTTGAGTCCTATTCTGTTCTCTTTTCTCCAGACGTAAAAGTTACTATACTTCCCATAACTTCTATCGTAGTTTCAACAGATCATGAAAGTTGCTTATCTAGAACTGTTGCCATACTTCCATATAGAATTCAATATTTCAATGATGAACACGAAGCCATATAACAGTTCCTTTTCGACTTTTCAGGGCTCAGAACAAAGCATACCAACTGTGAAGATGACAAATATTCATGACGAATTATATCATATTCATTTCCAATCTGATCTGTCTGCTTTGCAAGTTTTTTCAATTGCCATAGCAATTATTCATAGCCGTAGTCCATCACTAAAGCATAAAGTGCATAGGAATAGATAGAAGAATAAAAGTTCCAATGAACCTGTGAAAGTTCAGATAGGTGGGTACATGTTTAAATTTATACTGGTTCTATTTCCAATTATTAGTATACTGTAATTATCATTACAAAATCTTGTGCCTAGCTATATTTTGATATATTACATTACATTACCCCGCTTAGGCGGGAGTCTCTCAAACGCATTGGAATGTACATAATCAATCCTGGTATCCTACCTTGTGGAAGTAACATTCTTGATCCTGTGGTAGAATGAGGTTCTTAAATCTGGATCGTCGTCGAATAAGGTTGAGAAACTAGTTGCCCTTTTAGCTGATACTGAAGAGGAGGGAATAAGATAAAATGCAAAGAACCAACATTTTGGCTCAGTTGACAACTGATCTAACCCATCTACAATAACGATGTGTTCAAAATCGCAAGGCAGCATTTTGTATCCTTACATCTAGGCAATAAAATATACAAGCCATGCCATATTGTCATACCCCAACCAACACCTATGTATTACATGTTAATATCCACATCTCACATCGGAAGTCGATGGACTCCCGGGTCAATATATAAGATTTTGGAATACTCCCTCTATTCAGATTATAACATGTGAGGGGAGTGTTAGGATGCGCATCCACATCGGAAGTCGGTGTCCTCCCGGCTTAATATATCGAGATATGAAAATTTGTAAGAATATAGGCTAAAGTTCACAATGCCCCTGAATTATTGTCAACTGATCAAATAAGGGACTGAACTTCTGAGTCGGTTCCTAAACTTTTGAATCGGTCAATTTGCCCCTGAATTACGATGAACTGATCAGTTTGAGGATCTTCACCATAAAATTGATAGTTTTAATGAAGGGTAAAATAGGAATTTAACATATTATATGTATTTGAGGTTAGTTTTAATATACAAAAAACATAATATACCTCTTTTAAAATAAACTAATCTCTCCCCCCTTCCCCCTTCGTCTCCCCCCTCCTTTCATCTTCCCCAAACCACACCCATACTTCCCTGAACCCCAGTAACCATCATATTGTGGGTGCAGTTTGGGGGAAGATGAAAGGAGGGGGGAGAGAAGATGAAGGGGCAAAGGGGGAAGATTAGTTTATTTAAAAAGGGTCACTATATAATATTTGTATATATTATAAACTAACATCAGTCCCTTCGGGGACATCCGATAAAATTAAAACTAACATCAAATATATATAATATGTTGAATTCCTATTTTACCCTTCATTAAAACCTAAAATCTATCAAGTTTATGGTGAAAATTCCTAAACTGACCAGTTCGTCATATCTCAGGGGTCAAATTGACCGATTTTAAAGTTTAAGAGGTAGATTGACCGACTCAAAAGTTCAGTCCCTTATTTGATCAGTTGACAATAATTTTGGGGTATTGTAAAATTTAGCCAAGAATATAAAACTTGTCTTGTACTGTGAAACGTGATCTGGGCTCAAATGGGGGCCTAATGGCCTAACAGTTAGTGGTAACAGCCGAACCGGGCATAATGGAACATCAAAATTATGTGATATAGTGATACTAAATACTACTAATATGTCTTGCACTCGTGCGGACGGGCCTAAATGGACATCAAGCCAATGTATGGCTCGTTTAGGTGTGCCTAATAGGCTAATATATTACAGTTACAGATTTACAGAGTCTAATAGTGATCCAACTAATTTTAATTATTCTTATTTTCTAAAATTCTACTTATAATTATTATAACACAAATCGAACCCGAATCCCTAAATCAATTTAGAAGTGTTTCCACATTGGTTGGAACTTATCTTTTACAATAAAACAAATACATGTAGTTTGTTTAATTTGCCAACCTGCTCATTTAGACACATACTATGCGTGTAACTAGCCGTGTAAGATAATTATTTATACCAAATCTAGACAAAAAGGATACATGATATGTCAATTTATTAATAAATACGAAGAAGTACGTTTGTTATTTATATGGGATGTGTCTATCAAATGTAACACTTGACACATGATTTGTGTCAAGTTGTGTTTGTAAAAGAATTACTCCTAGTATCGAAGATTTGGTCCACAGGTTATGCGCTATCGGACAAATCATTTTTTAAGTGGACTATATATCATACTTCAAAATTTAAATTCTATAGTTGGCTAATATCACGGATGGATCCAAGATTCTAATTTGAGTATTTATTTTATTATGTAAAATATAAAAAGTAAATATGAGTATTTATTACGAAACTAAAATAAGTGAATAAAACAACTAAAAATATGATTGTCACAAGGTTTGAACATGAAACCTTCCACTGACTTATTAAAAGTTTAACTATTTGAGCTATTACATTCTTATGTAGGATATTCAAGTGAATGTTGATATAACACAATAAATCCGCCCCGACTAACATACAACTGGATGATATTATGTCTTGTAATGAGCTATTGATGTTTGAAGGCCATTAAAATAAAAATACTAAACCTATCAATTTTTTATTAGATCAAATATATTAAATTTGACACCAATTGGTGAAATAAATGTAGTTATTTATTATGCAACTCCTATCAACCATCTAAAAAAGAAGTTTGCATGAATAATATGAATGCTACTACTAGCTAGGTTTTGCATTTGAAAGGCAATAATATAGAGTACATCTTTTTGGGGTTCCTTTATTAGTTTCTCTCGTGGAATGCCAAACATATATTTCATCTTTACACCACAATCCACATACATGCTCTTTGGATAACTTCCGGAGGATGATATTAAAGTTTGCCCACTTCAACTCATATAATTATTTTAATTTATCTCTTACAATCATGCGAGTATCTCACCAAATTTAAATACTACAAATACTATTTATTTTGAGACTCAGTCAATCAGACCTAATTGTCCAAATGATATATCAACAATATAAATTAAATTAATTGCACTTTCATTCTAATTCGTTGTCAGATTTGGGTTTGATTTCATGATATGACAACAATCTTATTGATTGGTCTGTCATTACAAGAATCGTTGATATATATATTTTCGGCTCTTCACACATAATTGGCGATTCTATTAAGGAGCGAACTTTACATTAAATTCGTTAAAAGCTAAGTCCATAATCAATTGAAGAACATCCTAATTTACCTCTTTTACTCCAGAGTAAGTGTGTTTACGAACCGATCATCATAGAGGCGCTTAGGAATACAATTTTATCATTTTTTAACATAGATTAGCTCTCCATTTTTCCAATTATTTGGTACATAGTAGTACTATACTAGTCTATATATTATTTTGGACCAGTGCATAATTGAAATCGTTTTTCGAAGATGAGCGAGTGAGTAAAATTAATCATATGAAACATTAGTGAGTAAATAGTAAAAAGAGTGAAACATAAATAATAATTGATGCCTTTTGCCCCTTAATTTTATGTATTTTATGAGATATGTACTAATTTGTAGCAAAGCAAATCCCGGTTGGTTTGGGATAATATCAGTCTATTCCTCAAATATAGCTAAATCCATGTGTTGCAAGCACGTCACATATTGCATATTAATGATTCTGATTTAGCCAATCAAAGATAATCGATATCGGAAAGGGATCGAGATTTAGGAGCTAGCTAAATTAAAAACAACTACATCAACCAACTATAGATTGAGTTAATACATGCTACATTCTCGCTCATAATCAAAACTTTAATTCTCTCAATTACTTAGCTTGTTACATAATCAGAATAGCCCTCCAAATTTTTCTATATTTTCAATCAAGTCAAATAAAAAACGTACTCCCTCCGTCCCTAAAAGATTGTCACATTTTGACTTTTGGTGATCAACAAAATACGATTTAAAACATAAAATATCTATTATTCTACATTCGAAAAAATTATAAAAAGTTAATATTTCAAAAATATATATCGAGACGAATCTAACAAGGTCCCATGAGACTATATTATTTCTTATCGTTTAATGGGAATTCAAGATCAAATTTTATGATGTTTGACTAACAAAAGTCAAAATGTGACAATCTTTTAGGAACGGAGGGAGTATCCTCTTCAAATTCTTAAATCGGAAAAAAATATACTCATCTCAGCATCGCTAAATATCAAAAGAAAAAAGTTCTTAAATCAGAGAAATACTAGAGAAAAATCCAAACATTAAACAAAATGGTAAAAAGCAAATGAAAGAAGAAGCAAGTATCCAATATTTTAACTAACTTGTATCATATTTTTAAACCAAAATTGTATTTTTGTGACTCAAAAAATAACTGTCAAGTAGTATTATTTGGAGATCAAAAAATAATTATTAGTTATATAAGTTTAATAATTATTACAATTATCAATTCATTATGGTTTGATTTAAATTATATATTTATGATAATATGTTGTATAGTGTATGTTAAAAATCATGAATTATAATGGTATATAGAACTATGTTTATAATTTAATACACTTTACTGTTGAGTTTTTTCTAATCTTTTTTTTTTGGAGGTAATTAGGGATGAAGTTGAGTTTTTTTCATCTTTTTTTGAGGTAATTAACAATGAGATAGGTTTCGAACTCTTAATTTTCTGGTCACTAACAAAAAAAAGTTCACTAAACCATTTGATTAACTCAGTTTTATTTTCTATCTTGAACTTTAGGGGGAAGTATAAAGTACTTCATCCGTCCCTAAATGATTGGTATATTTTGATTTTACATGGTCAAACTTTAAAAAATTTGATCAACAATTCTCACTAAACAATAGTAAATAATATAGTCATATGGGATCTTGTTAGATTCGTCTCAATATATATTTTTGAAATATCAATTTTTTTGAAATTTTTCATATGTAGAATTGAAGATATTTATGTTTGAAATCGTATTTTGTTGACCATGAAAATTGAAAAGTCAAAATACATCAATCATTTAGGGACGAATATTAGATAAGTACTGAAATACATGTTACTGGTTGTGGTTAATTGAGCAAACAAACAGGCGTCGACCTCTTCATATTCAAAAAGTGGGGTAGAAATTGAACCACAATAATGGACTTTTATTTATCTCCAAGATTTGAGTTCAACCCTTAGCCGCAACCACATAATATTAATAGAGTTCATCAACGCACGTCAATGTACTAAAGTATTTTTTAAAGGACCTTTACTACAATATTTATTAGTTTTAAAGAAATTCTGATACATCATATAATAGAAAATTTACTGCATATATGCTTCATTAATAATATAAAAGGTAAAAAGGCGGTCAAATAATGTTAATGTATGTCAAATTAATTCTTCAAACGGGCTAGATTGGTTCTTGCAAATAATACAAGTTTTTGGCAAGTAAACTATATAATTACCGGCGAGAATAAAATCAATTAACAAGGACATTAAGAACTCTTTGTTTAATAAGTACCCGATAATTGATGTGTTTTTAATAACAAGAGATAATAATCTTGCTGGAATTTTCAAGGTGGTCATCAACTCATCATGGACATTTATATGCATTTTAGTAAACAAGTCAACTTTAACTAATAGTACTCCTCAGATATATTATTTTTTAATTTTTTTTAAAGTTCAAAAAATAAAATAATCTTGACGAGAAGGAGAGTACTAATTAGTGATGCATGATAAACATTGTTCTACCTTAGATTCTTAAAAGTGCCAAAAATGGGAAAAGCTTACCGCATGGTCATTGTACAAAGTTATCAATTATTAAATTTTTTTATTAATCTTTTTTAAAGAATTATTATGATAATCTAGATAATTGTATAAGGATTAATTATGTAATTTACACATTAATTTTTTTTTTAATAGTAAATATTTTAATAAAATCGTAACGAATCCAATGGAGATGAGATGATATTCTAGTAATATTAAAGGATAATCGTCTAGTTTGTTTAAATCAACATAGTTTAGGTTAATATATGATCCAATTAAGTATTAGCAAGTTACAGTGATTCGTATTGTATGTGAAGGAGCATTATTGTTAATAATGTAATCAACTATTCAACGGTACGATTAATTTTAATAGGAAAGAAAAGAAGCTTCTATTTATTAAAATCAACAGTATGAGGTGCCACAGTGGTCCATGTGGGTGTCGTGGAAATCAATAAATAATACCGTCCACCGTCACTGCTGGATCACCATATACGGAGGCATTTACCATTTAAACTTAATTAAATTTCGGAGTTTCTTTTCGTAACAGTTGGAAATTTTAATTAAAACATGAACCTAGTGAATTTTTTTACTATCATATTTATTGATTGATCATTGAGGTTAAATAATCAACTTATTTTATAAGCAAATTTTCATTTAATTTTTTAAATAGTTGTGTTATAAGTTGGTGAATGTTGTTGTGTAAAACTGATCTTGACAATCATTTGCATATAAATTGTCTCTAATTAATTGTAAATATATATTATATAGTAGTATTATTTATATTTGCTTTCAATCTAGAAAATAATATCTTTTTTTGTGCTTTTAACTAAAATTTTGAACCACTGATAGGCTCTAGAATTAAAGAATTTTTAAGAAAACTTATTCTTGATTATTTAAAGAGTTATTGTAATATGTTGTTTCTTTATTCCTTTAGGTATTGATTTATTAGCATTTTTATATAATTTTTTTTTATTCATTACTTATTTGTTGCAACGACTCTAAGATTGTTTATGTACAAGTTGCATCTTGAATCTATAAAAACATTTCATTTATAACGCGTTTGTGATAAATTCGTGGATCAGCTTTAGAATTGAAATTGATTATTACTATATGGTCTATGGGTACTTGATAGTATTATTTTAGTAGTTTGATGGAGTATAAATTATTTAGGTTTTGTTGAACAAGATACTCGCTTAATTCATCACTGTGTATTGACCATCAAGTCAATCTTGCCAGCTTGATATTCCGTTTACTATTGTTTTTTTTTTTTACTATTCTTATCAATTATGAGATTTTATCTTAAAATTTAAAATTAACTATATGAGTGATGTATAAGATAAGCTTCGCATATAGGATCGGATCAATTAACTAGGGTATGTATATATATATGGAGAATTTTTTTATGTGTCAACTAAATCTGAGTCATTAAATAAATCAGTTTTCAATATTTTAAGTCTTGTGACTATTTATAGTAGGTTTGATTACGCTAAGCTAGTTTCTCTTTGGTTAACATATGTTAACTAATACTACTATTAATTAGCACATATAAATGTAATGTCATATACTTTCTTCGTTTTTTCATATGACGTTTTAGTTTTTTTTGTTATTCTTTTTATATGATATTTTAGGAAATCAATGCAATATTTGATAAATATTTCCTTTTAAATTCCTATTGAATGCATTCAAAGTATAGTACATATATTATGAAAAAGAAGAAGTTATACATTCATCTAATTATTGATTAGTTATATAGTATTAATTATGACATATTTAAAATGTTATTATTCCTTAATTGACGTGAAAAAATTAAAATTATATATGAAAAAACGGATGGAATATAAAATAAAATGAAAACTTGAAGAATGAAAGGTTTCACAGTAATGAAATGTCATAATTATTGGGACGAAATAAATTGATAACTAACAACTTTTCTATATAATTTGTAAATTATAAAAATAGCACGTAGTATCTCTTTGGTTAATTTATTTTTATTTTTATTCTCATATCTTTTCGTGTGCATGTTATTTTCAAATGGCCCACCAGTGTATGAGTTTTTGGTGAAGAGCAATTTACATCGCTCAGGAATGGATGATTAAAACTTGGACTAATACCAATATCAAAAAGAACGAATTAGTGATTTGGACATAAAGTAATAAAGTGGTGCCTTCACAACTTCAGAGACTATGAGAAGTTCAAGTATTATCAAGTTACTTTTTTTTTTTTTTTTTTTGTAAATTAGCAATAAAGTATTAGTATCAAGTCATTTTTAAATATATATTTGAAACGTTAATGAAAGTTACGATGAAAATAAGAGCTAAATCAATATAAATTAAATTGAACATACAATATTTGTTAGATATATCAGATAAGACTGATAATGGACTAGAATATATCTCAATATACTCGAAATATTCTCTGTTCATATGTAAATATGTATACCTGCATTGTAAGAAATATTAATAATACGAGAAAACCTAATCGAGTAAATCAAAAGAATTAATATACCTAATTGAGTTTATGAGTTTGTAGTCATGTTTTAACGAGCCGGATCCGGATAAGGAGGTGCCTCACAAGCTTCAAAGATTGCAAACAAAGGACACGTTTGCTAGCATCACCCGTGACTTCATCTCCCGCAAAATTTCCAGCATTACATGGGCCCATCCCCTCAAAGATACCAATCACATAAACTAACAAGGAAATATAAAAAGAAGTATTTGGGGGGAAAATGGAATTATACAAAATTGCAAAGAATTCCAACATCTATCCATCCACATATAAAATTCAAAACAAACTTTCTTCTTTTCTGCCTAAAAAGTTACCTTTTCCTTGAGCACTCAATGAAGTTGCCAAGTTTTTTAAGAGGAGGAAAAAGATAATATCTCCACTACATATGATGTGTTAAGGGGAGAGTTACAGGTTTTATATGAAATCTCAAGTTCTCCTATAATTAAAAAGAATTTTTAATTATTATTGATTTTAAAATGTGATTTTTTTATAAAAATATTATTTTATATTTTAAATTTAAGTTTAATTAAGATGAATCAAATAAAATTATATAGAAATATAATATTTATGCACAAGTAATTTTGTAATTCATAAACAATGTTTTACCATCATAATTTTATATACAAATTAACCGAAATCACATATTATAAATAATGAACGAATTTGCACAGTTTAAAATGTGCACAAACATTTAGTATCAACATAATATACTACTATGTACTATTTATCTCTAACAGATTATTAATGATTTTTTAATAGTTAAATTAATAATTTTGAAAATTTTAGTTGGCAAACATACTTACATTCATAAGTCTTCCCAGAAAATTAATTTCTCAAACCCTTTTTAGTTGATATTTTCATTTTATCGCGTCAAGCATAACCTAAATAAATTAGAGGTAGAATAAAACATACACAAATATTTTGAGTTTAAGTTTACAAAGTCAACCATCAATTTTTTTAAAAATAATGATCAAAATTTTAAATCTATCAATCTACTCGAGACGAGGCGGTTAGAGTTCACGAGCCGAATGATATCACATTTAGGCAAATCAGGTCCAGTCAGTGAATTTAACAGAACTAAAACGTATAGAATGAAAACAAGTTCAATTAGTGAATATAATGGAACTAAGTGAGTTAGAGTTAACTAGCCGAATATCACATTTTGGGTAAATTAGGATCAATTTCGAAAATTCAATAAAGCTAGTACGAATCAAACCAAAACGAATTCTGATTCAATATAACGACTTTAACCCATCCCATCCTTATTATAAAATGAGTTAATCTCGATCCGAGTTTAACATATGAATAAGCAATTAGCAAATTGGTATAAACCCGAAATATGTGTGCAGGAAGTAGACAACGATAATACGTTAAAATAGAAGATATACAAACTAACAAATAAAGGTGAAAAAAATAAAGATTGAGTGAAAACGAAGCCAGATTATAGAGAGAGAAAGTAACTAACAATCCCATATTTTTCTGTATAATATCAAGAAATGCCCATTTTCTCTCCCACAAACCTACACATATACAACTCCATATGAACTAAAGATGCAGTATCTATCTATCTATCAATATGAATCGATGAATGAATTTATATGAATTTATTGCATGCTTTGTCGGCCATTAAAGCTTCAATATTTATCTATTTCATCAATTTTCTCACCTCTTCATCTCATCATTGAGTCCAAATATATAAGTATTTCTTTTTTGCAGGACTTTTTATGCATCTTTATTCAAAGATATCAATCTTTTGATTCATTGCATTAGGTGTTTTTCCCTTGCAATAAGCATTGAGCCTTTTATTATTCTTTAGCTCATCATTGTTGAGTAAAGGTTGCATTTTTTTACTTTCATTGACTTCTTACCATATAGTCAAGGCCCTAAAAGTCTCATGGTTATTGCGTTATTGTCATCAGAAGGGATCACATGAAAGCGGGAGTGTGTTTTTCAATGAGTGATGCTATCGAAGGTATGCTAAAGCTTTGATCTTTGATGGGTCTTTTTTGTTTTGTTGATTTATTTGTCCGGGGTTTATTGAGTTATGTCTGTGAGCTCTTGAGAGCTTTAGTTCATGTTGGGTCTACTCGGAAACAGCCTTTCTGTTAACGCAGAGGTAAGGTTGTCTACAATCCGACCCCTCACGTCGCTTAGGCGGGAGCATCTTTATAGGCATCAGACATGATAATTGATATTGTGTCGTTATTGTACTCTTTGGTTGGAGTGAATTGGCCATGATTGAGAAATTGTTGTACTAAATTCTTGAATGGTATTTTCGTGGACCCATGTACAGGAAATTTACTGGTGATCCAGTTAGAGTTGAAGTTTGACTATGGTCAATATGCTGAATAATAAAGAGGTTGTTATGAATTGGACATCAAGGGGTTATTAGAGGTCAATTGTAGAGCTTGCGCTTTCATTCTTTTTGGTAGTTGCAATGTATGGGATTGCTGAGGGAAAGAAAGGTATATTCTCGCGTTGTATAGGCTTTTTTGTCATCTCTATGCTCTTTATTAGGCCTTCAGAGGGGCTGAATGCAGAGGGAGAGTCTCTACTTGAATTGAAGAAAAACATTAATGACCCCTTCAATCGTCTATGGAATTGGAACTCTAATGATACAACACCATGTAATTGGACGGGTATTGATTGCATACTTGCTCAGAACAATCAGGTTGTGTCGTCATTGGATTTGAACTCAATGAATCTTTCTGGGACAATAAGTCCTAGGGTTGGGGATCTTTCGTCGTTGTCTTATCTTGACCTTTCGTTCAATACATTTTCTGGGGATATTCCAAAGGAGATTGGCAATTGCTTACAATTGGAAGTACTTTTGCTCAACAATAATCAGCTGCAGGGTTCAATTCCTGTTGAACTATGCAATCTTTCTTATGTGAGCGAATTGAATATCTGCAACAATAAGATTTCTGGTTCTATACCAGATGAGTTTGGGAACCTTTCATCTCTTGTTGAGTTTGTCGCATATACCAACAACATCACTGGTCCTCTGCCTCCTTCAATTGGCAACCTAAAACAATTGAGAATATTTCGAGCGGGACAGAATTCACTTTCTGGATACTTACCACCAGAGATAGGTGATTGTGAGAGTTTGGTAACCCTTGGTATTGCACAGAACAATATAGAAGGTCCCTTACCCAAGGAACTAGGCATGCTGAAAAATTTGACAGAAATAGTTTTTTGGCAGAATCAATTCTCTGGGTTGATACCAAAGGAGCTGGCAAACTGTTCAAGCCTACAATCACTTGCTTTGTACCAAAATACCCTTGTTGGCGAGATTCCTCCTGAACTTGGGCAGCTAAAGTTTTTGAGGAAGTTATATCTCTATCGCAATGGATTGAATGGAACAATTCCAAAAGAAATTGGTAACCTCTCTTTTGCAACTGAAATTGATTTCTCTGAGAATAAATTGACTGGAGATCTCCCAATTGAGCTCACTCAACTAAAGGAATTGGAACTACTGTATCTTTTTTCGAACCATCTCACCGGTGTCATACCAAATGAGCTCAGTAATTTGAGAAAGTTGAAAAAGCTGGACTTGTCAATCAATTACTTCACTGGGCAGATTCCCTCTGGGTTTCAGTATCTACCTGAAATGAGCCAGTTAATGCTCTTTGCTAATTCCTTAAGTGGAGTCATCCCACAAGGCCTTGGACTTTATAGTCCCCTTTGGGTGGTAGATTTATCAGACAACAATTTGTCAGGAAGGGTTCCACCTCATATATGCCATCGGTCTATCTTGATGTTGCTAAATCTCGAGTCCAACAAACTTGGTGGGAGTATTCCAGTCAACCTCACTGGCTGCCCTTCATTAGTTCAGCTTCGTCTGAATAAAAACAGCTTCATAGGGACATTTCCTTCAGATTTGTGTAAGTTGGTAAATATATCTGCCGTGGAGTTGGGTGAGAACAATTTTACTGGTAAAATACCTCAAGAGATTGGCAATTGCCAGAAGTTGCAAAGGCTTGACCTCTCTGGAAACTACTTCAGCTCAGAGTTACCGAGAGAGATTGGAAATCTGTCCAGGCTTGTAGCCTTTAATGTATCTGCAAATTTTCTCAGTGGACGGATACCTGCTGAAATTCTTAACTGCAAGGCGCTGCAGAGGCTTGACCTCAGTTGGAATAGTTTTGGTAATGTCATACCTGATGAGGTAGGAAGCCTTTTACAGCTGGAACGCCTTATACTTTCACAAAATCAATTTTCTGGAAGTATGCCTGCAGCGCTGGGGAAGCTCTCCCATCTGACGGAGTTACAAATGGGGGGAAATTTACTCTCAGGTGAGATACCACCAGAGATAGGGGATCTAATTGGTTTGCAGATTGCTCTGAACCTCAGTGACAACAAGCTCTCTGGTAGAATACCTCCTGAACTTGGAAATCTGATCTTACTAGAGTACCTCTTCCTCAACAACAATCAGTTGAGCGGTGAAATTCCAAGCACACTTGGTAATCTTTCCAGTCTGTTAGGCTGCAATTTTTCATATAATAATCTCACTGGACCATTGCCTTCAGTGCCATTATTCCGTTCCACTGATATCAGCAGCTTTCTTGGAAACAAAGGACTTTGTGGCGGGCCTCTTGGAGTTTGTAGCGAATCTCCCACATTTGATTCATTTCCTTCTCCTGACAATAGTGAGAATTCTCATAGAGGTAAAATTATAACAGTAGTTGCAGGTGTGATTGGTGGTGTTTCTCTTGTCCTGATTGGAGTAATTCTGTATTTTATGAAGCGACGCACAACTGAAGTGGTTACGTCCATGTCTGATAAAGATGTATCGGTCTCTATTTCAGATATATATTTTCCTCCTAGAGAGGGTTTTACTTTCCAAGATATGGTTGATGCGACAAATAATTTCCACGATAGTTATGTTATTGGCAGGGGAGCAGTGGGGACTGTTTATAAGGCAGTTTTGCCTTCTGGTCAAAAAATTGCAATTAAGAAGCTTGCATCTAATAGAGAAGGTAACAGTGTAGAGGACAGTTTCAGGGCAGAGATTTTGACTCTGGGAAATATAAGGCATCGTAATATTGTTGAACTTTATGGGTTTTGCTATCACCAAGGTTCCAATCTGCTTCTCTACGAGTATATGGAAAAGGGTAGCCTGGGTGATTTACTCCACGGACCATCTTGTAACTTGGAGTGGCCTACACGGTTCAAAATTGCTCTTGATGCTGCAGAAGGGCTTGCTTATTTGCATCATGACTGCAAACCAAAGATCATTCACCGAGATATAAAGTCCAATAACATTTTGCTCGATCACAAGTTTGAAGCTCATGTTGGTGATTTTGGTTTGGCAAAGGTCATTGATATGCCCCAATCGAAGTCTATGTCTGCTGTTGCCGGATCATACGGTTACATAGCTCCTGGTGAGTATAAAATGTTTTTGAACTAGAACTTTATGTGCTCGAGTATACAATATACGCATTCTCTTTTTGCTCTGAACAAAACAAAACAAAACATTATTTCATTAGAGACAGTACACTTTTCATCTGTTCGAAAGACAGTTTATATTACAGCGGAAACTCTTCAACTATGGGATGTGAAAGATCTCATACCATTTAAAAGTTCATCGCTTGGAAATATATCCCACAACAGTCTCAATAATTGATAAGCTTTTGTTTTTAGTAATCATTTGGTTATCTTATTTAAGATATGAGAAAGTTACTATTTTTACCACGCACAGGAAATATAAAGGTTCATTGTTTACTATAATCGTTGTTACTTGCTTTTACTTCAAATTTTATGATTTTTTTTGGATGAGTTGAATTTCCTAATGATGTTTTGAAATACTCCATATTGCTTTGCATCTTATCTCTTTGGTTGTCCAAACTGTAGAGGCAATATTTGTTTATATAGCTTATCATCTTCTATCTCTGGATAATCTTACTGCTATAAGATAAGTTGGTATGATGTCATAATATTCTGTTATTCTGTTATAGTTAGATGCCCTTACAAAAGTTATCTTCCTCTGGCTCTCGCTTTTCCAGATCATGTTTTCTCATAGATAATATTTTTTGTTTTGTCTCGAGTCTTGACAATATCGTACTCTAGCTACTGAAAGTTCTGTTCGATATATTCATGCAAAGTGCCTCTTCTTCTGTACTCGAAGTGTTTCCTGAATATAGGCCTTGACTTAATTTGCGTACTGTTAAAATTGACGACTTGCCCTTTCTGTTTCAGAATATGCTTACACAATGAAGGTTACTGAAAAATGCGATGTCTACAGCTATGGTGTAGTTCTATTGGAGTTGCTAACGGGAAGAGCCCCTGTACAGCCATTAGATGAAGGAGGCGATCTTGTATCATGGGTTAGGAGCTACGTACGGGAACACTTGCTATCACCTACGATACTAGACATCCGGTTGGATTTAGAAGATGAGCGGACTGTTAATCACATGATAACTGTTCTAAAAATTGCTTTACTATGCACAAGCATGTCGCCATTTGATCGACCATCAACACGGGAGGTTGTGGTCATGCTGATTGAGTCCAACAAGAGAGAAGGGAACTTGATTTCTTCACCTGAAGAATATAAACAACCTCAGAAAGATGACCACGTATAATGAGTACAGATTAGTTAATTTTTTTCGATCAACTCCATTTTAGTGCTAATTCTTCTTTGAATAATTTATTATAGTGAATCAGATAATTAATTTTCTTTTGGGAAAGTATAAATCACTCATCTTCTGAGTATGAGTTTTAGGAAGGTTAATGTTTCTGTGACATTTATATTCATTCAAAGAATGTGACATTTATATTCATTCAAAGAAAGTACGTAGTACCACTTGCTGAGATATAGGTGTATACATTTTTTAATTCTGATACTTCATTTACTGTTCAAAACAACTTAAGCTCTCTTTCTTCATAGAGTCCATTTCAGGTTCATGTTTATTTCTCCTTTGCCCCAAGCCCCCAACGCTCACTGTATAAAACGAGACCACGAGGTTTTCATTTCTTGTATGAATGTAGGAGGGTGGGAGCCAACCAAGTCGATGTACTAACAAACACGAGTGGTAGGAGCTGGTAATGAAGTTCAACGTAGTGGTAAGACACTTCAGCTGTTCCCAACATGCCAGGTTCGAGTCATTATGAATCACTAGTGATCCTCTTTAGAAAAGATAGGCATGATAATGAACATATACTGAGCCGCCCATGCACAAGCTCGCGAAGAATAACGAGCCTTTGTGGCATGTAATGGACTGAGGTTTTCAGATGCTCTAGCTGGGTGGCCAGGTAGGCGTGGACTCCATTTAAGGTATTCTGATGCTCAGGTCGAGCTCGGTTGAGAAATGGCTACAGCTCTATTCCGGGTAAGCCATCGGGCACGGGTTAACTAAACAAAATACAGTTTAGGGTTGAGAGTCATTTTACAAGTGATACAGTTTAGAGTTGAGGGTCAGGTAACAAGTAATATAGTTAGAGTTCAGAGTCATTTAACAAATGATACAGTTCATATCTACAACGGATTAAAATGCTTACAAAGAACGAACTATTTTAAATTTCTCGTTGCTAATTAAATAACAGTCCTGATCGCCCCACATTTTGCGCTCTTCCGTCTTTGTTCTGCTTGAGATAGTGGTTGCCGAAGGTGGATTTCACCATATTTACTAAAGATGGTAATTGTACATATGCAAAAAACCCAACAGGTATACATGCCGAAGAAGCGATTATGAAGATATTCCTCCGGTTTTCCACGCCTGAAACAAGATACGCTATCGCCGTGAAATCAACCATGAGCAATGTCACAGCTAGAAAAAGGAACATGAGACCAAATATGATTCTGCTAGGCAAAGAATGGAGATAATCGTTTACTGAATAGCGAGCGGTGAAGATGGACAGGAAGATCAGGACTGAGGTAAGTGAAAATGTGAGAGACAATCCATTAGCGATTGAGAAGACATGATAAGCTGTAACATCTAGGAAGATTGGGAGCCCAGAAGTACTGTTGTTTCCTCCAGGTACTGTAATTGATGCAGCAAAAACAACAGTGGCGATAAGTGACCCCCCAACGATACATGAATTTGCCATTTCCATCATCCATTTGTTTTCATAATCACTCAGCTCCTTGTGCTTCTCCTTGAATACCTGTGTCGGCGTCTTCCCCTGCTCGTTCTTGAAGTTTCTCTGCTCAGGCATCAATTTCTCCATTTCCTGTTCAATTATAACCAAGTCACCATATTATTGTATGTTTTAAAATTGATATCTAACAACGAATTACAAAAACTTATTGTGCAACATTTAAACGAGAAGTTACTAAGAAACTATTAGAGACTAAAGCAAGAACTGTTGTCTGTTGACAAAGTGATAAATTAGGTGAGATCACCGCATATAGGTTAGTTACTATTACTTAGGTTACTGCACAAATTTGTGTATAAATATTGAGGTTATGTAGTATTTTAGGTAGTAATACCTTAAACCATCTCAGTTCACGTTGCATTTGAAATACAACTCTAGGACCTGTATCAAGAAGGCTCTGAAGTGCATTGTCTGCAACCTGAAACAACATTTCTCCTCTGATTTGGGCTCCCCATTCCAATGCGATCTCAAACACCTTTTCATGGCGATACATAGCTGCAAGATCTAGAGCAGAAAGGCCTTTATCATTGCGTGATTCTATTGCCTCGGGGAAAACCTCAAGAATTGATTCAACCATCTCATGAATGCCATTTTGTGCAGCAAGAAAGAACACTGACTGTACTAAAGAGTTATCAAAATAATCTGACTTATTAACTTCTCTGATCTCATATTTGCGACATTTACGCGTCAAATGATGATTCCTTATTTCCCTGCACACATATCTTAGAGTTCTATCAGTCAGCTGATGCTCGATCTTTGCTCTACGAACATTCTTCAAAGGTTGCACTGTATCAAACATGCATTTAGAATTTAGTAATAAAAAATGGAACACCAAAATCTATCGTTATGTTCCAACTTAATTATAGGAGGTGAAAATGCAAACCAAATGTCAGATACAGACTCACAATTACAGTAGTAAGGGATCCATGGCCCTCGGTACAGAATCCCTTGAGTTAACCCCCAGTAGGATGCAAAAATTTAGGAGGAATATGTGTGACTGGCATATTGCTCATACATCAACAATGATAAGAGCTAGCTACATGATATTTGACCAGAACACTTCAGTTCCTGTATGTAGCGACCCTTTTACTTTCTTATCGTCTTTTCCACTCACTACGTTACATACTTTCTTTGTTTTCTTCTTAGAAAAATCATCAAACTTTACGGTCTTTATTTACATATAACTTTGACTTGAATAAATAAAATCGGAGTTCAAAGTTTATAGAGTCGACAACAAAATCCAAGATTTACAATCTTCTCCGGATATAGCCATGCATGGAGGAAGTTATAATACCTTAATATTTATGTTTGGAGGATTTGAACAAGTTGTTTGAGTCGACATCTATATTAGAGGGGCTTATATACAGAGTGTAATGCTAAAAACTACACATACCAAGCTTTTCCCAGATTTTGTAGGGAAGTTGGAGCGACTGTAGAAGCACTGCAAGCAAATTGAAGACATATAGGTCAGGTAACGATACAGATTAGACAAGTTCTAGGTGACAAATTAGGACCAACTATAAGAAACTTGCCTTTGAGAATTCTGGCATGGGGCTGTTTTCGAGCAAAATTTAGCGACTCTGACCTCACCATTTCCTTACTTATGAAGCTAGTCATATCTTCTGTAGGGTGCACGACAATATCTGTGAAATGGAAAAGAAAACATATTCAGATGTCGGCTATATAATCATTAAAACAATTCGAAATCAATAGAGTTCATAATACAATTCAAGAATTACTACTGTAGTCTTAAATTTTAACATGCCATTATTGAGAATCGTGTTTGCCTTGTCCTCAACCAAAATTAACGAAGAAGTATTGTACTATGATAGAGTGGAATAGAAGTGTGAAGCTACTAACAAGAATATATCCAGGACTGCAACATATTCATCGGGGTTCTGCTCGGGAAGGCTCGAGGTTCATTGACAAAATACGTCAACAGAGGCTCCATCTTATGCCATTCCAACTCTGGGTTTCCGTCCAAGATATACAGAACCATTTCTGTCATGACAAGACAATAACAAGTTAGATGTACTACTCCGGAAAATTCAAATTAACTGACGGTTTCCCTTTTTTCTGACGAACTTTGATCATGAATAAATTTTGAAGTGAACAATAAAGAACATGATTCTATATTTTAGAACATTGGTGAGTGAAGTTACCAAACCATCCTGCAGACATAGCTTTAAGGAGTACATCACTCTCTTCACCTTCCTGATACAGACTATCCAGCTTGGTGAGTTGGTGCAAGTGAAATGACAACTCCCTTTTCTGAATCCCGGCAGCAGCCTGAACCGGTAACCGACCAAAGTTATCTCTAATCTTGGCCAATTCAGGTTTTCGGTCTAACAAAACCATGGCCAAGGGAGTATTGCCAGCCTGAATAGCAACATGAAGGGTCGTCTCGCCTGTCTCGTCCTGGATAGTTAGTTCATTCTCAGGAATCAACTCTGCTAGTTGTAGGACCACGGGAATCTCAAACCTCTTTCGGGTAACAATGTGAAGCACTGGAGGACCCCCTTCCCAAATAGGAGTGTTGAGGCCTTGAATAGTTATTCGTCTTCCAGCGCCCAAATCTAGCAGAAACTCACCCAGTAACTCAGAGCTACCTTTCCTTATCACATCCCATAAGATGTCTTTCCAACGCTGGAGCTCGATGGCTGATTACAATTATTTATTCAGAGAACAATTCAAAAAAATTCAAGAATAAAACAATCAGGAATACATCATGTACAGCATAGTAAAGAGGCAGACATCACAACCGAAAATGCGCACTTGACGAGTAGCGACTGTCACGTCCCCCTTACAATGCATTAGTGGTGTGAATATGAAAAAATGACTTACATCTCAAGGTCTTTTCAATAAATTCAGGGTTAGTATCCCGGAGCTGAGATGTTGTAAGGGTCATTTGAATATGGTCGATATCAATGCAATGGTCAAGCTGTGATTTATGTGGAATTTCGTTAGGACTCATCTTCATTGCATATATATTATACTACAATGTATATTTTTCTCTTTAAGTGAAGTTTGTTTACTTGTATTGAATGTTAGTTTTCCCTTCCTTTTATTGGAAGCAATCATGAAGGGAGGCCGGAGGGGGGGGTAAAGGTACGATGTATTACATGGTCAGTATTCATGTGTGCTTTAGTTTAGACGATAATTTGAGGGGGGAAATGTGACAGGTGGTTGTGTTTCACGCGTATGTCAACTTCGTTTTTCAATATTATGTCAACTCGATAGTGATATACAATAATAACACGTACTACTTTGGTTTTGTAGCTAGGACTAGGTCGATAATAATATAGAAAATTGTAAGAATACTATGATTAAATATTCAATTTAGCCAAAAATTATGAATTCTTTTTTAATTGAATTTTTCAATTAAAACTCAATCTTGATCGATTCACATCAAAATTGAGATAAACTTCGATAGAAAAAGTTTATGATTTTTGGCTAAATTAATTCTTCAAACATGATATTCTTAAAATTTTCTCCATAATAATATGTCAAACAAAAACTAGTGGCTACAATTTCAAAAGAGTTGCACTTTTTTGAAGTCCCACGCCCCTCAAATGTACGAATGTTTATTTGTGGTGTAAAATTCTTGGCTTTTGGAGATGAATTTTAATAAATGATCCATGTCGATCAGATTGTTGGCATTTTGACGTATGGCACTTACGGATCATAAATTATAATGATATCAACCAACTTATATTGATTTGATCATACGTAATAAAGATGAAACGTTCATCTCAAACGTTTTGTTTGGCTAGACCATCTTTCAACAGAGAAGTTAAATCCGGAATATGCTTCTACCGGTTCGATATTCCACCTCAAGAATGCTCAAACTCTGGATAACCATCCAAAAGCAGATCTTTCCTTGAACAAAGGCAAAATTACTCATGCCCCTACCGTTGATTGAACCCATACACTTGTGAAGAAGCACACTCTTATAATAAAGTCCGTGACCAGTCGAACTATGCCTCGTGGGCGATCGTACATAATGATACTAGCATATTAAAGTTTAATTTAGATATCAAATAGTTGCAAATTAGTTTATGACCACAAATGTACCACCTTCATGCTTGGAGTTCGAAACTGGAGGTTTGTCTTACAAGCTTAAGAAAATCTTTAAGCAATCATCTTAAATAATTGATTTATCGTCGAATTGATATTTTGAGAACAAATTTGATCCAACAGTTTACATATAAAAGGGTATTTTTGTCAGCCATTGAATCAAGCATGCAAGAAAAAAAATTAATGCTTCCTAATTTATCTCCTCCCGATTAATATTACGTTCCTTGTAATTAATGTCTTGATAGTTTTGACTTCATTATGTCATTAATGAATAATTTCTCATCTTTCATTTCCTTCCGGTTTTTTTTTCAAATTTCAAATATTTTAAAGCATCAAAAAAGTTTGATGTTTTTGTTGTGCAAGATTTGTTCGATTTTTTTATAGAAAATTTCAAAGTCTCTCCAATGTATTTTTCGGGGTTCTTATTTAAATGTCAAAATTTTCATAAATAAGTATTCTCTATTTTATCTAAGTACTTATCTTTATAACTTTGTTAATTTTGTTTCTATTCTGTTTAAATCTTACCTATATAGATGCTTCGAAATCTACTAATGGTTTCATTTTTTTTTTCTTTTGTTTTACAATCGTTGCAAGTATACTCATTCTTTTCATAATTGTTTATTTGTGTGGTTTATTATCAGGCTTGCTTAGTCATTACATAAATAACGAGCGTACATAGCAATAATGAGTCAAATTTGGTTATTTCAATAGCATCTACATACCAATTTATCTAAATAAAATGCTAATGAAATAGCCAATTATAATTACTAGTTACAATTTATATTAATCTATAGATAATTGACATGTTTCCCACTAACAAATTCACTATACAATTATAAATTTTACATATTACACAGTGAAACAAAACATATAAATAAAATATGTCTTACATCTACTTATAGCATTAATCATTTGGCTGCATTTACGTAATAATTATTTCCAAAAATATGACTATCTCATCACATGCAATATATCTTTATGCCTTGCCATAATCATAACAATAATAATTTTAATTTAGCTATTTTAAAAGCATTTACACACAATTAGTTTCACAAAATGGTTATTTCATCGGATGCATCTGCATACAATCAATATTATTAATCCTTGCCCCATAAAAATATAGTAATTACACTTAATATTTGGCTATATCTGTCTAAAATATGTAATATTTGGTTATTGTATGAATTTGTAGTCCTAATTTCTAGTTGACCGGATATTTTTGCCATTTTTTGAAGTTTGAAATGATTTGGAGTTCATTATTGTAGGAGTTTAATGTGTTGTTTGATTAAGGAAATTGGGAGGGGAAATGGGCTAAAGTTTTCGGTTAAAAATTAATGAGTTTATTATTTATACTTTCTATTTTACTAGTGATTGAACGAATTGACTAAATTATCCTTTTTAAAACAATAAGCTTTAACTAATCCTTAAGCTTCTAAAACACCTTCTCGAAACTGCACGTGGTATATCACAAACGATTGTCTATTTTATATGCTATCTTTTATAGAACGGATCGGAATATATTATCATTTCTTATATCTCACTAATATTCATTAATATAGAAATAAATAATAAATATAGAAATGTCATTAATATAAAAATAATAATATGAGTTAATCGAATAGTCTAGTGGAAAAGGTTCTTATTAGTGACTAAAAGGTCCTAGGTTCGAAATGTAAGAATATTATTACTTAAGTATTATTATATTAATAATATCCTCATTATGTTGGTCATTAATAGGATGTTTATGTTGCAAATCCGTTACCAACGTTACCATTGTTACAACTATCACAAAATCATTAGCCTTGATGGACGGTTAATATGACAATTATTTGGAGATGAAGAAGGTCATTTCTCTGCCTATAAATAGACTTCTTTCTCCATCAAAAGTAGTCACTCCAAAAACTAAAGCAATAACACATAAAGAAGTTTATAGGTCAAGAGTAAGAAACTATTCTCCATTCTTAAGACAAGTTCACGGAGTCAGCATCACTTTCGGTCCAAACCGAATCCATTCAATTACGTCTTAAGGCTATAAGGTGTGTCAATTACGTTTTATTTTACATATATGTGATAATCATGTAATTCAAGATTTTGGGAATTATGTCATGTTTTTAATCATTTAACACGAAACTCACGTCATCACTAATTTACAAACAAAAAATATATAGAAATAATACTCCTCCGTCCCTAAAAGATTGTCACATTTTGACTTTTGGTGGTCAACAAAATACAATTTAAAACATAAATATCTATTATTCTACATGCGAAAAATTATAAAGAGTTAATATTTCAAAAACATATATTATATTGAAACAAATCTAACAAGGTCCCACAAGAATATATTATTCCTTATCGTTTAATGGAAATTCATGATCAAATTTTGTAATGTTTAATAAAAGTCAAAATGTGACAATCTTTTAGGAACGGACTGATAGTAATAGTAATGTATATAGATCATTAATATATAAATAATAATATAATTAATATGGAAATAACATTTACGTTAGTGTCGCGAAATAGACATTTATGAGTCAAAATAACATTTATTATGAACATTTTCTATTTTTAGAATCAAATCTTTGAGTCTTTGACCATGAATAATTTTGTTTGTATTGATGTGTATATATAAAACCCATAAGCTATTCATATCATCATCCTCCCAAAATGGCGTCATCCTCCTACGTTAGTGTCGTAGTTGTTGTCCTCTTTAGTTTGTTGATTTCAAGCGAAG
Source organism: Echium plantagineum (assembly GCA_003412495.2). Lineage (NCBI taxonomy): Eukaryota > Viridiplantae > Streptophyta > Magnoliopsida > Boraginales > Boraginaceae > Echium > Echium plantagineum. Next base: position 8,124,097 of record CM016561.1, read on the forward strand.
GGTTAATAACAATAACCACTTACGATAATTTTCAACATCCTCCTATGAGACTAGTATGTATAGTGAATGGTAAGAATGTTGGTGAACGTTATTCCAAAACTGGACAACAGCTTTTGACAACGTTAAATCTTTTTGAGCCTGGTGTTAAGAGGGTTTTTTTGCAATGTGATTTTTTTGGAGATTTTATTCGTGGTGGTAAAAAAACAGTTTTGTTATATGATAAAGCACGAGATGGAGGAAGATGTCCCAATGCCCAATGCTTCTGGTATTTGAACTATAATGGCTTGAAAATAGATTATGTAGATGGAAAATCATTTATTCCTTGGAATTAGAAAATAATGGTTGTTATACTTATACAATAATTTTATCAATTGTTGGTAATTATGAGTATACATATGCTGCTTGGGATGTTTTAAATTACTCTCTGTCTTCCCTTTTTTTAATTTTATTTCAATCATTTATTTCGTACATAAACTGATCAAAGTAAGAAAAAGAACTAGTAATCCTTTCTTTTGAAAATGTGATAGAATAACAATAAATTGAATTATGGAGTATATCATTAAGTAATTAATAATTAAATATGAAAACTATTCAAAAAAAACATTTGAAATGTAGATTACACTATTTTGAACTAAAACATTAGTCTAAAATAATAACTAAAAAACGTTGCCTTCTCTTTCTGGTCAAAACGTGCCCACATTGGCCACCCAACATGGGGACGTTGGGGCCAAAATGTAATTATTTAAAACTGGTTTAATGTGCCCACGTTGGTGTTCAGAACGTGGGCACGTTAGGCCCCGAGCAGGGGCCTCGAACCAAAAAGGGGCCCATTAATCCCTTAACGGACGGGCCGTGCACGGTTTGTTAAGGGCTCTGGGCCTGTCGAACTTGATACAGCCATACAGGGGCCGTTTGGTTCTACCCTTAGGGGCGGGGGCTGTCCGGCTTGGTTCGTTTGTCACGTGTATTCACACTCTTACTCACTCTCTAGAAACTTCACTCACTCTCTCATAAGTCATACCCTTGGTTCGGACCGAACGTCCGGCGCCGGTGCGCGAATCCGGACCGAATCGATTAGACTCAGGTGCGGACCGAATTATATCCTCAAAAAAACCTGCGAACTCAAATGGTAAAAATTGATGTCCGCAATTTTCGGACCGGACCGAACATAGGTTCGACTCAGGTGCATCCGAACTCAAACGCGCCTACGTTCGGTATAATTCGATCCTTTTACAGGCCCTGTCTATAATCGTTAAAATTAAAGGTCATTATTTATATGGTTCTAGTAACTCAGTAAGTGATAGGTCACTGTTTCAGTTTAATCTTCGTAATTGACATCGATCACAAATGATCTCTGTAAATATGTAAGTGGTGTGAAAATGATCTCTAAATTAATATTTATGTTAATTGTTAATTGTTAATTGTTCAATGACATGATCACACGGTGAATGTGGAAATAGATAGACGTTGATGATTGGGGAAATAATCAGAATAAATTACCTAATACTTTGTACGTTCCATGAAAATTGTCGATATAATTAAATTTTTAATAACCAAAACTGAATATACTTTATAATTTGATTGATACATACAATTTCAATATAATAAGTCAATAATATCCTGCTAACATATACTCCATTTAATACATTAAAGATGGCAACATTTCATATACCACCCACATACATTATTAGATTTAGATATATAAAATAACTGTTCTCCAAAATTTAATTGTTGAAGCACAAAAGTTATAAATGTCATCTATCTAAACTCATATGATTGGCCGACTACTTGAATACATGATGATAAATCATTTACAAATTCAAAGAGTCATCTTTAATTTATGCTAAAAAAGAATCACAACCATCTCTTCAACTTCTTTACATATGTTTAATTAACGAGTATTTAAATGGGTTGCGTTAAGCTAGTTCCTTATAGAAAATTATATGAGTACGTAATATTTTAAAATATCTACCCTTAGAAAATGGCTTCTTCCTCAATTAGTTTTCGAATTCTTGCAATCTTTTTATTCTTAATTTCAACAGAGCAAGTAATAATACTAATCATAATTGATAATTTTGAGCATTCTCCAATTAAGCTGGAATGTAACGTGAGTGGAAAGCAGTTAGCCCCAAGCGTAGCCTCATATGGTGATGGACTTATAGAGAATATAGATACTTCTACAAATGACCCGACCCAGGTTTATTTCAACTGTACATTTTTTATAGATTTTCTAATTAATGGTCAACAAAAATTCACGTTATTTGATTATAATCGCGATCACTCAAGATGTTACCAGGGAGTTTGCCAGTGGAATATAACCAGTCAAGGCCTCGCTTTTCAATATTCTGAGGGTTCTTTACTTTTTCCTTGGGATAAAAATTAAAAAGTGATTTGTTGATTTCGATTATATATAGAGATAGAGTGTGTGAAATTATCACATTATGTAACCTTATAGTATTATTTTGGGTTTCATGTTCGTGAATCTTTTTGTATGATGCTAGAATATTAGTTTAGACGATGATTATTGTGGTAACTATCATACTCCCTCCATCCCTAATTGATAGGGATATTTTGACTTTTTTGGTCAAAATTTGTAAACTTTGACTATTGATTTTTATTAGCCAATACGAAATAATATAGTCAAATGAGATGTTGTTAAATTCGTCTCAATGTATATTTTTAAAATATGTACTTTTTATAATTTTTTCGTGTACAAAATAAAAGATATTTACGTTGTAAGTCGTGTCTTGGAGACCGTGAAAAAGTAAATGACCCTATCATTTAGGGATGGAGGGAGTATATATTATGACGGTGTATGTTTTGATATTACATCTTTAATAGATTTTGATTTTTTGTCTTTTTCATTTGTCACTTAAGTTAATACTTTTTCATTTTGTTTTAATTGTCATTCTAACTAGTTACATAATAAAAAATGAATAGAACATCATTCATGCATAAGCATCTAAGAGATTAATGAGTCAAAACTAATTGATGGTGTGAAGTACTTGATTGCTCATGCAAACTCGATATTGTGTGATAGTTAATAGGAATAAAATTGAAAAATGTAATAAAATTGCATTTAAATCATATAATATCAATTAATAGGAACAAAAGGATTAATTACTACAAAAAAATTATAAAAATTTCAAATTTGTCCCAAAAAAAGCTAATCTTGAACCCAAAATTTATCTAAATTTTAGTATTGCCTTAATTACTTACAACTAAGAAATAATTAAGTCAATACAAAAAACACGATTGTATTCCAAGAAATTAAAGCTAATAGATTGTTCTCAAAGATATCTTTTGAAGGGACTAGAAACTAAATGTCTATATTGCCCCAACAAAATAATTATGATTATTCTTCAAGAAAGTTACTTAATAGAATTTTTAGAATTTGTGTCGAACTTTGATCATGAATTCTTTTTTATTTATTTATAAAAAATATAAGATATCATTGACTTCGTTTTTTCAAGTAATATTATCTAAAATCTTATATAATACATATACAAAGTAATTAATGAGTAAAGGTGTGTCTTCAAAAACGTAGGAGGGGAGTATTATAAAATTATTTTTATTCATTTACCATAAAAATAAAAATTAGTCACTTTTACGCTGTTACCATCACTATTTTCGATTAAATTATGTTAGGTATATGTCGGTAATGGCGGAAGTACAATTTAGATTATGGAAAGTGAGGATCCTATGAGATTGCTCACTTTCATGATGAAAGTTGAGACGATATGTATGTCCGTAAATAGTCAACCAATTTGCTTAGTAAGATCTCAATTTATCTATGTAACAAGCATTATCAGAAAGATGAATTGTTTCCAGTGACGATAAGAATGAAAATATAAGATACATTATTTTTAATAATAATTGAACTCAATCGCGTAGTTTAATGTAAAAAAATTGCTGTTAGAGAATATAAGGTCTTGAATTCGGGACTTACCTCATCGCTAATTTACAAAAAAAAAATAATTAAACTCAAAACCTTTTATTTAAAAATTTGGTGAGATGTTATCGGGTTATTAAGTCATGTGAATAGTAACGAATTATCATTAAGGCAAATAATCGCAATCAGCGGAAATAGAATGCACATGGAACAATAGTTCCAGTGCCAAAAGCGTAAAGTAAAGGAAATATAATAAACATCACACACAATTGGGTTTCATTATTGACATCAGGCAAAGTAAATGTTTCAAAATAAAGGTCAATAATAACAATAGATCTTGTACCACTCAAATATAAAATAAAATATTAAGTAATGAATCACTCACTTACTATGTACTAAAAAGCCAAGACCGCTACAGAAAAATCACAAACAGGTGTGCAAAATCACAAACGTTGAGAAAAACTCATCAAGAGAGGAGGGAGGGGAGGGGAGGGGACAAGGGCCTTAACGACGATTTCACACCCGCTCAACTGAAGCAGAGGTTGCGAAAGAGGAGAGTTGCACGACGTATGAATTGGCATTTGACAATGTAAATTTGAAGTGTAAATACACTTGCCAAGCTTAATTGGACATTTTTGGAGGATGACTGTCAAAGAATGGAGTACAACATGGACATGTAATGTAGACTGTAGTATATGCAGAATGAGGCTAACACTAGACTAGGTAAACAATCTGAAGGGAATTGAAGCGACTCATGTAACTGTTTAATTGTGTTGAAGTTATAGCTAGCACGCATGCCCTCTGATGCAGCCAAGGACACCAGCTCCAGAAGTTATTGAGGCGACCATGGAAGAGGATTTGGCACCCAAACTTGAAGCTCTAGCATAGCTTGCCGAGGCTCCAGCACCAGATGGAGTGAAGTAGGCTCCGTTAAGCATGAGATCGCCTTCTGATCTCCAGTGCCAATTCTTCCACATACCATGATCTGCATCAAGCCTTTTCGTCACCTACCCAAATTAGACAAAAAGGTGTTAGTGTTGAACACTCCAATATATAATTAGGTGAAGGGTTCTATTAGTAGTACAATACCTCTTTAGCAAATCGATTAGTTGGTGCAAGGTATCTATTGCCCTGGCTGTTGATTGTAGGTCCTGCACTTCCACCGATAGCATACATTTCCCAATGAGTGTAGTCATTGTTCACCACATGAAAGTACCCATGCCTACACCTGCAATGCAAGTAATTTTGTTATGTCAAATTCTCATTCCGTTGCATCAATTGAATCCTTTCAACTCTAAACCAAACAGTATAGTCAGTTATCAAACTTATAGTCACAATCAGTTTACCTTGGCATTCTCTGAATTAGGCCTTCCCCAAAGTGATTGTAGGCAATCGTTGCCTGCATCTGCTTGTCTCTAACATACGAATCACTATGGCCCAACAAAATAACCTATCCATTTATGGTTCACCAAGAGTTAGGTCTAAAAAGCCAATTTCATCAATGTGAAGCCATCAAAAGAACACTTTGAAATTCTACCTCGTTATGGTGGGTAAAGTAGTTGTTAGAAATGGTAATGGCGGTTGAACCCATGACCGCATCCACAAGACCGTCGGCACAGTTGGAAAGGGAATTGTGGTCAACCCAAATATGGCTTGAGCCAAAGATGGAAATGGCATCGCCATCAGCCATAGTTCTCCATCCATAATGTGATGGAGAGCTCCTAACCATGGCATTCCCAGTTCGTTTACAATCATGTATATGCAGACCATGGATGATCACATTGGTCACAAATTGAACTGTAATGCATCCTCCATTAGCGATATGGACATTCACACCTCGCCCATCAATGGTCTTGAAGCTGTTCACTAGCAGTTCCTGCTTCAGTGTAATCACCATATGGCGCTTAAACACAATCCATAACGGCTTGTCCTGGATAACAGCATGGCGAAGAGTCCCAGGTCTCGGGTTGACAGGGTCATCATCGCGAGAATCAGTAACAACATAGAATCGACCATCACGGCCACCAATGGCATTTCTTCCGAACCCAATTCCACAATCTGCAAGACGCTTGCGGTTCTGGTGCCAGTTGCGGTCACAGCGCCAGCAATCGTCAATGGGATTACCAGTTCCGCACGAGAAATATCCAAGTTTTCGCCTCTCAGTAGTATTCTTAACACTCCTATAAAAAAAAAGAAATCCCATGACGAATCACATTTGACTCTGTCAGACATAAATCATTTTCAACTTATACGAAAACATAGTAACTAATTTCGGAGCAAATGACTTTTCAGTATAAGTAATGCAACTATGAATCTCATGGAGAGTACGATCCTGAGTCAGTTTGTGCATGGGGTCCGTAGTATGGGAGAAAATAACTAGTTCTCTTACAACACTTTTGCAATCATTACCGATATGACAGATTGTCCGAATCCAAGCAAAATAAAGTTTGGTGCAAATCGAGTTATGAGGGCAATGTGAAGTTTTTTTACTTTTTAGGCCATCATTAACTCCTTAACTAAAAAATGGTAGGAAGTTAGCTTTTATTACCAAGCATGCCTGATGCTATCATGTGAAAGAGATAAAATAAAGAATGAAAAACTTGTTCCAAAACACAAGTCCTCCAACAAGAATGGACCCTTTTACAGGCATGCACTATTAAATTGCTCTTTTCTTTTACTACCAGCAGATGACATTCCTTCTTCAACTAATAAATGTTCTTATACCAGTAATTTTGTGATCATAACTTTACAGGCTGCAATAGAATCAACATAGCTCAATTAAAATAGAATTTCATATGATTTAGTATTTTTACATTAGTAGTTTACTTATTTTAATTGCCAATATTTCAAATCAGACTACATTTCCTGCAAATACAGAGCCCAGGAATAAGTAGCCAACAAAGAAAGGAATAGTATAATAAAAAAAAATCATATAGTTCATACTTTATAGTAGTACTAGATTCATAAAGGGGTAGGAGTAGGACCACATTTTATTCATAAACTATGATCACATTTTATTATGGAACTACTATAATCCATTTAAACTTAATGGACTCTATTGAATTTATTGAATCCAATGAAGAATAAAAAAGGCTTACATTTCAAGCATAGAAGCAATCTCTTCAGGATCATCAACTGCTTGTTGACTCAGAGCTTCTTCAACCTCTGCCAATCTGATCAATGATCATCATAACAAAATCAATATTCAGTATTAAACCTTTTTTTACCCCAAATAACTACATCCTATTTTATTACACCTATTGTATAACAATCAGTCCTTATGATAAAAGCCCGGGTCATATACCACTTGGTTCATTACCTTTTTTTATTTTACATCAGATTTTTGTTCGATCAATTAATTTTTATTCTTTACTCAAATAAATATAAAATTCGATTATGTATCATGAGTAGTCTTTCATTTGTATGGCAATCTGATTATTCTTTATCCGAAAGAAGATATGATACGGAATTTCAATCAACACCAAAAAGTGCCAATTTTAAGAAGTCAAACATATAAGGGTAATTTCGGTATTTGGTTAAAATTTCAATATCAAGCAACCGACACTTGTGTAAGCACACTGGTACTCTGCATGTGTCTTTCAGAATGTTTGTCAAGTTTCTCAAAAGCTTGCGGATTTCTACTAAATACCATACTGCATCAGGGAGGGTGAAAATGGAATTTCACAGGGGAGATTTGCTATAACTGGGAATTTTACAGTTGAGATACTGTTCGTTATTCTAGTTTATTTAGTTTTAAACTGATCCAACAGCTACAATTCTTCAGTAACTGAAATCGACAGCTGAGATCGCATAGGATGTATGATAAGGATTTAATGAGGTAAGAAGATGATGATTTCAAATAAATTACCTCGCTGCCATTGTTGCATTGTATGAATTCTCAAGCTCCTTTCTCTTAGCATCACTGCAATAATCAATTAAAATTAAAAACATATAGCAGTACAAAAAAGTAAAATGCAGCTTTAGTAATTCATTATTAATAAGAAAAACCCAACTAATAATTAAAATTATATACATTTTTTAACTATGATCCGTCAGGTTTGCTAAATATTCAAAAACGTTGAAAAATTACCTAATATTGGCTTGATGGTTTTCAGCTTGAGCAAAAACTAAATCGACAAAGAAAATAATGCAGATAACATAACAAATTGTAATAGAAACATCGGTTTTGGTTTTCTTAGACGCCATTTTCTATTTCCAGTTTTTTTGTGTTGTAAACTATAGTACTATTGTTTTGGAAAAATAGAAAATAGAGCGTAGAAGAAAGCAGAGTGAAGAAGAGAAACAGAGAAGGTTTATTTGTGAATCTGTAAACCCAACATAACGACCTGCTTTATAGACTCACTGGGCTTTCTGACAGGCGTTAAGTTTGACGGCAACGTTTACTAACTAACTAACTTTAACTCTTACAATTCCCTTTGACTGCGGTATGCTTACATTTCCCTTTCAGCTTTTCTTGGACTTATTTTATTTGTTTCTGACTCAGCTTCTTATTTATATCAACTAATAGATACTTAGTATTTAAATTTTATTATTGAGTGAATTTGGAAATAGATGTATTATTATTACAAGCATAAAGTTGTATACTATTTATAATTGTGACATGCGATAATAAATATCGAAAAATCATAGCAATAAGACAGTAAATTGTCGCCTCGTTATAACATCGAACTACTACCTTGCCTTGCTTTACAATCATGTATTGACATATATTAATAATTGGTACTATTCGACCCGTTACCACGGAGCTCTTGATAAATCCTTACTAAAAAATTCGGCCATTCATGTATTTGGGAATAAAGTATCGTCTCAAATGAATTTGATATAGAGGAAAGTTCATTTTGTATGATTTTATAATTTTATATTATGTTTCTTTTTAGTTAAAGTGAGCTACTAGAAATTATAAATTTATTATTTAAGGATATGTTCTAATCTTTTATTTTGTTACAACCTAAAAATGTTGGATCGACCCTGAGATAGGTGTTTAAAATCCAAATTATAAATAGTACTAGTAGTTCCTTAATATCGTTTTGAAACAAGTAAACCAAGTCTACGATTGGCACTTATGATTGGTGGCCGTACTATTTGCATGGTACGAATGTGAAGATATTGTATGAGTATATGAACATACGTATAGCGGTATAGGTATAATGAATAGCCCCAACCACTAGCAATAAAAATAAAGGAAGAAAAGTTATAGCTGGAAGGTTGGTGGTGGGGGACTTCAATTATTAGTCATTCACGACGAAATTGGTTTTTCGTCTACCGGAAGTCACGGCGGAGGTCTGTGAGAAAAACCGGGATTATAATTGACTCAAGATATTACTTTAATGTTACATCATTTGCTAATACTTTAGTGCCCATCATCTGTCTTCTACTATCTTAGCCGGTGCTACATTGCTACTCGAAATGAGGATACATCTGTTCCATGACACAATTCAACTGGTAAAGAACTAGAGTGTTCAGTATCAACAACCCTGCCTTTTCATGCGGTGTGAATTCGACTCTCATAAATAATATTGTATTGAAATGGTATAAAACATGGTGTACGTATAGGGGCAATTAGCATGATAGTTCTATACATTTGAAAAAAAGGATAAATCTTAATTTATAAATTTGAAGATTTTATTATACTATTATTAGTTATTTTTTTTATAATTTAACGATGAGATGAGTTTCATATTCATGACCTTTTGACCACTAGCAACAACTTTTTTCATTGTGTTATTCGACTAACTCATCATTATAATAGTTACTCCCTCCGTTCTTTTTTATTTATCGTTCTAGCCTTAAGGTTTTGTTTCTAATTAATTGTAAATTTACATTTTCAATGTACCTTATATTATTTTTTTCTTGCGAAGTTATCAACCAACCAATTATATAGTTTTCAATTGATTGTCATTTTACATTTTCAACGTAGTTTTGACTACTTTTCATTCTCCTTAATAATCTATGTGCAAATTACTAAAATGACAAATAAAAAATAACAGAGGTAGTACTAAATTAGTTATGTTTGAGAATAAAAAGTCCTGTTAATTAATCATCATCAACAGCCCCGGCCTTTGGGTCTAGATTGGATTGGCCGAGAGGGACTATGATGAGCCCATAGTCCCTTACTTAAGAAGGTCTTAAGAGTCGGCCCAATGCTAATCCCAAGGGCTCAAGAACATGCGCGACTCTATTACTCCTAATTTATTTTTTATTATTTATTTAATTTATTTTCATTTTTGCCCTCAAAGGTAGTGGTGTGTACAAAATTTGAAATCGAGCCAAATCAATCCAAATCAAACCTAAAATAAGCAAATTTTTTGGAATCTATCGCAACCAAACCGATTTTGGTTCGCCCTTTGAGGGAATCGAACCGATGTAGGTTTGGTCAATGAGAGAACCGATAAAAACATAACCGATGCCTAATGTTTCACTAACAAAGTTTCATAGACAATAATGGTTGAGAGGATTTAAGTTTATTAATTATTACTATAATGTGATAAGAGATATGTAAATATTTTAAAAGATGGTGCTATATGAAATACCAAGATATGTAAAAGAAAAATATTATATTGTGTAACGAAATATGTGTACATTTGCAAAATTAATTTTAAAAGTAATGCATTGAATTTCAATGTATTAGACATAGTACTAAAACTTAATTTGGCAAACAATAATATCATTCAAATTTAAACTTGAACAAAAAAATTATTATATGCTAAAAAATGACGGACACAAAAAAGTAGCTCAAAACCAAAATTGGCAGGAACCGATGAGATGGAAACATAATGGAACCACACCAATTTAGGTTCTTCCTTAGAGAGAACCGATAAAATAGGTTCATTTTTATTTTATCTCAAAATCGAAGAAAACAGTACACAACCATACGTCAAGGTATCCATGGTGGTGGAGTATATGAGTTTGTGACTACAAGGTCATAAGCTCGATATTTTACCAACACTTTCTTGGTAGAATGTATCACACAGGTTGTCCATATAACTCACGTGGTTTGTAGGCTATTGTATTAGCATTAGTTCGATTCTCTTTATCAACACATTTTCTTGATCGAACTTGTCACACGAAGGCTATCCCATATGAGTTACTTGGGTGTTGTAATTTGCAAGTTATTACGTATCAAAATTAATCCAATACACACACAACGAACACCCTACCGCGGGTCTTCCATTACAAAAGAGAAATTACAATTTAGTTAGGCTAATTATTAAGGATTCTTTTCGAATGTGTCCTTAAGACATAAGATAAGAAAACATGTCCTAAAATATACCCAATTATTAATATGGGGTATTAAAGAAATATATTGATGTAATATAATGTTGTACATGTAAACACATAGGTTGATGCCGCGTAGTTTTAAGCATTGGTGCTCTCCCACTCTTGCTTTTCAATTTCCGAATCTTTCTCTCTATTATTCCTCCCTCCATCATCGTCTCCACAATTACACAAAGGAACCTAAATCTGTACCCAATTTTTTGTTTCTTCTTTCGATAAATCTAATGATTTATTTTACTCAAAAGAATACAAATTGTCTATTTGACCAAGGGAAAATTAAGACTTTATTCCAGGTAACCTATTTTATTCAATGCCATTGCAATAATCATGTTTTTCTTGTCCAAGATAATATACAAATGGATCATGTAATAAAACATATTCATCACTATATTATCCCCTTCAATTCTGGTTTCATGTTTTCATTTTTCAAAATCAACTTTGAGTATTAATTATATTTCAAAAAACAAATCCCATCATAGTGATACTTATTTATTAGATTATATTAATTAAAAAGTAAATTGTCTTAAAATGTCGTCGTGCAAATATCTTGAAGGATGTGTTTGAATTTTGATCATGATGTTTTTTTTTTACAAATTTAGGCATGCAATACAAAATTGCATTTTGCTCTCTGTAGTTAGTTCTTCTGCCTATATTTTAAATTATTATGGATTTTAGATTAAAGAGGGAAGTTCAAAATTATGTCAATGTAGATTAGTTCATCAAAGATTTGACTATTAAGATGTTCTTGGGTGCAATAGCCAAATATCTGATGGGATGATTTTATTTTTCAGAAGAGGAAAACACATTTGTTGAAATTACATGTTTGGGTATATGTATAGTTCAAGATCATAGCAACCTCTGATCTTGGAAGCAATGGTGTTTGAACAACCAGAAAGAAATTGGATGTGAGTTTTTATAGTTGAAACTTCGAAGGTTCATCGTGTAACCATGAGTAGTAACGAGCCTGGAACACCAAGCAATCGAATAATTGAAGATTTAACGAGTTTGGTTTCAAGTGATGAATACTATTATAACAATGGATTACGCAACATTTCTTTGCAAACTGGAGAAGAATTCTCACATGAATTTCTTAGGGAGCGAGTCATGCCAAGAAAGATACCTAGTGCGAATGATTTGAGTCAACCTCAACAAAAAAGAGTTGCTGAAAACGTTATGCAAAGTCCACATCTAGTGTATGAGGATCTTACTGGCCTTCTAGGAATATCGAGGAGAGACTCTGAAAGTAGTGGCACCGATGCTTTAAACTTTTCCTCTCCTCAAGGAAGTGCAAATGGAATTGAGAATAGTCGGAAAGGTCATGATACAAGACATGATTATTGGGATTATTCTACTGGTATGGATCAAACAATCAGGTTCTCAGAGGAAAGCCTTATTGACAGAGTTCCTCAGAGTCCTTCTACTCCAATTGTTGATACATTTGGATCGCCTCAGTCACTTCATCGCCTATACACTGTTTCTGGGATTTCGATGGATTCCTTTTCTGGAGGAAAGATTAAGTTTTTGTGCAGTTTTGGAGGAAAGATTTTGCCTAGGCCAAATGATTTGAAGCTTCGGTATGCAGGTGGAGAGACGAGAATTATTTCCATCAGAAACAATGTGACTTTCTCTGAGCTTTCGAAGAAGACTTCAGCAATTTGGAATCAACCTCATATCATCAAGTACCAACTACCCGGAGAAGACCTTGATGCACTTATTTCTGTTTCTTCAGACGAAGATCTTCATCATATGCTAGAGGAATATTATGATCTGGAGAGAACTTCTCAACGGCTTCGGATATTTCTTATAGCTTCAACTGATTCTGAAAGTCCCTGTTCTGGCGAAGGAAGAGCCATTCAACAAAATAATGTCGACTACAACTATGTCTCGGCTGTTAATAATATGATGGGTGCAAGTTCTGTAAAGAGCTCCAGTAGAGAGAGCCTAACAAGCCAAGCAAGCCATGTAGGAGATCCTCCTTTGCAACTATTTGATAATCACAATGGAGGAAACAGCTCAAATGCCAAATCAAAGTTTCCAAACCCTACTTTTCAAATTGGTAATAAAAACCATTCCCTTACCAAATCTTACGTTCAGTCCCCTCCTATGTCCCCAGCAAAAATGCAACTTAAAGATCCGCGAAACTCTAACCTTAAAGATTTTGAATATCCAGCATTTCATGGAGACTATGATTTCAACAACACATATGCTTTCAATCCACCAGTGTTTGATGATCCATTTAATGTTGATTTTTACAATCCTCCTCCCAATGATTGTGGTACTACTATCAACTATAAGGGAAGTAATTGTGTGGGAGACAACCAGACACTAAACCTTCTTTCTCATATCGGTGATACCCAGAAAGATTATCTGTCATGCTCTCCTAAGTATGATCAAGAAAGAAATAATCCCAGATGGGATTTATTGGAGGGGACACCTATGTTTTCCGAAAGTTCATTATTCCCCAAGGATAATTTTGATCAAGAACAGGATGTCTATAGGATGCCTCATGTACATTCTGATTCTAAATTGCAAAGCAGGGATATGCTTCGCTTTTCTATGGATGAAGATTTGAATTCTCAATTACCCTTCAATGGCGCAAAATCGCCCTCACTCGCAATGTCAAGTCCTGGGCAAGAGATGAAAATGCAACAAACAGATAGATTATATGATCAAGTGTTTGAAAGTCATCGACTACCAACATTAGAATCAGGAATCGTTAATGAAGATTTCCCCTTGGTTAACGGAGGTAATATTGGGTTGATGGACACAGAAGACCATTTCATGAAACAGAAGTCTGACTACGAATTGAGTCGAGATGTGGCGGAGGCTTTCATCAAGTATGATATGGAAGACAATCTTGGTTCCACATCTCGACAAGGATCATTCGGCCTACAACACGATAGATATCCCAAACAAGATGACCAAGAAACAAAAACACCATTTGAACCATATTCTGTAGAAGAATCTAGTTCAATGAAGTCCATCGAACTAGATAAAAATGTGTTTCTGCAGGAGAAAAAACAAGATGATTTTCTTGATTTCTCTACTGATTGCCCCATTGTACCTGTCATTATAGAAGATGTGACCAATAAGATTTCCTCTACCAGCCTCAATTCAATAAATGATGTACCAATCGTACAAGGTGGATCCAGAAGACAGTCTTCTGATATAGAAGTAGATAGGAGTCTGTCGATTGGCGATGCTGCAATTTTAGAAATGGAAGCTGGAATATATGGCTTGCAGGTATTGCACTAAACCCAAATTGTCTACACCAATTTATCTTGTTGATCTAAATAGTTAGAAGATGTTCTATTTTTTATTGAAAAAAAAATTGAAACACTAAGAGTTCTTATATTTGTTTAAAATGTTCTTTGTAAAATGAATATAACGGATTAAAGAAGACGGAGTCTAAAACGCTTGTGGACCTCATCCTAAAGAAGGAAATGCCATAAATGATGTGAAATTACGATACATGTAATGTGTTGTTGTTATGTCATTGTGATAAGGTTGTCTGATACACGCATCAACAACCTAGTTAAGAATTATGCATGGTACACCGTTGAAAATGTTCCAACTTTTAGCCTTCATATTTAACATTTTTGTTCTAATCCCCTTAAATTAGCGGTATGTTTTTCATTCCTTAAAACATAAATCCTGTTTTCATCATCACTAGCCTCTAGAATAATTAGTTTATCTTTTTTGTAGATTATAAAAAATGTTGATCTTGAAGAACAACAAGAGTTGGGATCTGGTACATTTGGTACCGTCTACCATGGAAAATGGAGAGGAACAGATGTTGCAATAAAGAGAATTAAGAAAAGTTGCTTTGCTGGAAGAGCATCCGAACAAGAGCGACTGGTGAGTATTGAAATTGATACTTCAAACATATTCTCTTACATGCAACATTGTAATAAGAAATTATTTAAGAAGATTTAACAATCGTACATAAGTTTTAACTCAAAAACCATATCTGATTTTTTTAATCTCTGGACTCCTAAAACCCAAGAAATATACAAGTAAAATGATCATTTCCGCAGACTAAAGATTTCTGGAGAGAGGCTCAAATTCTTTCGAAGCTCCATCACCCAAATGTGGTAGCATTCTATGGGGTAGTTCCTGATGGACCAGGAGGAACCCTTGCAACTGTGACAGAGTACATGGTAAATGGATCCCTAAGGCATGCCCTTGTAAAGAAGGATAGGTGCGTGGGATGTCATATTTTTCGACCGTGATGTCACTTACTTGTGTAGAATTGACTAACAATACAAATATTAATGTAATATCCCTTGCAGAATGCTTGATAAACGTAGGAAGTTGATGATAGCACTTGATGCTGCTTTCGGCATGGAATACTTACATTTGAAAGATATTGTTCATTTTGATTTGAAATGTGATAACTTGCTAGTGAACTTAGGAGATCCGCAACGACCGGTGTGTAAGGTAATTTTTAGTGTTTTTAATAAAAATGTCTGGTGATAACATTGCACATTTTTCTACATATATATGTACGTCCCATCTGTATATTTGATCATAAAATCTTTGAGGAAGCACTCTTAATGTTGATTAACCTATATATCTGTGTTGTCTTTAGGTTGGAGATTTCGGTTTATCTAGAATTAAGAGAAATACACTTGTCTCTGGTGGAGTCAGAGGAACACTACCCTGGATGGCCCCTGAGCTACTAAATGGAAGCAGTAGTAGGGTTTCGGAAAAGGTATAAGGCTGATCCTTAAAATCGATATCAAATTTAGCTTAATTATACATGAATCCGAATCCTGTGTTAAACTTCATTTCACGCTGCTTCTTACACTTGCATGAAACCATGGCAAATTAGTTAAATGACAAAACATGATAAAAAATTCGTTATTCTATAAACTTTTACCATCTTTAGTTCTTTACTATTAAGCAAGTCTAATCTTCTGATATTTTGGGAACGTTTCAGGTTGATGTATTTTCATTTGGTATCGCGATGTGGGAGCTATTGACTGGAGAAGAGCCTTATGCAAACATGCATTGTGGTGCAATCATAGGTAATGTTTTACATAAGATTATTTTTGTAGTAATTATATTACTACGAAAATGTGTTTCCTAGTTATTTGTTATGCCTAATAAGACGATAACATTATTTACATGAAGGTGGGATTGTAAATAACACACTGAGGCCTCCCATTCCTGAGCGTTGCGACTCTGAGTGGAAAATACTGATGGAAGAATGTTGGTCACCCGATCCTTCAGTAAGGCCTTCCTTCACAGAAATAACTAATAGATTGCGTGTAATGTCTAATGCACTTCAACCCAAAAGAGTAAATAGAGTGATAAGGAGATGAGGTTCTCTAGATATAAGGGTAGGAAAGGAACTGCCGTGCGCGCTCAACAAATAACGGATGTGGGTCCTGGGTCCTCCGTTATGGAAGGAGAAGGAAAGAAAATTTTGTAAATTTATTTAGACATTTCTTCAGTATGTAACACATTAAGTCAAATTTTGTGGAGTGAGTATCTATGAGTTATATGATAAACTATAAGTTAAACTTTATACTCCGTAGTGAGTATCTATTATTTGTAACAAGTGCCACTTAACTCAACTATCATATACACATAGTCTGCCGCAAACATTAATGTAAACTTAAACACCATTTTGTACTCTGTAACAAACACCAATTTGGTAGGACGAAGACCTTACTCTTATATTAAGATTTTTCTTAATGTATAAATTACAATTAATTCTTACACTAATGTATGAATTATCATGATTGTCCTTTAGAGAAATCTTAATGGAAGAAAACTTAATAACACCATAACTTTCTACCTTTTATATCGAGTTATCACATGACAAATTCTTCAAGTTGACTGTGTAAGAAAAGTAAGGAAATACTTTTACATTATTTTCGGATTTACATGAGCACTTGCTAGTGCTGTGAGGGAAATAATTAGTCAACTATACATATTTGGTGGCCAATGCGTCACGACAAGAGAAAAACAGGGTTACTTTTGACAGTTTTGAGACTGATATAATAACACTATGCAATTCAGTTTTCGTTTACGTATGTAAGTAGTGATGACAATCTAATTATGTACATCATTTAGATGAATCGATCATACTACTTATGGTAATCTTTCAAAATTATACACACCAATGCTTTTAGTTTCGATGTCGTGGAAGGTATATTACAAGAACGAGTTGTTAAAATAATAATCTCCAATGATCAATAATATCACTAAGTTACAGTTTAATCATCAATAGTGACACCATTGTTGTATAGTCGTCAAAAATGAATTTACACTGCCGACCATATTCCATCATATATAATAATAATGTATATGTTATATGATATTTTTGGGGAGTGGAAACATGCATTCATCATTGTCTGGGGCAAGGCCTTGAAGAGTTGAAGTGTCCACCATTATTGCACTACCTCGCGATATTTTGCACATTGAATTGAATTTGAACAAATTAGTGACCATTGACATATACTACTATACTATTGGAAATGAATTCAATTTGACTTTGAGCTTCTGTGTTTGTATTCTTCACGATTTAACTTTATTTATCACTTTCAGCTATATGTATTCTTCATGATTTGACTTTGAGCTATACGTGTGGTCTGCATGATATTGATGGGTTTTGGATTCTAGTTAAAGTCAACGTTCAGGCCCGGCCCTCAGGGAGTTGGGGTGGCCAACCGTCCTCCCGGACTTTTAATTGTATAAGAAAAAAGTTAAAGTATCAAAATACATGATATTTTAATTATATTTTGATGTTTTTCATTCTATTTCTATTTGCTTAGTATTATATCATAAGAGCATTTACCTAAACTTCTTCAAAATTTTCTTATAATTCACTCCATATAATTATTTTTCTTATATTTGGGTCAACATTTTGTGCATGTTTCTTAGCATATTTCCTATTATTTTCTTTTAATTTTAAAAATAAATATTTCATATATCTTACAAGAAATTTAAAATTAAATTAAAATTTGAAAAGAGATTAAATATATTATTTCGAATGAAAGACATTTTTTAAATTTATATTTATATATGAAAAGTATTCAGTTATTTATATTTATTTTTGTATAAAAGTAAAAACAAGAAAAATGAGGAGAAAAAATAACTTTTAAAGAGGGAGGGTATAAATTTAAGAATTGAATAAGGTGTGTGAGAATAATTTTTTTGGCTCCAACATATGTATTTTACAAAAAGTTGAGCAATCAAATTCCTCATGATTCATTCAATCCAAACGCACCATTAGGGGAGTTGATATTAGAACACTCAAAATAGATTCTTTATAAATTTTCCTTAAACTCAAGTCCTTATATCACTACTTTATCAAATTTAAGAGCTAGTTTAGATTTTACACAAAACCAGATTCCCTATTTATATTCCTTAAATCTCCTCTTTTTATATTTTTAACTCTAAGTTGAACATAAACTTAAAATATTTAAATGTTGGAGACAAACTCAAAGTTATAATATGAAGATGTAAATAACAAAATTTAAATTTTGGATAAAAGAAGATGAAAATAATAAAATTTAAAACAAATTTGTATTTTTAAGTTTCGATATGAGTTTTTAGCTCCAATATGTAAATTAATAATTAGTTTATAAATTAATTTAGAAAAAAGAAAAAGATGAAAACAATAAAATTTGAAATAAAATGACAAAAAATTAATGCAATAAAGAAAATTGGGTGCTTAGAAGAAATCCTAATCTTTAGTAGGAGTATTTATTGTAGAAATCTCTATAATTTTGATGTGTGAACTGTGAATCATGTGAGGATAGAAATATTGAAAAAACTATATTAGCTTGCACACCACTTTCTGAAAAACGTGAAAGTGTTTAGGGCCTCTACTATAAAGGCTGAGTGTTAATATAGTGAGCGAATTATACAAATAGTTTCCGATAGTATCACTAAGTTATAGTTTGGTTCCTAATAATGGTATTATTGCAGATTGGTCCCTAATAGTGGTACTATTGCAGTTTGGTCCTCGAAAATGGCCATAAAACTGCAGATTAGTCCCCACGTTAATTACTCCGTTAATTTTTAACATCAACACTCGATGAGAGGTCAAATTTGGACCCAAAGAATAACTTTTTAAGACATAATTTCATTTTTAGTGTCTCATGAAAAATCATTATGAAACTGGAATGCAAAACTTCATTAATTTTTAACACCAAAATGAGTTTGTCTTAAAAAGGAAATCATTTTTTGCCCCAAATTTAACCTCTCATCGCCTGTTGCGGTGTTGGTGTTAAAAGTTAACGGAATAGTTAATGTGGGGACTAATCTGCAATGTTTTGCCACTTTCGGGACTAAACTGCAATGCTGCCACTATTAGGGACTAAACTGAAACTTGATGACATTATTGGGGACTATTTGTGCAATTCACTATTAATATAGTTATATATATTCACCACATACCATTACATAACAACTTTCTCCAATTATTTCTACTTGGAAGTTGATGAAAGAAGTAATCAAGTCATGACCAAAACTACTAGTGTACCACCGTTCGTTGACAAATTGAAGGTGATATTTGTATTTACATGAAAACTTGCTGGTCTCATTCAACTCACCAGAAATCACATGAACTCCTCATCATGCAACCGTGAACTTCATTGTCCAATTTGCTGCTTGTATGTGCGAATTCCTTTTTTCCGTAAAATAAACTTGCCTTTCCAACCTCTGTATAATATACGTCCAAAATAATCATGAATAATTAATTCTATATAAGGTCAATCATAAGTTTAACTAATAAAGAATTAGAGTGTAAATTGCTAACCAGCCCCGCCTCATCAGGTTCGATTTCAACTGGGAGTGAACCTTGTATTTTGAAGTGATTAACGAGCAAACTCTAGTCCCCTGATCAGGCGAGGCACATCCCGCACCAACCTCTAACAGCATATTCAGAGTAGGGAGTTGTCAAGGTCCTTAGTTTGAAGGGCTCAAACTTTTTATGTATAATATATAAGCTGTCAAACTCTTTATTTTGTTATTAAGATTTATTATTGCAACAACTTAAACATTGTCTTAGTTATTTCTGCACTAGAACTCGCGATCATTTGACAAATATGATGAATTCTTCCAAATTAAAAGTAAAAGAAAGCATGAATTATGATAAATAATTTGAAATTATCCAATTGCTATATATATATGTTTGAGTAAACATATATTGAGTAGTGTTTTTCCTATACAAATTGTCAAGTTTTAGCTATGTGCATCACTAAAAGTATGTAATAATAGAATCACCTCTGCCCACTAAGGTCTTGTGCACTAACAAAAGTGCCATGGAAACCATAGGGTACTCTTGAGGGCAACTTCACTACTGCTTCTTCTTTCATATTTGAAGCTTTTACTATTACTAGTTCTGATGTCTCTTTTATTTCATCTCTAACAAAACTCATTAAGAATCCTTCATCTTCTTCATCCTCTAATTTGCCCGCCACGAAAAATGGTTCACCACCAAATTTCCCCTCTCCATAAATCAACTTTGTGACTTCCCCATTTTCCAAATCAACCTTGGCAATTCCACTACATTTGGGCCATGGATCAGCTATAGCCAGATATGCATACCTTGTTTTCTTGCCTAATCTTTGCTTGTTCACTTGACCCGCCTCTAGGTTCATCCCCGATACTATCACCCGTCGGGTTGACCCGCCCGTTGTCACGTTTAGTCTGATTTCGGATAGTTCACTTCTTAGTTCTTCCTCGCCTTCGCTGAAAATTGAACCCACCGGAGTCATGCATGACCCGATAACAACAATGATCTTTTCGCCGAATTCATTAGTTTCCTCCCATGAGTTCCATAAGTGCATGTTGAAGCATCCAGGAACTTCGACCCACTTGATATCAGAGCCATCCTCGTCGTCCTTAGACAACACTCCAAATCGCGACACCTTGTCTTCGTCGAAGATCACGGGTGACCCGCCCCGGACCATCTCGGATAGCTTGAATACCATTTGATGATCTGGAATGATCACATGATTTTCTGTGACCGCAAAATCATGAATCATGGTAGGACTTTTTAGGTCAATAGACACGTCACGTGTCATTTGACCAGATTTATCAAACCTAAAGAATTTAAGGTAAGGCCTTTTAATAACGTTGTAACTTAGGGTATAGAGGTCTCCTGTAATAGGATCCACCTTAGGATGAGCTATAACTGGATCTTGCAACTGCCCATCAAAATCAAACCGTCCAATTGTCTCCAAATCTCCATCATCACTTAATTTAACGTTGTACGGAAGATCATCCTCGGACATAGCCAAAAGCTTACCGTTAAAGTAAACCAACCCAGCATTCGCTACCCCAATCCCGTGAGATGAGTCGACAACTCCGACCATGGCTCGAGCCGCAAAAAGAGCGAGTCGAGCCAAGCCTAAATGACCATGCAGCTCGCCTATAGGCTTGGGAAAAACCGGCCTGCCCAGAGCCGATTCTTGCACTAATCGGCTCGTGCGAGTGAACCGGCAGGCATAGCTGGCTTGGTTCTCGGGGCCTAGATTAACGGCGTGGATCATACCGTCGCCGTCGAATAAATGGTGGCCGTTCATCGGAGTGAACAAAGGGTTGGCACCATTTCGTACATATACACCCCTTAAACTATCAGGAATTTGTCCCACAACTTGGAGGCCGTGTCGAACCGGGCACTCTTTAACCGGTCCGAAATTCCCCTCTAACTGAATTTCCGGATCAACAGTCCGGTTCAACTTATGATTCTTTTCCAATTCGGATATAAATGAGTTTTCCACCATGTCTAAAGCTGTAGCAGCAAGTTTCTGAAGTGGGTTCAGAACTTTCAGCTCATCAGTAGTAGTTTCCTTAGGGGGGGAAAATGATGGAACCGGTTTCGGAGGTGATGATGTTGGGATTATTTTCCATGGGAATTTTTTCTTAGATGGATTGATGAGAATTTTGCATGTTGGTTGAAATTTTGTTGAGGATTGAATTGGAAATGTTGGGTTGGAATTGAGATGAAGAGAAGCTTGCATGATTGGTTATTGTAGAAGAGAAAGAACATTAAGCAGAAGTGTATATGAATAGAATGAGAGTAGAGCAAGATATATATAGGGGAAAATTGCATGCAGAAATGAATTATTTCTTGTGGCTGAGTGCAATGAGAAATGCACATTTAGCACAAGAGAAAGAGTGACATTTGTATTTTTGGGATTTAAATAATTAAAAGGAAAACTTTGTCTTGTTATAGATTGCATATATAGTATTGGAAAATAAAGGTTTCCAAAAGTAAAGGCTCATCATCATATTTTAACCATAATTATTTTACTTCAGTGCCAATTCTTACAAGCATGTTAATATTATGTTCAATTTGTTCTTTAAATATGACAAGCCTATATGTTAATAATGCAATGGATATTGTACTAATATTAAATGAATTATATCCTCGTATCAAGAATAGAATCCAAGGGTCTTCATTAATTAGGTTCATTTCGTAATGTTTAATAATTTATAAATTTCACCACTCGGCTAGCTTATTTAACATGTCAGAACCCACAGGTCTGCCAGTAGACTTTTATGTTTATATATATTTTTTTAGAAGACGATGAGTGAATTGGTAATAAAATTTTAAATCGAATGATCAATGATAAAATTTGGTCCATATTACTAATATGATCTAATTGACGGAATGGTTTTTAGTCTCTCATAATGACGACGTAGCAAAATGGTTCCATAGAGTGTAACCCTAACCCTGTTGCACTTTGATCCTTGTAAGTAATATTGATGAGCAAATGATCCATATACGTAACTATGTAGTTGGTGGTGAAATAATCCCTAAACTAATGGTCCATCATGCATGTAAGTGTATATGGAAGATGACATAAATTTTAAAATATTATTATTTGTTTAAAATATTTATCAAAATTGTAAAAATGCCTCAAAAGTAAGCTTTAACCTTTAACAATTAACAAACCCGTTAATTTAGGGATAATTTCCGAACCAACTACACACTTACAGAGACCATTTGCTTATTAACAGTGCTACTTACGAGAGAAAATTGCTAAAATGGTCCCAGTAAATATGTGCAAGTTGCACTTTGGTCCCTGATTATATTGGGGCTGCGGAAATGGTCCCTGATATTGGTAAAAAAGTAGCATTTTGGTCCCTAACCGTTACTTTTAAACGGAAAAGAGTTAGTTTGGGGCAAAAATGTAAGATCAACACAGTTAAGCCCTAAAAATGCGATTATAACTAATAATGGGGCAAAAATAGAAAGTTAACAACTAATTTATAATAATTGGAGGGAACAATTTTGGAGGGAATTGGGATGGGAGTAGACATAAATTACTTGTTAACTTTCTATTTTTGCCCCATAATTAATTAGTTATAATCGCATTTTTAGGGCTTAACTGTGCTGATCTTACATTTCTGCCCCAACCTAACTCTTTTCCGTTTAAAAGTAACGGTTAGGGACCAAAACGCTACTTTTTTACCAATATCAGGGACCATTTCCGCAGCCCCAATATAATCGAGGACCAAAGTGCAACTTGCACATATTTACTGGGACCATTTTGGCAATTTTCTCCTACTTACGAGGACCAAAGTGTAACAGTGACCCACTTACTAGGACCATTTCTGCAATTAGCCCTCCCAAAATATATACTCCCTCCGTTTTTTATATGACGTTTTAGACTTTAATTTTGTTTTAATTAACGTTTTACAATTTCAATGTACCTTTTTTTTTATTTTTTCATTAAAATTTTCAACTATCAAATAACATTGTGACAATCAATTAACATATTACTTTCTTAATATACTTTTGATTATTTTTATTTATTTTAATCTATATGCAAATGTTTAGAACGTTATATATATAAAAAAACAGAGGAAATATAATCCATTAGTTATATTGAGTTTGGGACGATTTTTACCCTTCATTTATCTTGTTGAGTATTGATAGCAGCGATAACATTGAAGTTATCAGTATATGTGACAAAAAAAAAAGAAAAAGCAAAGGAAACACAAAACAAAAATCGATGGAAGGTCTTAGGGATCGAAGTGCAATGAAGCTAATGCAACCAAATGCTCAAGTGAGAAGTGAGTTTGTATGAGAAGGCAGAAGCCAAAAAAGAGAAGTGCAGGTGATACGAATGGGCCAACACGTGAAACCTCTCATACGGGCCTAAATTTCCACCCTCCTCCAGTCCTCCTCAATCCTCATTTGCTAAAAGCTAAAAACTCGGTGCAGTTTTGGGCCCCCGGTTTTACCACAAAACAATACTGCTGTCTCCTAGTACGGACTAGTATAATACTACTATACTCCTCAACATTTAACTTTTAGCACTCACCTCATTGCTGTACAATTCATAAACCATGCACATATGCCATCTGGACACTTCTCTTGTCTGTTCGCCTCAAATTCCTACACGTGGGTGGGTACTAATTAAAACGGCCATTTGTATATGTAGTAATGAATTTAGTCCAATGATAAGTCTAGATAGACCTCGAATTCAAATAATTCTAATTGTTAAGATGTACATTTTATATCAAAAGTATTTTTATTATTAATTGATTTTAGAGTAGAATCACACAACTCTTATAACGGTATTAGGGTCAATTTCGAATTAATGAGACACGTGAAACCCGTCGATGTTGTTCCGGCAAATAATACCAGTAAGATAAATTTTGCCGACGATTGAGTTACACGTTAAGGGAGTGTTAATATGCACATCCCATATTCGAAGTCGATGTCCTCCTGGTCAATGTGTAAGTTTTTGCGCTACTCCTCTATTGTCAATTGATTTTAACTGGAACTCATATACTCTTATCACTAACCGTTTTGATTTTTCACTCCATTCATTGATAATTATATTATACTTTTTTTATATATATAAAATTTCACATTGTAATTATATATGGATACTAGTAAGGTACAAATGTAATATAACATCAAAAGTGGAGTGTGATTATGAATGATAGCATGAAAAATCAAGTCCTAATTCAATGGCTTTCGTTACTCGCTTTCATATTACACCTTTTTAATATTTCCTTTTTATTTCTATTCTCAATATTATACTTTTATACTTTTGAGAATGTATAAGGTAAAAAATGGAGAATTGATTTTTATTTCAAAAGTTAAAATGTAACTCTTAAAATGATAAAATAAATAATAAAAGTAAATTTTAAAATTTTTAATAGTAATACTAGTGTAAATGATCTTGTTGATAGGCATAAGTCACCGGTCATTACTCATTAGACTTAAATTCAAGGAAAGTTTCAATAAAAAAGATATTTTTCTTTTCAACGTTTTCGTCATATCTTGTCCTGAATTTTACAAAGAGGTAAATCGTGGGATGCATGTGCCGTCACACAGGATCAGGGGACTTGGACGGCCTATTTATCACTCCAATACGAAATAATAATGTCTCTTTATGGGAATCAAACTCATGTCATGCAAATTAAAGATGCGAGACTTATTGTAGAAAGTTATGGTCCTCATAAGATTTGTTCTCTTAAGATTTCTCTAATGCATTACATGCCTAGATTTTGTGTAAATTGCATGAAGTACAAGCATGTAATGCATTAGAGAATTCTTAAGAAAACAAATCTTAAGAGAATCGTAACCGGTCCGAGACTTATTACCCAAGCTCTTAACCAACTAATCTATGCCCCAGGGGTTTAGGGAAAGCTTCATATTCTATAGTTTAGTGGTATCTAATTCGAGTTTTTGTTGAAGGTCTTGGGTTCAATAACTCTGGTCGTTGGAAATATATTGTTTCATATATACTACTTTCGACTCTTTTTATAAATGTTATTGACGTAAGTTATTAATTATGTTCGTTATTTGTAATATTCTTCAAATTTATTATTACTTAATCTGTTCGTTAGTTGTAATTGACGTCGCTAATTTTTCAATTAGATAAGACGAGCTAGTGTATGTATGATAATAAGGAATGTTGATCCACCTGCTTTAATATTTGTGGCTCTCTTTTGTTTCATTGCAAAATTTATAGTTGATCGACAAAACGCACGAGTCCGTCCAAATATAATGTATACAGTTTTGGACAAGATGTTCCCTAAAAGGCAATCGATCCCCTATGACCTTAAGCATGCAGAATAACGGTAATCCATGAAACAAGAAACAGCCACAAGAAAGTGAAGCAGCTGGATCAACTAACATCAATAAATTCAACATAAAACATGTTGCTGCTCGATCATCAGTAAGCTAGTTTGTGGATCAAAAAGTTGTTGGATAATAAATAATCTGCATGGTTCATAAATCATACACGTCAACTATTAACATTAATGGTTTTTTATTTTAAAAAATGCATGCTATAGCTGCTATTTTTATTGCAGGAACTTGAATCTAGATTTTTTAAGTCTGTTTGTCAACTTAAAGTAGACAGAACTTGGCTTTATTTGCTGTATACTTGGTGATCTGGTCGCTTTCTATGTACATTTATGAATGTGGTGTTTCAGAATTATCGTTTTATGTGGTGTATGCTGCTTAGAACTTAGTAGTGAAGATGTTACGTTGTTTGAAAGAAAGAATAATATTGATGACTGCATGAATGTTAATTACTTAGTTGGAGAATTTAAATTATTTACAAAAAAATATAATAATGAATATTGGATGGATAATAATAATGCTCTTGAATGAAGCTACATTATATATACTAAAATATGAGTAAATTCTTACCTAGCTAACACGAAAGTAGTTATCGAGGTGCTAACTTTATTATATAGACCATTGGATTGGAATGTTTTGATTAAATTTTGATCTTGTAACTGAGATTCAAGAAGGGTTATATTGGTATGGAAAATCTGAAATTGAATTGCTAAAAATGCCCCCACGCGCGAATGTATTGCACACACTATTAATGCATCTTTAATGAGTTAATTGATGAAATGGTCCTAGTAAGTGGTGACCTGGTGCACTTTGATCAACGAAATCTTTAATGAGTTAATTGATGAAATGGTCCTAGTAAGTGGAGACCTGGTGCACTTTGATCAATGAAAGTGGCACTGTTGCGGAAATGGTCTCTGAAAGTGTGTATATTAGTGCAATTTGGTCCCTATTCCGTTAACTCCCTGAAATTTAAGCGTGAATAGCAATTTTTGAGGCAAAAACGAAACTTGTTATAACTTAAGGACAAAGAAGAAACAAACACAAGCTCAACGATATTCAAATGTCTTAAAGATATCAGGCTATAGATGCATAGCATATACAAAGCTAAAATGTAGCCTTCAATCATTGCTTAAAGTCTCTTGAATAATCTTTGTCGAAGTTTGTATATGAGAGATATTTTCGAATCATTTTTGACAAAAAGACGATAAGTGATCCAACGATTTTTATGTATATTATGCCAAAAGAAAGTTTTTGAAAATCTTAATGTTGATAAAACATGGGTTTGAACTCATATTCTTAAAGAGGATAAAATATCTATCCAACGCAATTTGAATCGTCAAAATCGGTGTTTTCACGAAGCGGGAAATGAAGTTTTAAGTTTGTCGCCAAGTCAAACTCTTAAAAATTACTCCCTCCGTCCCTAAAAAATGGTCACATTTTGACTTTTGATGGTCAAACATTACAAAATTTGATCACAAATTCTCATCAAACGATAAGAAATAATATAGTCTTGTGGGATCTTGTTAGATTCGTCTCAATATATAATTTTGAAATATCAAATTTTTGTAATTTTTTCACATGTAAAATAAGAGATATTTATATTTCAATTCTTGTTTTGTTGACCATGAAAAGTCAAAATGTGACAATCATTTAGGGACGGAAGAAGTACATTTTTTGCCCAATTTTAGCATTTATTTACGTAATCCTAAAAAAACTTTTAGAATTAACGGATTTGTTAACTTTAAAGACCATATGGAGAAAATTGCCGAAATAGTCCCCGATAATGGGATCGAATTGAACTTTAGCCCTCAAGAGTTACATGGTTGCATTTTAGTCCCGAAAGTGGCCAAAAGGTTGCACTTTAGTCCCCAGGTCATGTTTTCCAATAAAGTTGGGGTCAAAACATAATATTTAATAATTATGGGGTCAAAACACAATTTTTAACACTATTTTTTATGGTTGTTTTCCAATAAAGTCCACAATTATGGGTTAGTTAATGGACAAACTATAATATAATGGTTTCCGAAATAGTCTCTGGGACCGAATTGTTAAAAATCTTGTTTGACCCCATAATTATTAAAAGTCGTGGTTAGGCCCCAACTTTATTGAAAAACATGACCTGGGGACTAAAATGCAATAATCTTTTGGCCACTTTCGAGGACTAAAATGCAACCTTGTAAGTTGTAACTATTGGGCTAAAGTGCAATTCGGTCAAACTATCGGGGAGTACGTATTTCGGTAATTTTCTCGGACTAAATGCACACCCGTTACAAACTTTCGAGGATCATTCATACACCGATCACACTTATCAAGACCAAACTGTAATATTCATCCATTTATTAGGACTATTTATGTAATTACGTCTCATATGGGTATCGAAATATGTTGCTGCATATCATTAGACGCGGTACGCCCATTATTATTTAGTCAACAAGTAGTACTTTCGAGTGAAAAGTGGCGACACGTCTTTGATAGTCTATTAATGCTCTTAGCTAACAACCTGAATAATACTGCATTATAGTATATTAGTACTATTGTGTTAAATAATGGACTATCTTAGTCGTCCTAAAATCTCAAAATTCAAACAAACCAGCAGTACGAATTAGAATAAATTAAACGAAAACTTTATCAAATCCCACATCCATATATGTACATATGCACATGCATCAAGAAATCAAACAATAAAAAGACCATATATATATGTATGTATAATGTATTATCCAGCAACTTGTTCCTTGTCTGTCTGTTAAATAAATGAAACCACCATTGTTTTAAGCTAAAAGTTTGCGTGTCTCTGTTATGAGCCATGCAAGTATATCCAAAAACTTCTGATCCACAAAACTAGGGCAGACCTTATTATATATAACGAGATTGATGGTGATCCACCAGCTTTCTTGTGGTTCTTGCTTCTTTATCAGGTGCAAATCATTGCTGACATATTGCATTCAAGAAATCCAACTCAATTGGATTCTAACAACACTAATCGAAAACTGCAGTGCAGCGGAGTAGCAAGAAAACAGAAAAAGAATCGAACTCTAATGAAGAATTACAAAGAGTTTACAATTGATATTCATAGCCAAAAATATTGTAACAGAGAGATTCTCAAGATGATTCGCTACAATGCTAAGCTATCACCTATATATAGATACAGATGAGGAGCGTGTAGAATCAAGAACCAAAACTAAACGATCTGGGCAGTTGAAGATCTTGGCAGTTGGGTAGTTGGAAATCAGTTAGTCAGTTAACTAACTGAACTAACTTGGCCTGTCTTTTATTACCCATGTGTAGTTTCGGATGAGCTGGCTTATGACCGTTGATAAGTAAGTCATGCGCAAGTCACGTGCTTCACTTAAAAGCCCCAATTGCTGAACCTCATTTCGAACCCGAACAGGCTGACTTATACACAACACTCTTAATCAATTATCCTTGATATTTTCACCCCCCCTTCAAGCTGCGAATGGAAGCCATCTTGCATTCCAAGCTTGCTCGACAAAGTAGAAAAAGAAGCTATAGGAAGAGGTTTTGTAAGAGATCAGCTAGCTGATCAGTGGTCTTAATATATCTAGGATCAATCAGACCCTTCAAGTATTGATTGCGAGTGATGTGACAATCGATATCCAAGTGCTTTGTACGCTCATGGAACACAGGATTGGAAGTGATATGAAGTGCTGCCTGATTATCACACCATAATGGAATAGGTTGAACAACTGGAACACTCAAATCTGACAATAGATATGTTATCCATTGCAATTCACATACTGTAGTTGCCAAACTCCTATATTCTGCCTCAGCTGAACTCTTTGATACAGTGGTTTGCTTCTTTGTTTTCCACGAAACAAGGGAATCCCCAATGAAAATACAGTACCCTGTTAAAGATCTTCTAGTTTGTGCACATGCAGCCCAGTCTGCATCACTGTATGCTTGTAAAATGAGAGGATTAGTAAATGAATAAAACAGACCCTGAGAAGGAGATGACTTTAAGTATTTGAGAACATGCATAGCTGCCTTCCAGTGCAACTGTCTTGGTTCTTGTACATGCTGGCTCAGCTGCTGGACAGAGTAAGTTATATCAGGCCTGGTGAATGCTAAATAAAGCAATTTGCCTACAATTTTCCTATATTGGGAAGCATCCTCATATATGGGAGAGGTTTGATCATGCCAATTAATTCCAGTGACCATGGGAGTAGCAGCTGCCTTGCAGCCTAACATGTCAAGCTCTTGTAACATATCCAACACATATTTCCTTTGATTCAGATATATCCCTTGCTTGGACTGGATGATTTCAATTCCTAGGAAGAATTTTGCCAAGCCTAAGTCTTTGATTGTGAAATTGATATGCAGATGCTTCTTGATTTCTTGAATTTCCTCTGGATCATTTCCCATTACTAGGATATCATCCACATACACTAATAGTACTGTCATTCTGGAATCTTTCTTCTTTGTAAATAAACAGTAATCATGCTCAGATTGTATGTAGCCTTTGTCTTTGACAGTATTAGTGAAGATAGCATTCCATTGCCTGGATGCTTGTTTTAGACCATACAGTGACCTTTGTAATTTGCACACTTGTCCAGGTGATTGTAATTCCAAACCTTGAGGAGGCAGCATATAAATCTCTTCATCTAATCTCCCATGTAGGAAAGCATTATTAACATCCATTTGATGAATGTTCCAGCCTTTGCTAGCAGCCACAGCAAACAGTAGCCTTACAGTCACAGCCTTTGCAACTGGTGAAAATACTTCAGTGTAATCCTCTCCTTCTATCTGTGTATATCCCTTTGCAACCAATCTGGCTTTATGCCTCTCCACTGTTCCATCAGCATTTCTTTTTAGTTTATAGATCCATTTGCAACCAATTGGGATTTTCCCTTGAGGTAATTGGACAAGGTCCCAAGTGTGATTGTTTTTGAGTGCTGCAAGCTCCTTTTCCATGGCTTCTATCCAAACTGGATGTCTACAAGCTTGTTTATATGAGGTGGGCTCCTGATCATGTGAAATGTTGGCTAAAAAGGAGCTATATGCTGTCATATATTGTGGAACAGGTTGGAAGGGATAGGTGTTTATGGTGTGAGGAGAAGTTCTTTGGGCAGTAGTCTTGATGTTAGTCACATAATCTTGTAACCAGTTAGGTTTGCTCCTAATTCTGCCTTTGTTAGGGCTGCTCAATTCTTTTCCTTTACTAGACTGATCCTGTGAATTAGCAGAAGCATCAACTATGTCAGAATGATCATTGTAAATATGATTATGAAAGGGAAAAATGGACTCATGGAAGACAATATCTCTTGAAACATGGCAGGTTTTGGTATCTAAATTGAAAACTTTGTAGCCCTTTTGAGTAGAAGAGTATCCAATAAAAACTCCTTTGAATGCTCTAGGAGCCAGTTTATCAGTACCAGGTCCTACCCTAGTTACAAAACATAAACTACCAAACACTCTCATGTGTGAAAGATCAGGTTTCTTATTATATAACTTTTCATAAGGAGATTGCCAGTTTAAAGTAGAAGAAGGGAGCCTATTGATAATGTAGGTGGCTGTGAGAACAGCTTCTCCCCAAAACTCATTTGGCATGTGAGCTTGAAACAGCATAGCTCTGGAAATTTGAAGGAGTTGCTTATGCCTTCTCTCTACAACACCATTCTGCTGAGGTGTGTAGGGGCAGCTGGTTTGGTGAATCATTCCCCATTCCTTAAGGAGATCATTGCAATCTCTGTTAACAAATTCAGATCCATTGTCAGATCTGAGAATTTTCACATAGCTGTTGAATTGAGTCTTTATCATAAGCAAGAACTGTTTAAGAACAGAATGCACCGTGGATTTGTCTTTGATTAAGAATGTCCATAAGGTTCTAGTGTAATCATCAACTATAGTGAGAAAGTAATTGCAATTATTGATAGAAGCAGTTCTGTAAGGACCCCAGACATCAGCATGTATAAGCTCAAAGCACTTTGTAGATTTGATATAACTATCACTGAATTTTAACCTTTGTTGTTTGGCCAGTGGACAGATATCGCAAACATGAGTCAAATGCATTCTATTAAGATCAGAGATATCAGTCTTTTTCAGTATATCATAGGGACTATGTCCCAATCTAGCATGCCAAAGTTGAAATTTATCTACAGGCTTAGAAACACTAGCCTTTAAGCCTTTACAGACACTACTATTATTACTACTACTGGAAATGAAAGACTGCAAATCATCATTAGAAAAAGAACTGGTAGATAGAACATATAGGCCTCCTTTTTGCCTAGCAACACCAATGATCTTTTCAGAAACTTGGTCCTGCAAAACACAATACTCATCAGTGAATTTGAACATCAGTTTCATTTCTTTAATGCATTTGTTAACTGATAAAAGGTTAAATTTGAAGAAAGTGTATATAGGCAGTTCTTGATGAAAATCTTGTTTCCAATGTTAACTGGACCTTGCCTTTTAACATGTTTAGTATAACCATTAGGAAGAGTAATGAACACATTTACAGGAAGGTCAGTTAGCTTTGTAAACAATTTTTCATCAAAACACATATGGTTGGAAGCTCCTGTATCAATGATCCAAGTTATATCATTGATATCTCTTTTCTCATTGACACAAGTACCTGAGAAGTCTTCACATTGCACATAGTTGACTAGCTCAGTGCTTGTTCCTGAACCATTCTCTCTGATTCTGCCAACTTCCTTCTGCAAATTTTCAATGTTGTGCAACAAATGTTGAATGGTACTGTTGTTGTGATCATCATGAACATCCATTCTGGCCATGTTCACAGCAGCACTTTGGAACTGATTTTCATTGGTTCTTGAGCCTTGATTGAAGTTTCTTTGGCCATAGAATCTGCCTCTTTGCCCTCTATTGTTAAATTGGTCACCATATCCTCTTTGTCCCATTCCTTCTGGATATCCCTTTAGTTTGTAACAGTTGTCCTTTGTGTGACCTCTGATTCCACAGTGATCACACCTTGGAATAGTTCTTTTCTCTTCCCACTTTCTTGGAGCATTAGTAGCAAGGTTGGGAGGAGGATTAGGTGGTCTGACCATAAGAGCAGAGTTTCCTTCTGGGATAACATCTTGAGCCTCTGAGTTATCTGGTTTGTCTTCAATTTGAGTAACAGTATTGAAAGCTTTGTTGATAGATGGCCAAGGATCCATGGTTAAGACTTGATCTTTGACAGCATTGTACTTCTCATTTAGTCCTAGCAGGAATTGCATAAGCTGTTCCTTTTGATATTTCCTAGCATATTCTTCCTTCACATTACATAGGCAAATCCCTTGACATTTACACACTGGTTCAGGTTCCAGTTGTTGAAGTTCATCCCACAGCATGCACAGTTTTGAGTAGTACTCCATTACTGTCATCTTTCCTTGGGTAAGTGTGGAGATTTCTTTCTTCAGCCTGTACAGCATTGGGCCACTGGAAACACCATATCTTGATTTGACTTCATCCCAAAGTCTTTTTGCTGAAGGTAGGAACATGAATTGTTCCTTCATGCCAGCAGAAATTGAGTTTTGGATCCAAGAGCTGACCATACAGTCAATCCTTCTCCATCTGTCATAGGTAGGGCTCATCTCATCTGGTCTGGTCATTCTTCCATCAATAAAACCCAGCTTTTCCTTGGCACAAAGAGCTACTTCAATGGCTCTACTCCAGATGACATAGTTGGATTGATTGAGAGTGACAGCCACAATAGACATGCCAGGATTGTCACTGTTACTAAGTGACAAGGGGCCATATTTCATACTCTGCAGGTCTGCATCAGTGAGACCTAGATTGTCAACCAGGGGAGGCATATTCTGATCTCCAGCTTCCTGGGATTGGTGAACACTTTGATTGCCATTATTTTGAGAATCTGCCATAATTCGGTTTCTTCTGAAATAGACTTTGAGATTGGGGATATTCAACATTCAACCCGCTCTGATACCATCAAGAAATCCAACTCAATTGGATTCTAACAACACTAATCGAAAACTGCAGTGCAGCGGAGTAGCAAGAAAACAGAAAAAGAATCGAACTCTAATGAAGAATTACAAAGAGTTTACAATTGATATTCATAGCCAAAAATATTGTAACAGAGAGATTCTCAAGATGATTCGCTACAATGCTAAGCTATCACCTATATATAGATACAGATGAGGAGCGTGTAGAATCAAGAACCAAAACTAAACGATCTGGGCAGTTGAAGATCTTGGCAGTTGGGTAGTTGGAAATCAGTTAGTCAGTTAACTAACTGAACTAACTTGGCCTGTCTTTTATTACCCACGTGTAGTTTCGGATGAGCTGGCTTATGACCGTTGATAAGTAAGTCATGCGCAAGTCACGTGCTTCACTTAAAAGCCCCAATTGCTGAACCTCATTTCGAACCCGAACAGGCTGACTTATACACAACACTCTTAATCAATTATCCTTGATATTTTTCATGCATGAGGGTTGTACTCTTACCATCGATTGCCTTTTAAAGAGAATCTTGTCGAGGAAAAAACATATTTGGATGGACTCGTCATCGTTTTCAAATTATGATCGTGTAATATAGGAAGATGTAAGTTCCACCAAATTGCTTCAATGTTCCCCGTTAGTAATATCATATTGTATTTTGATCCCCAATAATTACACGGTTGCAGTTATGATCCCCGAAAATGGTCAAACAGTTGCACTTTAGTTCCCACGTTATATCTTCCGTTAACATTTAACGGCCACGTGAATTATTGCCAAATTTAGGTAGTTAATTATCGCTTCGAAACAAATCCACTATTGCCAAATTCAGTTATTGAAAGTGAGCCCCGGGTCGAGGCATAGCTCAATTGGTTAACAACTTGGGTGATAAGTCTCGCCTCTTCACATGATGTACTCCCTCCATCCCAAATTATATGTCCCATTTTGACTTTCACGGTCTACGAGACACAACTTCAAATATAAATATCTCTAATTATATAAGCGTGAAAATTACAAAAAAAGTTGATATTTCAAAAATATACATTGAAACGAATCTAACAAGATCCAATATGGCTATATTATTTCTTATCGGTTAATGAGAATTTATGATTAAAATTTTTGAAGTTTGACTCTCAAAATAGAAAGTGAACAAATAATTTAGGATGGAGGGAATATGTAGGTTTGAGTCCTGTAAAAGGACAACTTCTCATATTAAAATGGTATAAACAGACAGTTAAGTCGGGTAATTTAACTCCTCGTAGAAATTTAGGCAGACCCAATCATTTTAATCAAGTATCGCACCACAATTATGTTGCTACTCATTGGAGCCTAGAAAAACTTATTTTAACCTAGGCTCAGGGTTAATAACGAACCTTGTTATTTTATGGAATCATTATTCAAAATAGGAGTTATTACATCACTCGTTAGCTGTATATGTAATCTTAACTAGATAATGAATCTTTTTTAAAACGAAAACTACTTGTGCATGCTAAAACGAATTAATAAAAATAGTGAGAATGTCAATTATATTATTCTCTTCAATAGTCGCGACTTGACAGTTGACACAACAAAATTACCTTTAGAAAGATAAAATGGACTTTTTTCTCTAGTATAATATGGACTTATATTCATTGCAGCTCTAGTTATATGGACTTTTTTTTCTCTAATATGGACCGTTACTTGTTATATCAAATGACATACTCATTTCATTCTTTTAGTTAATATTGACTCTTTCGTCTAATAAAGTAAAAATACATTTCTACGAGTTTATCAAATTTTGTAACGAGTTTATCAAATCAGATAAGTGATGGAATACTTCAGTTTGCATCACATTTATGTTTGTGCTATTCTGTTTTAATTTCATGTAATAGCAATAAGTGGGATTCGATCCCTGGTTGTTTGTTGTTTTGAACGGTCGAGATCACACTATGTTGGACGGTCGAGATTATGCACACGTAGCTTGGTTAGTTAGTTAGTTTGGAGACTTGATTAGCTGGCCAAGTAGACTTAACACACGTGTATAAATACTCTAGGTGTGTAACAGTTTTTCAATTGAATCAAAAAGTTAGTTTCTAAATCAATTTTTCTCCCTTTTTCGATTTAGGGTTCCAGCTTCTCCAATCATTAATCTTCTTCGATTCCACTGATCTAAACTTCAATTAACTTCAATTCAAGCTTGTTAATATGGTATCAGAGCGATAGGTTTGAGAAATGGCTCATGAATCAAACAATAGTGCGACTCATAATCGAGTTCAAAATCGAGCAATGGATGCTCAAACTGAAGACTCAGTGCTTAAAATTCCACCTGATGATCCGTTATACTTGCACTCTTCGGATCATTCGAACTTAGTCCTTGTTTCAGAAAAACTCACTGAGAAGAATTACGTGAGTTGGAGCAGAGCGATGATAATCGCTTTAAAAGCAAAAGATAAATACTGGTTTTTCTGAGTGAAGGAGCTGAAGAACCTGATGAAAATGATCCTAAGCATAAACAATGGGTGAAAGTCAACTGTACTCTTGTGTCATGGATCCTGAATGCATTAACTGAAGATGTAGGAAATGGTTTTGGTTTTACTGATGATGCTAAGATGCTCTGGGAGGAAATCAAAGAGCAATTTGGAAGAAGTAATGGTCACAGGATCTATGATTTCAGGAGAAGCATGTATACTACAAAGCAAGGAGGTGACTCTGTGACAAAATATTATAATAAGGTGAAGAGATTCTGGCATGAGCTGGGAGTTTTGAGTCCAGGGACACCTACTACACAGGAAAAGCTTATGCAATTTCTCATGGGATTAGGTGATGAGTTTGATGGAATTATAAATCAGATTCTAGTAATGGATCCTCTTCCTACTGTTATTAAAGCATACTCTCAAGTAATGGATGTAGAGGAAAGGAGGAATATTCATGGAACAGGATTGGACATAACTGATAATGTGATAATGCAAGCTAGAACAAATACTGACTATAAATCCTTTAGTTCATCTGCTCACAGTGATGGAAGGATGAAAATGAGTGATACAGAGTCAAGGCAATCAAATGTGATTGCTTATGCTGATAATAAGACAAAATTTAATAACTATGACAATAGAGGTTTGAGAAAGAGAGAGGACAAATCTCATCCTAGATGTGATTATTGTGGAAAGAATGGTCATGTTAGGTCAGGATGCTTCAAGCTGACTGGTTTTCCAGACTGGTGGCCAGGGAATAAGGGAGCAGTGATGGCTAGAAATGGAAGGAGCAGTGTGAATAATATGAATGTCCAAGGAGACCAGATGATGAGGACACCTCTTGATTTTGAGGAAGGAGGAGAAGTGCAGCAGGTTAACTTTGCTGATTTTGGAGATTTCTCAGGTAATACTCAACTCAGTAATAGAACAGTTAATATAAGATTTGGCTCTTGGATCATTGATAGTGGTGCATCAGTGCATGTGTGTGGTGATATTAATCTTTTCTCATCTATAAGGGAAATACATACTAAAACTACTGTTAAATTACCTGATAATTCTTTCAAAATAGTCAAATCAGCTGGCAGTATTACACTTGACAATGACTTAGTTTTAACAGAATGTTTGTACTTACCTTCCTTCAATTACAACTTGATGTCTGTTAGCAAACTTGGAAGTAATGCTGGCATTCATACTGTGTTTTTCCCTGAATTCTGTATCCTGCAGGATACTAAAACACAGAAGATCATAGCCATTGGCAAAGGGAAAGGAGGACTTTATATTCTGAATGTGGAGTCCTTTTCTCCTTCTATCATAAATTTCTATGCTGACTTTTATTCTAAACTTTCTGTGCATCAGCCTGTTGTAAATACTATAAATAAAAGTGTCAATGATGTTACATTGTGGCACTTCAGGCTAGGACATTGTTCTTTTGATACTTTGAAACATGTGCATGATTTGAATGTGAAAAACAGTGATGTTTTGAATACTTGTCTTGTGTGTCCCATCTCTAAACTACACAGGCTAAAGTTTCCTGATAGTCATTCTAATTTTGTTGAACTATTTCAATTGGTGCACATTGATCTATGGGGACCTTACAATCTTACTAACAGATTAGGTGCTAGGTCCTTCATGACAATTGTTGAAGATAGTACCAGGAGCATTTGGACTTTTATGATATCTAGTAAAGTGCAAACCATAGATGTCATTAAGCACTTCTTCAAACTGATCCAGAATCAGTACAACAAGACCATTAAAATGATTAGAACAGATAATGGAAGTGAGTTTATCAACCATGAACTAGCTGATTTCCTGTCCAAATTAGGTGTCATACATCAAAGGACCTGTGTCTATACTCCCCAACAAAATGGGAGAGTAGAAAGAAAACATCAGCAATTGCTACAAATTTCCAGATCCTTGATGTATCATTCAGGCTTACCCTCCCAGTTTTGGGGAGATTCCATACTCACAGCCACATACATAATAAACAGATTACCTACAGCAGTTTTAGAATGGAAAACACCTTATCAAATGCTCAACTCTACACTGCCTGTTTCACAAAATTTCAGAGTATTTGGATGTCTTTGTTTTGCCTCTTGTAATATGCCTAATCAAACTAAATTTCAACCTAAAGCACACCCTTGTATTTTTCTTGGATATCCTCCTAACCAAAAGGGATATAGATTATATGATTTACACTCTAAAACTGTGATTGTTTCCAGGGATGTTTTATTTCATGAGGACATATTCCCTTATAAGATGCCTAATTTTCATGAATTTACACAAAAGGATCACAATGTCTTACCTCTTGTGCCTATTGATTGTGATTTACCTGTTTCTGTTCCCAGTACACATGAAAGCAGTAAGCAATTAGATAGCTCTTTCCCTCCAGATCATGGCACATTTGGTTTTAGTAATGATACAGATAGTACATCTAATCATGCATCTACTAACTCTCCTACAACAGCTTCCAATCTTTCTCCTGTTGTTAATCCTATGGTCCAACCTATTAGAGTTTCAAATAGGATTAAGCAACCTTCTATCTGGCTTAATGATTATATTGTGTCCTCTATCACAGATTCTGTTTGCATACCTACTTATACACCTGAGCATGTTTCTTTTGTTGCTGCTATTTCTAAGGTTCTTGAGCCCTATTCTTATAAACAAGCTAGTTCTAGCACTGATTGGATAGATGCCATGAGAATAGAATTAGATGCTTTAGAAGCTAATCAAACCTGGCAGATTGTAGACCTTCCTGCAGGGAAGGTTCCTATTGGCTCTAAGTGGGTTTACAGGATTAAGTGTAAACAAGATGGATCCATAGACAAATATAAGGCTAGATTAGTAACCAAGGGGTATAATCAAATAGCTGGAATTGATTATTCAGAGAGCTTTTCTCCTGTAGCAAAGGTGGTAACTGTCAGATTAATACTAGCTTTAACTGCTTCTCATCACTGGTGTTTACATCAACTGGATGTAAACAATGCTTTTCTTCATGGATTCATTGATGAGGAGGTTTACATGACTCCACCTGAAGGATATACAAAGGCTAAGCCAGGCCAGGTGTGCAAATTGGTTAAGTCCCTATATGGCTTAAAACAAGCCTCAAGGCAATGGAATTTGGAATTTACCTCAAAATTGCAAGCTTATGGATTCAGGCAATCGGATCATGATCATTGCCTTTTCATTTTGTCTACTACTACAAAGTTTTTGCTGCTGGTTGTGTATGTAGATGATGTCCTGATTGCTGGTCCTTCAGAAGGAGATATCAAGGATGTTAAGAGGTTTTTACATGATGCATTCACCATAAAAGATTTAGGGGCTGCCAAACATTTTCTTGGAATTCAGATAGCAAGGTCCACAGCTGGGATGTATCTTTCCCAGACTAAGTATATCACAGACATAATCACAGACTTAAAGATGGCAGACTCTAAGCCAGTGGCTACTCCATTGCCTTCTGCCTAGCAATCTTATGATCCTAATTCCCCTATTTTGGATGATGCTAGTAAGTACAGGAGATTAGTGGGTAGGTTGCTTTACTTGGATTTTTGTAGACCTGATGTCACTCATGCTGTTCATCACTTGAGTGAGTTTATGCAGCAACCTACAGTTAATCATTGGAATGGTGCCCTCCATGTGGTCAAGTATCTAAATGCTACTCCTAAACATGGTCTGTTTTATGCAGCTGATTGTACAACTGACTTAGTAGCCTATTCAGATGCTGATTGGGCTAGATGTAAGCTGACTAGGAGGTCAGTTACTGGCTATGCTGTGCTAATGGGAGGTTCTTTGATTTCTTGGAAATCAAAGAAGCAACAGACTGTGTCCAGATCTTCAGCTGAAGCTGAATACAGAGCTATGGCTTCAGTTGTGTGTGAGCTTAAATGGCTTAGTTTTCTATACTCTGAATTGCAGCTCACTACTTCTCAGCCCATTCCTCTTTGGTGTGACAACCATGCAGCCATTCATATCACAGAAAATCCTGTTTTCCATGAGCGTACCAAGCATATTGACTTGGATTGTCATGTGGTTCGAGGAGCTTACAAGACTGGTTTTGTTTCTCCTCGCTATGTCTCTACCACTTTGCAGTTGGCTGATGTCTTCACAAAGTGTCTTCCCACTGGTGTTTTTCATTCACTCTTGTCCAAGCTGAGCCTTGTTCCTGCGGCTTCAGCTTGAGGGGGGGCTGATGGAATACTTCAGTTTGCATCACATTTATGTTTGTGCTATTATGTTTTAATTTCATGTAATAGCAATAAGTGGGATTCGATCCCTGGTTGTTTGTTGTTTTAAACGGTCGAGATCACACTATGTTGGACGGTCGAGATTATGCACACGTAGCTTGGTTAGTTAGTTAGTTTGGAGACTTGATTAGCTGGCGAAATAGACTTAACACACGTGTATAAATACTCTAGGTGTGTAACAGTTTTTCAATTGAATCAAAAAGTTAGTTTCTAAATCAATTTTTCTCCCTTTTTCGATTTAGGGTTCTAGCTTCTCCAATCATTAATCTTCTTCGATTCCACTGATCTAAACTTCAATTAACTTCAATTCAAGCTTGTTAATAATAAGAAAAAATAAAAGAAAAATTATGATTGTAAGATGTAGTCAAATATTCATTCTATCCCTAAATGATTAATATATTTTGACTTTCATGATCAACAAAACACGATTTAAAATATAAATACCTCTTATTCTACATATCGAAAAAATTATAATAAGTTTATATTTCAAAAGTATATGTTGAGATGAATCAAACAAGATCTCACATGACTACATTATTTCCTATCGTTTAAATGAGAATTCTTGATCAAATTTTTTTAAAATTAACCATAAAAATTAAAATATATCAATCATTTAAAAACAGAAAAATTATTTATTAAACTTTGTGTCTATCAGAACAGTTAGAAAGGACCATAAATCATGAATAATCATGATTATCATATCAAAATATATATTCTAGCTAATAATAAGATTATGGTAGACTGATATCTTACCATTTGGGTTACAAACCGAGATAACTGTTGAAGGATTTTGATTTTTCAATCTATTCATTTATAATTATACTTTATTTTTAAAGTTATGTTACATTTTTATTTTTACTATTGTCCATGCATAATATAATTATAATGTAATTTTATAAAGAAAAATGATGAGGATTAATAAAAATGTGACGTGTGGTTATTAATGAGTAGAGTGAAAATATTAAAATTCTTGTTAAAATAATCTTTGTAAGTGGCTTAGTGTTACACTTTGGTTCTAATAAGTGATACCGATGCGTAAATTATCTCTATATATGTGTAGTAGTGGGTGTTAAAATGGTAATTATGGAATTGTTTTCACACCCGTTCCACATTTACATATGCACCATTTGCACGTTATACCACTTGTGAGACCAAAGTACAACACAAACTCACAAACTAAGATCATTTCGCTAATTATCTCTAACAAATTCTATAATTAACTATATGATATCTAAAATATAGTCTAAGATATTTTAATATACATTGTCAAAATAAATGATCCTAAAAGAACGGGAGGATACTATGAATCTGTGGGGTGGGGTAGGCTAGGGGCGAAGTGGTATATACAACAATTCCTCTTGAGAGAAAAGTAGGCGTTTGTATGAGTGAAATGCAGTCCATGCATGTTCTTTTTCCTACGAATGAATTAATAATGAAAGTA
Source organism: Echium plantagineum (assembly GCA_003412495.2). NCBI lineage: Eukaryota > Viridiplantae > Streptophyta > Magnoliopsida > Boraginales > Boraginaceae > Echium > Echium plantagineum. The sequence goes on from CM016561.1 coordinate 8,166,413, forward strand.
TATAGTAGTTTAAGACAATGAAGTGTGCCTTTACATTATTATCTTTGATGAAATTAACGAGACAATCTTAATTTCAACGACTTCAGAAAACATGTTAGATCTTTGCAGGATAAAAAGTAGTCACATGTATGGTTTTATACTATGGAGATCTACACGCTCTGTTCAACAAACATGGATCAATAATAATTCCAGACACTCATTGCCTTTTCCTATTTTATTATTTTCTTTATTAATTTGTGGTCTCAAACACTGTATGTTTGCCTTTTTCATGGATATGTAATATCCAGCAACGAAAATGATGATTCATTATTGACTCCTAGGGTATAATCAACGAAACGTTATACACCAGACTACCAGAGATGCTTAACATTTAAGTTATGTATAGGGAAATTAAAGCTTATTATTATTGAAATAGAAATGTCGTATATCTATAAGGCCATAAGCGAGTCGGACCATATTCAATATTCTGTAAAGAAGAAGTAGCAAATAAATAAGATTAGATAAAATGGTGCAAGATGGTAATTCATGAACATTCTGATGAGATATGTTAATTCCAAAAATAAAATTTTGACTGTAAAAGACATATCTTGATGAAAACTTCCGGTAGGTTCTAATATATATATAAAAAGTAAAACCTTGTTCTATACCAAATGATCACCTATTTATAGTATATTGATTTATTTAGATGGTGCATCTATTTATAAATAAACGACATCCCGAAAAGTTTAATTTATTTGATAGAGTGATGATGAGTGTCTTGAGATCGATAACGATACTAAGCATGTGTGATAACCCTGCATGGTTTAATATGTAGCTTCGTCTGTTTCGATGAATGGGAGTTTTCTCCATTTAGTGAGCATGTGTGTATGATTATTCCAACATTCTCGAAGCTTGCACTTGCCCCCAACTAACTAAAAAGGACTGATTGCCTTTTCCTTTTCTTCAAGGGTCAAGACTCAAGACATTATAGTATTTGTTTAGTACATTGTATGTAGTGCTGTGAATGAGCCCGAAAGCTCGAAAAGCTTGGTTATATTCGATTCGAAAAGCTCGGCTCATAGCTCGATTCGAGAAATCAAACATAGAATAGAGCCTTAGTTTTTGGTATTTGGTCAAAAGAGCCGAATAGCTCGAATAGCTCGATCCGATTGGTAAAATATTAATATAAATATATAATAATAATAATTAATATATTAATATGAATATATGATAAATATTTATAGTAATAATTAATATAAATATGGACCAGTCCATTAGCCCATCAGCCCATTTCCATATTATATGATATCAAATAAATACTACCCTAAAACTAAACTTAACCTAATTCTCCAATCACCCTCATATGCTGCTTCACTTCAGTTACGCCCTCACTCACACTATCGAGCAAAGTCTCTCAAAATCTCTCAAAATCTCTCACGTTTCTACTTCCCTCAGCCATCTCGAATTCTCGATGTCATATCAGGCCTTAATGTCACTAGTTCAAGGTGAAAATTGACTGACGATCTGGTTTGACTTTTTTGTTTGACTTCGAAATATAATGTCGATTTTGTATTGCATGTCTTATGTTATGTAAATTAATTGTTTTAAGGTTCGATTTGTGATTGAATCCATGTTTTTTTGGCTATTAATGTTCCGATTTATGTTGACTTTTTTGTTTGAGTTTTGTATCTTGTGTCGATTTGTGATTGAATCCATGTTTTTTTGTTTAATTTTAAGAGTATCTTGTGTCTATTAGGTTGTATGAGTTGTCAATTTTGACCATGTTTGACAAAAGTTAGGGTTTGACCGTTTGATTTTTTTGTTTGAATTTTGTATCTTGTGTAGATTCTGTTGTATCATAATCATGTATGAGTTGTATACTTGTATCATGTATGTGACTGTAATTAAGAGTATCTTGTGTATATTAGGTTGTATGAGTTGTCGATTTTGACCATGTTTGACCAAAGTTAGGGTTTGACCGTTTGACTTTTTTGTTTTTAACTATAATAAAGAGTGTTTGGCTTCGATTGAAACAAATAATTGTCGATTGGGACTAATAATTTTCGATTTTGACTTCTAATTAATTTTGACTTTAGGGTTTTGACTTTTTATGTTGCCTTTTAGAAACGATTTAAGGTGTGGGGTTTTGATTATAAATTAGTTAAATTGATTTCATTAATCATTTATTTGAGTGTGTAAACTGTTTGTTGTAAACTGTTTGTAAATTAAATTGTTGTAAACTGTTTGTTGTAAACTGTTTATTAGTTAAACTGCTATAAGCCTATACTATACTATATTCAATTATTCACTATTGTAATTCGCATGTTGTAAACTGTTTGTAATAATAATACAGTCTTTTAGTCTTCCTTTATCATGGGTGTTTCTGTTGTTGATTCCTCTAACACCCCCTCTCTGAATTCAGATAAACGTAGTCTGAATGATGATGTGGAGGTTGTGGGTGATCAATTTGATTATGATGTGTGTGATGAATTTGATGAAGACATGGGTGATGATATGGAGGATGAATTTGATGAAGACTTGGCTGAGTTGGAGGTGGAAACTGAAACTGTAAACCTTACTGAGAGTAATGAGGGAGGGGCTAATGAGGCTGGTGCTAATGAGGCTGGGGCTAATGAGGCTGGTGCTAGTGCTACTCTTGAATCCACCAAGGCAGCAGCTACAAAAAAAAATTCCAGGGCTTTTGTCTGGGAACATATGGAGCGAGTTATGTTACCTGGTGGTGTAAAGAAAAACAAGTGTAAGCATTGTTCCAGAATAATGTCAAATCAACCCGGTGGAACCACCACCCATCTAATGAGACACTTGAAACTTGCTTGCCCTGCTAGACATAAGTTGTTTCCTAAAGATTTTGCACCCAAATCTGTACAATCCCAATTACATGGGGTTGTAGTTTCCGAGGGTGAAAGTTCTGTTCAACCTTTTATACTTGATTGGGAAAAGGTTAACAAATTAGCAGCACATATGATATTAGCTCATGAATATCCTTTTATGATAGTTGAACATCAGATTTTTAATGAATTCTTGAGGGCATACACTCCTTATTACAAAAAACTCAGTAAGTTTGTTGTTAGGAAAAGAATGTTTTATGGTTTTTGAGAAGGAAAGGGAGAAAATTAAGGGTTTACTGGGAACTATCGATAGGGTTGGGTTGACCACAGACTGTTGGTGGTCTGGTGTTCAAAGAATATGCTACATGGTCATCACTTGCCATTTTATTGATAGGTATGTTTTGATTCTGTTTTCTGTTTTTTCTTCATTGTTTTCTGTTTTCTGTTTTATCTAATGAGTTCTAATGGTGTTCTTTTAACTGTCAGGAATTGGCAATTGCAGAAGTGAGTACTTAGCTTTGTAAATGTGCCACCACCACACAATGGGGTTGCTTTAGCTAAAGAGGTACATAGGGTTAGTAACTCTTATGGTATTAGTGATAAAGTGGCTTCTGTTACAGTAGATAATGCTAGTGCCAACGATACGTGTATTGAGATTTTGAGAACTGATTACAAAGCTAAGTCCAATCTTGTCTTAAATGGTAAACTGTTTCATGTCCGTTGTTGCGCCCATATTATAAATCTGTTGGTAAGGGATGGGTTGAAAGAAATAGATGATGTGACAACTGTTGTTAGGGATGGTGTTAAATATTTGTTTGGATCTGAGAATAGGTTGAACTCTTTCAATGACCATAGGTTAAATTTACAATTGCCCGCAAATAAGTTAGTATTGGATAACAATACAAGGTGGAACTCCACATATGTGATGTTAAGCACTGCCTATAAATATAAGCAATGTTTTATGAAATTTGCCGTGGAAGATGATAACTTTGAAAAATTCTGTCCTTCTACTTTACAATGGGCACAAGTGCATGAGGTGTGTGAATTTCTGGAAATATTCCTAGATGTTACTAATTTGATCAGTGGCAGTAACTATCCAACAGTTAACTTATTTTTGCTTGAGTTAAGTAGAATTAAGGAATTAATAAATGGACAGTTGGCAAATGAACACACTAAACACATGCAAAGTATGGCTGTAAGAATGGCATTGAAGTTTGATAAGTATTGGGAAGAATATGACTTTTTGATTTGTTTTGGCTCTATTTTGGATCCGAGATATAAGATGGGATTGGTTAGTTTTACATTTCAATCAATGTACCCTAGTGATTTTGGTTCCAGAATTAATACTATTCAGAAAGCTTTCCGGGATCTATATGACCAGTATGCTGCAGTGTTTAGTGATTCACATGATCAAGAGCTTGAGTCTTTCATATCTGCCCCTATGCAACCTCCTTCCTCTAAAATTGCCACAGAAAAGTTTGATGCATTTATGATTAGAAACAAGTTTAGAGGAAAGGAAAAATCTGACTTAGAATGTTATTTGGATGAAGCCTGTTATGATAACGTTCCTACTTTAGATGTGCTTGCTTGGTGGAAAGTTAATGAGGCTAAGTATAGAATTTTGTCCAAAATGGCAAGGGACATTTTAAGTATTCCTATTACAACGGTTTCATCCGAGTCAACTTTTAGTGCCGGTGGTAGGGTGATTGATAAGAAGAGAGCCTCAATGAGAAGAGACACCATTGAGGTTCTACTTTGTGCCGGAGATTGGATGAAGGAAGCATATGGGATAAGAAGTCCAAAACTTGTAAGTGTAACATATTTTATTTGTTCATCTTTCTATATATTTTGCCTTCATATTTTTTAATACAATGTTTGTTTTGCTAGGAGAATGCTGATCCCATTGAGTTGGAATTTGAGAAGGAATTTGAGATGGTTGATCCTAACATTGCCGGTAAGTTACCTTTGTTAATCGTTAATTTGTTTTTCATCTTTTCATCTTATATTATACTAATATTTTATGTTTTTAGCTGCTGCTCCTA
>CM016561.1:8171382-8271382 GCA_003412495.2 Echium plantagineum
ATTATAACGTGGGAACTAAAGTGCAACTGTTTGACCATTTTCGGGGACCATAACTGCAACCATGTAATTATTGGGGATAAAAATGCAATATGGTATTACTAACGGGGAACATTGAAGCAATTTGCTAGAACTTACATCTTCCTATATTACACGATCATAATTTGAAAACGATGACGAGTCCATCCAAATATGTTTTTTTCCTCGACAAGATTCTCTCTAAAAGGCAATAATCGATGCTAAGAGTACAACCCTCATGCAATATGTCAGCAATGATTTGCACCTGATAAAGAAGCAAGAACCACAAGAAAGCTGGTGGATCACCATCAATCTCGTTATATATAATAAGGTCTGCCCTAGTTTTGTGGATCAGAAGTTTTTGGATATACTTGCATGGCTCATAACAGAGACACGCAAACTTTTAGCTTAAAACAATGGTGGTTTATATAACAGACAGACAAGGAACAAGTTGCTGGGTAATACATACATATATATGGTCTTTTTATTGTTTGATTTCTTGATGCATGTGCATGTACATATGGATTTGGGATTTGATCAAGTTTTCGTTTAATTTATTCTAATTCGTACTGGTTTGTTTGAGTTTTGAGATTTTAGGACGACTAAGATAGTCCATTATTTAACACAATAATACGAGTCCGGATTCGGTGCATCAATAATTCGGTGCACCCGGTGCATCAAGTACCCATTTAAAGGTTTTACGTGGGTACTGTACCCACTTGAAACTTCATCATTGGTACTTGTACCCAAATTGTACTATAACAATGGTACAATACCACATATTTATTTTGGATTGATAAATATGTGGTATTGTACCATTGTTATAGTACAATTTGGGTACAAGTACCAATGATGAAGTTTCAAGTGGGTACAGTACCCACGTAAAACCTTTAAATGGGTACTTGATGCACCAGGTGCACCGAAGTATTGATGCACCGAATCTTTTCACCAATAATACTAATGCAGTATTATTCAGGTTGTTAGCTAAGATTTATCTATGCATTAATAGACTATCAAAGACGTGTCGCCACTTTTCACTTGAAAGTGCTAGTTGTTGACTAAATAATATTGGGCGTACCGTCTAATGATATGCAGCAACATACTTCCATACACATTCAAAATGCGTTCAATAGCTATTTTCATCGTTTTTAGGAATATAAGTTCAAATCCCAGTTTTATCAATATTAAGATTTTCAAAATATTTCTTTTGACAAAACATATATAAAAAATGCTAAATTACTTATCGTTTTTGTCAAAAATGATTTGAAAATATCTCTCATATACAAGTTTGGACAAAAATTATTTAAGAGACTTTAAGCTATGATTGAATGCTAGATTTTACCTTTGTATATGCTTTGCATCCATAGCCTGATATCTTTAAGACATTTGCGCATCGATCCCATTGACGGGGACCAAACTGCAACGATCACCCACTTACTCAGACTATTTCAGCAATCACCTCTCATAATGCACACAAAAATAGACAACAAACGTAAACACTTTTAGAAAACCATGTTTTTATTTATGGGTGTCATTATTGTAGTTCAAAGATAGGAACACAATCTAATAAAATTTTAGTTAATAATGTTACAATTCAGTAGTTCACAATAAATAATGAATTAACTTTTTGTAAAATTGTTTTGAAGAATATTATTATCAAAAAAAAGAAAAGAAAACTAAGTGTACGCTTTCAGATAATATTACTGCATTAATGGTGCAAAATAATGAAATTATGAAATCATGGTGCAAGTAAAATCAAAATCCAAAACATTGCAACAAACATGTGAAAAAATCAGATGAAAAAAAAGAAAATCAGTTAATAAAAACTTGTAAAAACTGGAAACGACAAAACAGAAAACAAAATTGTGAAAAAATCTGATAAAATAAAAGAAATCAGTTAACAATACATTTCAAAATTCAAAAATGATAAAAAAAGACAAACAATCATGGAAATAAAGCATGAAAGATAGAATACTTTATGGGGAAATATATCATTAAAGGCCCATTAATAGTGCGTGCAATACACTTGCGCGTGGGGACATTTTTTAGCAATTTAAATTCAGATTTTCCATACCAATATAACCCTCATTGAATCCAATCTAGTGGTCTATAATAAAATTAGCATTTGAATAACTACTTTGGTGTTAGCACCTAAGAATTTACTCATATTTTAGTGTCTATGTAGCTTCATTCTAGAGCATTATTATCCATCCAATATTCATTATTATATTTCTTTGTAAATAATTTTGATAAGAGTCACTGTGTCCACTCTAAAACCAATTGACAATAGGGGAAGTAGTCCAAGATCTTATATAATGACCCGGGAAAACATCGATATCCGATGTGAGTGTGCATCTACTTAACAAATTTAAATTCACCAACTAAGTAATTACGGAGTAACATTCATGCATTCATCAATGTTATTCTTTCTTAGGTTAATGGCAGGGATTATCACCTATTTTTACCTTATTTGACCAATCGATTACTTATTTTGAAAAGTGTCCTAGTCGATCACGTATCTTTCAAAACATTCCCCGTTTGGTTTTTCTTCCTTTTTCGATCAGTCAATGAAACATGTTTTGAAAGGTACGTGATCGACTAGGACACTTTTAAAGATAGGTGATCGATCGGTAAAATGAGACAAAAATAGATGATGATCCCTACCATTATCCTTGTCTCTTTCAAACAACGTACGTAACATCTTCACTGCTAAGTTCTAAGCAGCATACACCACATAAAACGAAGATTCTGAAACACCACATTCATAGGTTTACATAGAAAGCGACCAGATCACCAAGTATCCAGCAAATAAAGCCAAGTTCTGATTACTTTAAGTTGACAGACATACTTAAAAACTCTATATTCAAGTTCTTGCAATAAAAATAGCAGCTATAGTATGCATTTTTTAAAATGAAAATACCATTAATCTCAATAGTTGACGTGTATGATTGATGAACCATGCACATTATTTATTATCCAACAACCTTTTGATCCACAAACTAGCTTACTGATGATCGAGCAACATGTTTTATGTTGAATTTATTGATGTTAGTTGATCCACCTGCTTCACTTTCTTGCGGCTGTTTCTTGTTTCATGGATTACCGTTATTCTGCATGCTTAAGGTCATAGGGGATCGATTGCCTTTTAGGGAACATCTTGTCCAAAACTGTATACATTATATTTGGACGGACTCGTGCGTTTTGTCGATCAACTATAAATTTTGCAATGAAACAAAAGAGAGCCACAAAATATTAAAGCAGATGGATCAACATTACTTATTACAACTCGCTCGTCTCATCTAATTGAAAAACTAGCGACGTGCATGAATTACAACTAACAAATAAATTAAGTTAACATTAAATTTGAAGAGTATTACAAATAACGAATACAAAAGTTAATAATTACTATCAAGTGAGATTTAAAAGAAAAGCTGGAAGTAGTATAAAACAATATGTTTCCAACAAGAGTTATTGAACCCAAGACCTCCTAACAGAAGCTCGGATCAGATATCACCAAACTATAGAATATGAAACTTTCCCCAAGCCCTTGGGATATAAATTAGTTAGTTAAGAGCTTGGGTGATAAGTATCGCATCTTCGCATGACATGAGTTCAATTCCCATAAAGAGACATTATTATTTCGTATTGAAGTGGTAAATAGGCCGTCCACGTCCCCTGATCCTCTGTGACAACACATCCCACAATTTTTGTAAAATCCAAGATATGCGAAAACCGAGAACATCTTTTTTATGAAACTTACCTTAAATTTAAGTCTAATGAAAGGTGACTCATGCCTATCAATAAGAGCATTCACACAGTTACACTAGTAATTCTATTAAAATTCTTAAAATTTATTTTCAATATTGATTTTATCATTTTAAGAGTTACATTTTAACTTTTAAAATAAAACAGATTCTCCACCTTTTAGCCTATATATTATTAAAAGTATAGTAATAAAAATTAAAAAAAATTAAAAAAGTGTAATATGAAATCGAGTAACGAAAGCCTTTGAATTAGGACTTTGATTTTTCAAGGTAGAAATATAAAGAGGTAGATATTTTATTGATTTTCTGTAAATGCATTATAGAGATACATATATTTATAGGTAAATATTAAATCTAATTCTAACACTGCAGGCTTATGAGCTAGGGTTACTTGCCCATTAGCCTAACATCCTCTCTCAAACTCGTGGTAATTTTATAGAATTTCCATGAGTTTGTAATATATCAAAGAATAGTATAAAAAATAATAATTTGGATCAAGCCGGATCCGTGATCAGTGCTTATCGGAATTACTAGAATACGCATGTTGTCAATCGATAACTGTCAGAAATGCCATCTTTTTTGAACCTGTCAGATCAGTGTGTCGGATTCGACTACGTATAATTCTCCAATTAATAACTGCTAGGAACGCAATCCTTTTTTGAACATGTCAGATCAGTGCGTGTCAGATTCGATTTAGTAACTGACAGAAACGTCATCCTTTTTCGGAACTGTCAGATCTTGTTCAAAATTCCACTTCAACTCGAAGTACAATAAATCAAATTTTTTTTTTTCAATGGACTACAAACATTTGTTCATAATCATATCCCCCTCCCTCAAACTCATGATAATTTGTCTAAATTTTCATGAGTTTGCAACAATAATAATAGTAAATTTTAATAAAAAAAGTTTCAAGAAATATTGGGAAAAAAATAAGATCAACAAAATCCCACCAGTAAGTATCACAAAATGAAAATCTCACCGGCAGAGCAACGGAACATTTTATTTAGGCCCCAAAAATCAATAGAAAATAGAGAGAGATATTTTATTGATAATAATTGTTCTGTAAATACATTATAGAGATACCTATATTTATATGTAAACATTAAACCTAATTCTAACGCTGCGGGTTTATGGGCTAGGGTTACTTGTCCATTAAACTCTACCATTCCTAATCATACTTCACTTTTGATGTTATATTACATTTATACCTTATTATTATCCATATATAGTTACAGCGTGACTTGTTATAAACTTAAAATAAATATTAAGAATAAAAAGGTGGTAAAAAAAAATCAAAATTGTTAGAATTATTTGAATTCTAATTCTATCTAGACTTCTCATTGGACTAAATTCATGATTACATATACAAATGGCCGTTTTAATTAGTACCCACCCACGTGTAGCAATTTGAGGCGAACAGACAAGAGAAGTGTCCAGATGGCATATGTGCATGGTTTATGAATGTACAGCAATGAGGTGAGAGCTAAAAGTTAAATGTTGAGGAGTATAGTATTATAGTAGTCCGTACTTAGTAGACAGCAGTATTGTTTTGTGGTAAAACCGGGGGCCCAAAACTGCACTGAGTTTTTAGCTTTTAGCAAATGAGGAGGGTAGAATTTAGGCCCGTATGAGAGGTTTCACGTGTTGGCCCATTCGTATCACCTGCACTTCTTTTTTTGGCTTCTGCCAAACTCACTTCTCACTTGAGCATTTGGTTGCATTAGCTTCATTGCACTTCGATCCCTAAGACCTTCCATCGATTTTTTGTTTTGTGTTTCCGTTACTTTTTCTATTTTTTTCATGTCACATATACTCATAACTTCAATGTTATCGCTGCTATCAATCCTCAACAAGATAAATGAAGGGTAAAAATCGTCCCAAACTCAACATAACTAATGGATTATATTCCCTTTGTTTTTTTATATCACGTTCTATACATTTGCACATATATTAAAATAAAAATTATAGTCAAAAGTATATTAAGAATGTAATATGTTAAATGATTGTCACCACATTATTGATTAGTTGAAAATTTTAATAAAAATATAAACAAAAGGTACATTGAAATTGTAAAATGTTAATTAAAAAAAAGTTAAAAGTCTAAAACGTCATATGAAAAACGGAGGAGTATATATTTTGGGAGGGATAATTGTAGAAATGATCCTGGTAAGTGGATCACTGTTGCACTTTGGTCCCTGTAAGTGGAACCGTTGTGTAAATGGTCTCTGTAATTGTATGTGTAGCTGGTGCGAAAATGGTCCCGAAATTAACGGTTCCGCTAATTATTAAAGGCTAAAGCTTACTTTTGAGGCATTTTTACAATTTTGATAAATATTTTAAACAAATAATAATATTTTGAAATTAATGTCATGTTCCATACACACTTACACGGATGATGGACCATTACTTTAGGGATCATTTCACCACCAACTATACACTTACATACATGAACCATTTGCTTATCGATGTCACTTACAAGATCAAAGTGCAACATGGTTAGGGTTACACTATATGGGACCATTTTGGTACGTCGTCATTATCAAGACCAAACTGCACCAACTTTACACTAACTGAAATCATTTCGACAATTGGATTATATTAGTAATATGGACCAAATTGTTTCATGATCATTCGATTTAAAATTTTATTACCAATTCACTCATCGTCTTCCAAAAAAAAATATAAACATAAACGGCTACTGGCAGACCTCTGGGTTCTGACATGTTAAATAAGCCGAGTGGTTAAATTTATAAATTATTAAACATTACGAAGTGAACCTAATTAATGAAGACCCTTGGATTCTATTTCTTGATACGAGGATATCCTTCATTTAATATTAGTACAATATCCATTGCATTAATTAACATATAGGCTTGTCAATTGATGTCATATTTAAAGAACAAATTGAACATAATAATATTAACATGCTTGTAAAATTGGCACTTAATTAAAAGAATTATGGTTAAAATATGATGATGATGAGCCTTTACTTTTGGAAACCTTTATTTTCCAATACTATGCAATCTATAACAAGACAAAATTTTCCTTTTAATTATTTAAATCCCAAAAATACAAATGTCACTCTTTCTCTTGTGCTAAATGTGCATTTCTCATTGCACCCAGCCACTAGAAATAATTCATATCTGCATGCAACAATTCCCCCTATATATATCTTGCTCTACTTTCATTCTATTCATACACACACTTCTACTTAATGTTCTTTCTCTTCTACAATAACCAATCATGCAAGCCTCTCTTCATCTCAATTCCAACCCAACATTTCCACTTCAATCCTCAACAAAATTTCAACCAACATGCAAAATTCTCATCAATCCATCAAAGAAAAAATTCCCATGGAAAATGATCCCAACATCATCACCTCCAAAACCGGTTCCATCATTTTCCCCCCCTAAGGAAACTACTACTGATGAGCTGAAAGTTCTGAACCCACTTCAGAAACTTGCTGCTTCAGCTTTAGACATGGTGGAAAACTCATTTATATCCGAATTGGAAAAGAAACATAAGTTGAACCGGACTGTTGATCCGGAAATTCAGCTAGAGGGGAATTTCGGACCGGTTAAAGAGTGCCCGGTTCGACACGGCCTCCAAGTTGTGGGACAAATTCCTGATAGTCTAAGGGGTGTCTATGTACGAAATGGTGCCAACCCTTTATTCACTCCGATGAACGGCCACCATTTATTCGACGGGGACGGTATGATCCACGCCGTTAATCTAGGCCCCGAGAACCAAGCCAGCTATGCCTGCCGGTTCACTCGCACGAGCCGATTAGTGCAAGAATCGGCTCTGGGCAGGCCGGTTTTTCCCAAGCCTATTGGCGAGCTGCATGGTCATTTAGGCTTGGCTCGACTCGCTCTTTTTGCGGCTCGAGCCATGGTCGGAGTTGTCGACTCATCTCAGGGGATTGGGGTAGCGAATGCTGGGTTGGTTTACTTTAATGGTAAGCTTTTGGCTATGTCCGAGGATGATCTACCGTACAACGTTAAATTAAGTGATGATGGAGATTTGGAGACAGTTGGACGGTTTGATTTTGATGGGCAGTTGCAAGATCCAGTTATAGCTCATCCTAAGGTGGATCCTATTACAGGAGACCTCTATACCCTAAGTTACAACGTTATTAAAAGGCCTTACCTTAAATTCTTTAGGTTTGATAAATCTGGTCAAATGACACGTGACGTGTCTATTGACCTAAAAAGTCCTACCATGATTCATGATTTTGCGGTCACAGAAAATGATGTGATCATTCCAGATCATCAAATGGTATTCAAGCTATCCGAGATGGTCCGGGGCGGGTCACCCGTGATCTTCGACGAAGACAAGGTGTCGCGATTTGGAGTGTTGTCTAAGGACGACGAGGATGGCTCTGATATCAAGTGGGTCGAAGTTCCTGGATGCTTCAACATGCACTTATGGAACTCATGGGAGGAAACTAATGAATTCGGCGAAAAGATCATTGTTGTTATAGGGTCATGCATGACTCCAGTGGGTTCAATTTTCAGCGAAGGCGAGGAAGAACTAAGAAGTGAACTATCCGAAATCAGACTAAACGTGACAACAGGCGGGTCAACCCGACGGGTGATAGTATCGGGGATGAACCTAGAGGCGGGTCAAGTGAACAAGCAAAGATTAGGCAAGAAAACAAGGTATGCATATCTGGCTATAGCTGATCCATGGCCTAAATGTAGTGGAATTGCGAAGGTTGATTTGGAAAATGGGGAAGTCACAAAGTTGATTTATGGAGAGGGGAAATTTGGTGGTGAACCATTTTTCGTGGCGGGCAAATTAGAGGATGAAGAAGATGAAGGATTCTTAATGAGTTTTGTTAGAGATGAAATAAAAGAGACATCAGAATTAGTAATAGTAAAAGCTTCAAATATGAAAGAAGAAGCAGTAGTGAAGTTGCCCTCAAGAGTACCCTATGGTTTCCATGGCACTTTTGTAAGTGCACAAGACCTTAGTGGGCAGAGGTGATTCTATTATTACATACTTTTAGTGATGCACATAGCTAAAACTTAACAATTTGTATAGGAAAAACACTACTCAATATATGTTTACTCAGATAAATATATAGCAATTGGATAATTTCAAATTATTTATCATAATTCATGCTTTCTTTTTTACTTTTAATTTGGAAGAATTCATCATATTTGTCAAATGATCGCGAGTTCTAGTGCAGAAATAACTAAGACAATGTTTAAGTTTTTGTAATAATAAATCTTAATAACAATATAAAGAGTTTGACAGCTCATATATTATACTCCCTCCGTTTCTTTTTATTTGATTGTTTGAAGAAAAAGTACTTTATTAAGAGATTGTGAAAAATTACATTGGGATTGTAAAAAAGTGTATTGGAATTGTAAAAAAGTGTATTGGAATTGTAAAAAGGTGCATTGAAATTGTAAAAAGGTGCATTGAAATTGTAAACAATCAAATAAAAAGAAACATGAAAAAATGCTCAAACAATCAAATAAAAAGAAACGGAGGGAGTACATAACAAGTTTGAGTCCTCAAACTAAGGGCCTTGACAACTCCCTGCCCTGAATATGCTGTTAGAGGTTGGTGCGGGATGTGCCTCACCTGATCAGGGGACTAGAGTTTGCTCGTTAATCACTTTAAAATACAAGGTTCGTTCCCAGTAGGAATCGAACCTGAGTTGTATGATAAGGCGGGGCTGGTTAGCAATTTACACTCTAGTTCTTTATTAGTTAAACTTATGATTGACCTTTATAGAATTAATTATTCATGATTATTTTGGACGTCTATTATACAGAGGTTGGAAAGGCAAGTTTATTTTACGGAAAAAAGGAATTCGCACATACAAGCAGCAAATTGGACAATGAAGTTCACGGTTGCATGATGAGGAGTTCATGTGATTTCTGGTGAGTTGAATGAGACTAGGCCTGTCAGCAAACGTGCCGATTCGAAAAGGCTTGGCATATTTGACTCGAAAAGGTTCGGCTTGATGTTCGGCTCGAGACTTCAAATATAAAGCCAAACATTAGAAGTCGTTATTTGTCAAATCAAGCCAAACCGTTCGAAAAGGTTTGGCTCGATTGCCCCCTCCCTATTTATATTATATTTTATATATATAAATAACATTTATATTATATTTTATGTCTTTTTTCACTTCTAGATTTCATGTTCAAAGATTAAGTTGTATATGTATTTTCAAATCAAACGTTTTCAAACGGTTCGCTTGATTCAAGCCAAATAGGATCAAATATACACTTAAAAATTTCCCTCAAACGTCAAGCCAAACTATTATAATTGATGTTTGACCAAATCAAGCCAAATCAAACGTCACTTTAATAATTGATCAAATCAAATACAAATAGTCAATAGTTCGGCTTTATTCGGCTCGATTACAGGCCTAAATGAGACCAGCAAGTTTTCATGTAAATACAAATATCACCTTCAATTTGTCAACGAACGGTGGTACACTAGTAGTTTTGGTCCTGACTTGATTACTTCTTTCATCAAGTTCCAAGTAGAAATAATTGGAGAAAGTTGTTATGTAATGGTATGTGGTGATTGGTGAATATATATAACTATATTAATAGTGAATTGCACAAATAGACCCTAATAATAATATCAAGTTGCAATTTGATCCCTAATAGTGGCAGCATTATAGTTTAGTCCTCGAAAGTGACAAAAAGTTGCAGATTAGTCCCACGTTAACTATTTTGTTAACTTTTAACACCAACACGCGATGAGAGGTTAAATTTGGGGCAAAAAATGATTTCCTTTTTAAGACAAACTCATTTTGGTGTTAAAAATTAATGAAGTTTTGCATTCCAGTTTCATAAGATTTTTCATGAGACACTAAAAATGAATTTATGTCTTAAAAAATAATTTTTTGGGTCCAAATTTGACCTCTCATCGAGTGTTGATGTTAAAAATTAACGGAGTAATTAACGTAGGGACTAATCTGCAGTTTTATGACCACTTTCGAGGACCAAACTGCAATAGTGCCACCATTAGGGACCAAACTACAACTTAGTGATACTATCGAAGACTATTTGTACAATTCGCTCACTATATTAACACTGAGTCTTTATAGTAGAGGCCCTAAACACTTTCACGTTTTTCAGAAAATGGTGTGCAAGCTAATATAGTTTTTTCAATATTTCTATCCTCACATGATTCACAGTTCACACATCAAAATTATAAAGATTTCTACAATAAATACTCCTACTAAAGATTAGGATTTCTTCTAAGCACCCAATTTTCTTTATTGCATTAATTTTTGTCATTTTATTTCAAATTTTATTGTTTTCATCTTTTTCTTTTTTCTAAATTAATTTATAAAGTAATTATTAATTTACATATTGGAGCTAAAAATTCATATCGAAACTTAAAAATACAAATTTGTTTTAAATTTTATCATCTTCTTTTATCCAAATTTTAAATTTTGTTTTTTACATCTTCATATTATAACTTTGAGTTTGTCTCCAACATTTAAATATTTTAAGTTTGTGTTCAACTTAGAGTTAAAAATATAAAAAGAGGAGATTTAAGGAATATAAATAGGAAATCTGGTTTTGTGTAAAATCTAAACTAGCTCTTAAATTTGATAAAGTAGTGATATAAGGACTTGAGTTTAAGGAAAATTTGTAAAGAATCTATTGTGAGTGTTCTAATATCAACTCCCCTTATGGTGCGTTTGGATTGAATGAATCAGGAGGAATTTGAATATTTGATTGCTCAACTTTTCGTAAAATACATATGTTGGAGCCAAAAAAATTATTCTCACACACCTTATTCAATTCTTAAATTTATACCCTCCCTCTTTAAAAGTTATTTTTTCTCCTCATTTTTCTTGTTTTTATATTTATACAAAAATAAATATAAATAACTGAATACTTTTCATATATAAATATAAATTTAAAAAATGTCTTTCATTCGAAATCATATATCTAATATCTTTTCAAAATTTAATTTAATTTTAAATTTCATGTAAGATATATGAAATATTTATTTGTTAAATTAAAAGAAAATAATAGGAAATATGCTAAGAAACATGCACAAAATGTTGACCCAAATATAAGAAAAATAATTATATGGAGTGAATTATAAGAAAATTTTGAAGAAGTTTAGGTAAATGCTCTTATGATATTATACTAAGCAAATAGAAATAGAATGAAAAACATCAAAATATAATTAAAATATCATGTATTTTGATACTTTAACTTTTTTCTTATACAATTAAAAGTCCGGGCGGACGGTTGGCCACCCCAACTCCCTGAGGGCCGGGCCTAAACGTTGACTTTAACTAGAATCCAAAACCCATCAATATCATGCAGACCACACGTATAGCTCAAAGTCAAATCATGAAGAATACATATAGCTGAAAGTGATAAATAAAGTTAAATCGTGAAGAATACAAACACAGAAGCTCAAAGTCAAATCGAATTCATTTCCAATAGTATAGTAGTAGTAGTATATGTCAATGGTCACTAAGTTGTTCAAATTCAATTCAATGTGCAAAATATCGTGAGGTAGTGCAATAATGGTGGACACTTCAACTCTTCAAGGCCTTGCCCAGACAATGATGAATGCATGTTTCCACTCCCCAAAAATATCATATAACATACTCCCTCCATCCCTAAATAATAGTCTCATTTACTTTTTCACGGTCTCCGAGACACAATTTAAAACGTAAATATTTTTAATTTTATATGTCTAAAAATTATAAGAACTTGATATTTCAAAAATATGTATCGAGACGAATCTAACAAGATCTCATATGACTATTTTATCTCTTATCGATTAATAACAATTTACGGTCAAAACTTTCGAAATTTGACCTAAAAAGTCAAAACGGGTCTATTAAATAGGGATGGAGGGAGTATACATTATTATTATATATGACGGAATATGGTCGGTAGTGTAATTAAATTCATTTTTGACGATTATACAACAATGGTGCCATTATTGATGATTGAACTGTAACTTAGTGATATTATTGATTATTATTCTAACAATTCATTCTTGTAATATACCTTCCAAGAAGTCAATAACGTATACACATCGAAACTAAAAGCATTGGTGTGTATAATTTTGAAAGATTACCATAAGTAGTATGATCGATTCATCTAAATGATGTACTAAATTAGATTGTCATCACCACTTACATACGTAAACGAAAACTGAATTGCATAGTGTTATATCAGTCTCAAAAGTAACCCTGTTTTTCTCTTGTCGTGACTCATTGGCCACCAAATATGTATAGTTGACTAATTAGTTCCCTCATAGCACTAGCAAGTGCTCATGTAAATCCGAAAATAATGTAAGAGTATTTCCTTACTTTTCTTACACAGTCAACTTGAAGAATTTGTCATGTGATAACTTGATATAAAAGGTAGAAAGTTATGGTGTTATTAAGTTTTCTTCCATTAAGATTTCTCTAAAGGACAATCATGATAATTCATACATTAGTGTAAGGATTAATTGTAATTTATACATTAAGAAAAATCTTAATATAAGAGTAAGGTCTTAGTCCTACCAAATTGGTGTTTGTTACAGAGTACAAAATGGTGTTTAAGTTTACATTAATGTTTGCGGCAGACTATGTGTATATGATAGTTGAGTTAAGTGGCACTTGTTACAAATAATAGATACTCACTACGGAGTATAAAGTTCAACTTATAGTTTATCATATAACTCATAGATACTCACTCCACGAAATTTGACTTAATGTGTTACATACTGAAGAAATGTCTAAATAAATTTACAAAATTTTCTTTCCTTCTCCTTCCATAACGGAGGACCCAGGACCCACATCCGTTATTTGTTGAGCGCGCACGGCAGTTCCTTTCCTACCCTTATATCTAGAGAACCTCATCTCCTTATCACTCTATTTACTCTTTTGGGTTGAAGTGCATTAGACATTACACGCAATCTATTAGTTATTTCTGTGAAGGAAGGCCTTACTGAAGGATCAGGTGACCAACATTCTTCCATCAGTATTTTCCACTCAGAGTCGCAACGATCAGGAATGGGAGGCCTCAGTGTGTTATTTACAATCCCACCTTCATGTAAATAATGTTATCATCTTATTAGCCATAAAACTAACTAGGAAATACATTTTCGTAGTAATATAATTACTACAAAAATAATCTTATGTAAAACATTACCTATGATTGCACCACAATGCATGTTTGCATAAGGCTCTTCTCCAGTCAATAGCTCCCACATTGCGATACCAAATGAAAATACATCAACCTGAAACGTTCCCAAAATTTCAGAAGAACTTGCTTAATTGTAAAGATGGTAAAAGTTTATAGAATAACGAATTATAATCATGTTTTGTCATTTAACTAATTTGCCATGATTTTATGCAAGTGTAAGAAGCAGCGTTAAATGAAGTGTAACACAGGATTCGGATTCATGTATAATTAAGCTAAATTTGAGATTGAGTTTAAGGATCAGCCTTATACCTTTTCCGAAACCCTACTACTGCTTCCATTTAGTAGCTCAGGGGCCATCCAGGGTAGTGTTCCTCTGACTCCACCAGAGACAAGTGTATTTCTCTTAATTCTAGATAAACCGAAATCTCCAACCTAAAACAGACAACACAGATATATAGGTTAATCAACATTAAGAGTGCTTCCTCAAAGATTTTATGATCAAATATACAGAAGGGACGTACATATATATGTAGAAAAATGTGCAATAATTTCACAGGACATTTTTATTACAAACAATAAAAATCACCTTACACACCGGTCGTTGAGGATCTCCTAAGTTCACTAGCAAGTTATCACATTTCAAATCAAAATGAACAATATCTTTCAAATGTAAGTATTCCATGCCGAAAGCAGCATCAAGTGCTATCATCAATTTCCTACGTTTATCAAGCATTCTGCAAGAGATATTACATTAATATTTGTATTGTTAGTCAATTCTACACAAGTAAGTGACATAACGGTCGAAAAAATATGACATCCCACGCACCTATCCTTCTTTACAAGGGCATGCCTTAGGGATCCATTTACCATGTACTCTGTCACAGTTGCAAGGGTTCCTCCTGGTCCATCAGGAACTACCCCATAGAATGCTACCACATTTGGGTGATGGAGCTTCGAAAGAATCTGAGCCTCTCTCCAGAAATCTTTAGTCTGCGGAAATGATCATTTTACTTGTATATTTCTTGGGTTTTAGGAGTCCAGAGATTAAAAAAATCAGATATGGTTTTTGAGTTTAAAACTTATGTACGATTGTTAAATCTTCTTAAATCATTTCTTCTTACAATGTTGCATGTAAGAGAATATGTTTGAAGTATCAATTTCAATACTCACCAGTCGCTCTTGTTCGGATGCTCTTCCAGCAAAGCAACTTTTCTTAATTCTCTTTATTGCAACATCTGTTCCTCTCCATTTTCCATGGTAGACGGTACCAAATGTACCAGATCCCAACTCTTGTTGTTCTTCAAGATCAACATTTTTTATAATCTGCAAAAAAGATAAACTAATTATTCTAGAGGCTAGTGATGATGAAAACAGGATTTATGTTTTAAGGAATGAAAAACATACCGCTTATTTAAGGGGATTAGAACAAAAATGTTAAATATGAAGGCTAAAAGTTGGAACATTTTCAACGGTGTACCATGCATAATTCGTAACTAGGTTGTTGATGCGTGTATCAGACAACCTTATCACAATGACATAACAACAACACATTACATGTATCGTAATTTCACATAATTTATGGCATTTCCTTCGTTAGGATGAGGTCCGCAAGCGTTTTAGACTCCGTCTTCTTTAATCCATTATATTCATTTTACAAAGAACATTTTAAACAAATATAAGAAATTTTAGTGTTTTAAAAAAAAATTCAATAAAAAATAGAACATCTTCTAACTATTTAGATCAACAAGATAAATTGGTGTAGACAATTTGGGTTTAGTGCAATACCTGCAAGCCATATATTCCAGCTTCCATTTCTAAAATTGCAGCATCGCCAATCGACAGACTCCTATCTACTTCTATATCAGAAGACTGTCTTCTGGATCCACCTTGTACGATTGGTACATCATTTATTGAATTGAGGCTGGTAGAGGAAATCTTATTGGTCACATCTTCTATAATGACAGGTACAATGGGGCAATCAGTAGTGAAATCAAGAAAATCATCTTGTTTTTTCTCTTGCAGAAACATATTTTTATCTAGTTCGATGGACTTTATTGAACTAGATTCTTCTACAGAATATGGTTCAAATGGTGTTTTTGTTTCTTGGTCATCTTGTTTGGGATATCTATCGTGTTGTAGACCGAATGATCCTTGTCGAGATGTGGTACCAAGATTGTCTTCCATATCATACTTGATGAAAGCCTCCGCCACATCTCGACTCAATTCGTAGTCAGACTTCTGTTTCATGAAATGGTCTTCTGTGTCCATCAACCCAATATTACCTCCGTTAACCAAGGGGAAATCTTCATTAACGATTCCTGATTCTAATGTTGGTAGCCGATGACTTTCAAACACTTGATCATATAATCTATCTGTTTGTTGCATTTTCATCTCTTGCCCAGGACTTGACATTGCGAGTGAGGGCGATTTTGCGCCATTGAAGGGTAATTGAGAATTCAAATCTTCATCCATAGAAAAGCGAAGCATATCCCTGCTTTGCAATTTAGAATCAGAATGTACATGAGGCATCCTATAGACATCCTGTTCTTGATCAAAATTATCCTTGGGGAATAATGAACTTTCGGAAAACATAGGTGTCCCCTCCAATAAATCCCATCTGGGATTATTTCTTTCTTGATCATACTTAGGAGAGCATGACAGATAATCTTTCTGGGTATCACCGATATGAGAAAGAAGGTTTAGTGTCTGGTTGTCGCCCACACAATTACTTCCCTTATAGTTGATAGTAGTACCACAATCATTGGGAGGAGGATTGTAAAAATCAACATTAAATGGATCATCAAACACTGGTGGATTGAAAGCATATGTGTTGTTGAAATCATAGTCTCCATGATATGCTGGATATTCAAAATCTTTAAGGTTAGAGTTTCGCGGATCTTTAAGTTGCATTTTTGCTGGAGACATAGGAGGGGACTGAACGTAAGATTTGGTAAGGGAATGGTTTTTATTACCAATTTGAAAAGTAGGGTTTGGAAACTTTGATTTGGCATTTGAGCTGTTTCCTCCATTGTGATTATCAAATAGTTGCAAAGGAGGATCTCCTACATGGCTTGCTTGGCTTGTTAGGCTCTCTCTACTGGAGCTCTTTACAGAACTTGCACCCATCATATTATTAACAGCCGAGACATAGTTGTAGTCGACATTATTTTGTTGAATGGCTCTTCCTTCCCCAGAACAGGGACTTTCAGAATCAGTTGAAGCTATAAGAAATATCCGAAGCCGTTGAGAAGTTCTCTCCAGATCATAATATTCCTCTAGCATATGATGAAGATCTTCGTCTGAAGAAACAGAAATAAGTGCATCAAGGTCTTCCCCCGGTAGTTGGTACTTGATGATATGAGGTTGATTCCAAATTGCTGAAGTCTTCTTCGAAAGCTCAGAGAAAGTCACATTGTTTCTGATGGAAATAATTCTCGTCTCTCCACCTGCATACCGAAGCTTCAAATCATTTGGCCTAGGCAAAATCTTTCCTCCAAAACTGCACAAAAACTTAATCTTTCCTCCAGAAAAGGAATCCATCGAAATCCCAGAAACAGTGTATAGGCGATGAAGTGACTGAGGCGATCCAAATGTATCAACAATTGGAGTAGAAGGACTCTGAGGAACTCTGTCAATAAGGCTTTCCTCTGAGAACCTGATTGTTTGATCCATACCAGTAGAATAATCCCAATAATCATGTCTTGTATCATGACCTTTCCGACTATTCTCAATTCCATTTGCACTTCCTTGAGGAGAGGAAAAGTTTAAAGCATCGGTGCCACTACTTTCAGAGTCTCTCCTCGATATTCCTAGAAGGCCAGTAAGATCCTCATATACTAGATGTGGACTTTGCATAACGTTTTCAGCAACTCTTTTTTGTTGCGGTTGACTCAAATCATTCGCACTAGGTATCTTTCTTGGCATGACTCGCTCCCTAAGAAATTCATGTGAGAATTCTTCTCCAGTTTGCAAAGAAATGTTGCGTAATCCATTGTTATAATAGTATTCATCACTTGAAACCAAACTCGTTAAATCTTCAATTATTCGATTGCTTGGTGTTCCAGGCTCGTTACTACTCATGGTTACACGATGAACCTTCGAAGTTTCAACTATAAAAACTCACATCCAATTTCTTTCTGGTTGTTCAAACACCATTGCTTCCAAGATCAGAGGTCGCTATGATCTTGAACTATACATATACCCAAACATGTAATTTCAACAAATGTGTTTTCCTCTTCTGAAAAATAAAATCATCCCATCAGATATTTGGCTATTGCACCCAAGAACATCTTAATAGTCAAATCTTTGATGAACTAATCTACATTGACATAATTTTGAACTTCCCTCTTTAATCTAAAATCCATAATAATTTAAAATATAGGCAGAAGAACTAACTACAGAGAGCAAAATGCAATTTTGTATTGCATGCCTAAATTTGTAAAAAAAAAAACATCATGATCAAAATTCAAACACATCCTTCAAGATATTTGCACGACGACATTTTAAGACAATTTACTTTTTAATTAATATAATCTAATAAATAAGTATCACTATGATGGGATTTGTTTTTTGAAATATAATTAATACTCAAAGTTGATTTTGAAAAATGAAAACATGAAACCAGAATTGAAGGGGATAATATAGTGATGAATATGTTTTATTACATGATCCATTTGTATATTATCTTGGACAAGAAAAACATGATTATTGCAATGGCATTGAATAAAATAGGTTACCTGGAATAAAGTCTTAATTTTCCCTTGGTCAAATAGACAATTTGTATTCTTTTGAGTAAAATAAATCATTAGATTTATCGAAAGAAGAAACAAAAAATTGGGTACAGATTTAGGTTCCTTTGTGTAATTGTGGAGACGATGATGGAGGGAGGAATAATAGAGAGAAAGATTCGGAAATTGAAAAGCAAGAGTGGGAGAGCACCAATGCTTAAAACTACGCGGCATCAACCTATGTGTTTACATGTACAACATTATATTACATCATTATATTTCTTTAATACCCCATATTAATAATGGGGTATATTCTAGGACATGTTTTCTTATCTTATGCCTTAAAGACACATTCGAAAAAAATCCTTAATAATTAGGCTAACTAAATTGCAATTTCTCTTTTGTAATGGAAGACTCGCGGTAAGGTGTTCATTGTGTGTGCATTGCATTAATTTTGATACGTAATAGCTTGCAAACTACAACACCCAAGTAACTCATATGGGATAGCCTTCGTGTGACAAGCTCGATCAAGAAAATGTGTTGATAAAGATAATCGAACTAATGCTAATGTAATAGCCTACAAACCACGTGAGTTAGATGGCACACTAGACAACCTGTGAGATACTTCTACCAAGAAAGCGTTGGTAATATATCGAGCTTATGACCTTGTAGTCACAAACTCATATACTCCACCAACATGGATACCTTGACGTATGAGTGTGCACTATTTTGTTCAGTTTTGAGACAAAATAAAAACGAACCTATTTTGTCGTTTCTCTCTAACGAAGAACCGAAATTGGTGTGGTTCCATTATGTTATGATCTCATCGGCACCTGCAGGTTTTGGTTCCTTTTTCGATTTTGAGCTACTTTTTTGTTTATCATTTTTAGCATAAAATTATTTTTTTGTTCAAGTTTAAATTTGAATGATATTAAGTTTCAATACTATATCTAACACAATGAAGTTCAATGCACTCCTTTTTAAAATTAATTTTGCAAATGTACACATATTTCATTACACAATATAATATTTTTTTTTTACATATGTTGGTATTTCATAGATTACCAACTTTAAAAATATTTACATATCTCTTATCACATTATAGTAATAATTAATAAACTTAAATCCTCTCAACCATTATTGTCTATGAAACTTTGTTTAAAGAAACATTAGGCTATCGGTTCGATTTTTATCGGTTCTCTCATTGGCCGAATCTACATTGGTTCGGTTCCCTCAAAGGGCGAACCAAAATTAGTGTGGTTCATATCAATTCCAAAAGATTTACTTATTTTAGGTTCGATTCGACTCGATTTCAAATTTTGCACACACCACTACCTTTCATGGCAAAAAATGAAAATAAATTAAATAAATAAACTAGGAGTAATAGAGTCGCGCATGTTCTTGGGGCCTTGGGCCCATTAACTACTTAATTAGCATTGGGCCGTCATTATTAAATCCCAGGCTTATTTTTATTTTGGACCATGAACTATCACGTAAGTTTTAAATTGGATCCTGATACTATCATAAGTCTCAAATTGTCCCCTATATTACATTTTGTCTCATTTTGCCCCCTCAAATGCCAAATTTAGATTGAATTACGTTGTAAAAGAAGGGCAAATTCGGATTATCACATATATCAAACTTTTGGGGCATTTTTACAAATAACTAATGATAGTATCAGGGTCCAATTTGAAACTTACGTGATAGTTCAGGGTCCAAAATGAAAATAAGCCTGAGATTTATTTTTAATTTAATAAGTTTTGTTATTTGTGAATTGTGCCCAAAAGTTTAATATATGTTCTATTTCAATTTTGCCCTTATTTTAAAACGAAATTACAACATATTTGGCATTTTAGGGGGTAAAATGAGACAAACCACAATATAGGGTCCAATATGAGACTTATGATAGTATTAGGGTCTAATTTAAAATTTTCATCATAGTTCAGGGTCCACAATGAAAATAAGCCTAAATAAATTTCTCAAAATCTTCGAGTCTCTCATCTCTTAAGACCTTCTTAAGTAAGGGACTATGGGCTCATTATAGTCTCCTCTCGGCCCATCCAATCTAGACCCAAAGGCCGGGGGCGGGGCCTGCTGATGATGATTAATTAACAGGATTTTTTATTCTCAAACATAATACATCCGTTCTTTTTTATTTGTCATTTTAGCAATTTACACATAAATTAAGGAGAATGAAAAATAGTCAAATAGTACATTGAAAATGTAAAATGATAAGCAATTGAAACTATATAATTGGTTGGTTGATAATTTCATAAGAAAAAATAATATAAGGTACACTGAAAATGTAAATTTACAATTAATTATGCTAGAAAGACATATATTTAGAAACAAAAACTTAAGACTAGAACGACAAATAAAAAAGAACGGAGGGAGTAACTATTATCATGATGAGTTAGTCCAATAACACAATGAAAAAAGTTGTTGCTATTGATCAAATTTGATTTTTATCTATAAAAAAAGTAACTATGATAGAATCTTCAAATTTGATTTTTATCTCAAACTTTATAAGTTAAGATATATGTGAAAAGATTGGGTGCATCAATACTTCCATGCATCAGGTTCATCAAGGGGGCTTGGGCATAATATCTTATAGATTAAGGGCCACGATGCAATTATTTATATAATTAAGGGTCACGCTACAATTATCTATATATTTGTGGGTCAATTTACAAATCACATATATATTTACTACTTTTATTTTGGATTGATAAATATGTGATACTGTACCATTGTTATAGTATAATTTGAGTACAAGTTATTTTGATATTGTTTCTTGTACCAATGATGAAGTTTCAAGTGGGTACAGTACCCACGTGAAACCTTTAAATGGGTACCTGATGCACCTGATGCATGGAATTATTGATGCACCGAAACCGGACTCAAGATATATTGCCTATGTATAGAACTATCATGCTAATTGCCCCTATATATACCGTGTTTTACTATGATTTTCGTTTTAACCATTTCAATACAATATTTTTTATGAAAATTGAACCCATACTGCATGAAGAGGTGAGGTTGTTGATAATGAACATTCTAGTTCTTTATCAGTTGAGTTGTGCCCAGGAGAGATGTATATCCTCGTTTGTGAGTAGCTATGTAGCACCTGGTAAGATAGTAGAAGACAGTTGATGGGCACTAAAGTATTAGCAAATGATGTAACATTAAAGTAATATCTTGAGTCAATTACAATCCCGGTTTTTCTCACAGACCTCCGCCGTGACTTCCGGTAGACGAAAAACCAATTTCGTCGTGAATGACTAATAATTGAAGTCCCCCACCACCAACCTTCCAGCTATAACTTTTCTTCCTTTATTTTTATTGCTAGTGGTTGGGGATATACATTATACCTATACGTATGTTCATACTCATACAATATCTTCACATTCGTACCATGCAAATAGTACGGCCACCAATCATAAGTGCCAATCGTAGACTTGGTTTACTTGTTTCAAAACGATATTAAGGAACTACTACTATTTATAATTTGGATTTTAAACACCTATGTCAGGGTTGATCCAACATTTTTAGGTTGTAACAAAATACGAGTAAAAGATTAGAACATATCCTTAAATAATAAATTTATAATTTCTAGTAGCTCACTTTAACTAAAAAGAAACATAATATAAAATTATAAAATTATACAAAATGAGCTTTCCTCTGTATCAAATTCATTTGAAACGATACTTTATTCCCAAATACATGAATGGTCGAATTTTTTAGTAAGGATTTATCAAGAGCTCCATGGTAACGGGTCGAATAGTACCAATTATTAATATATATCAATACATGATTGTAAAGCAAGGCAAGGTAGTAGTTCGATGTTATAACGAGGCGATAATTTACTGTCTTATTGCTATGATTTTTCGATATTTATCGTCGCATGTCACAATTATAAATAGTATACAGCTTTATACTTGTAATAATAATACATCTATTTCCAAATTCACTCAATATAAAATTTAAATACTAAGTATCTATTAGTTGATATAAATAAGAAGCTGAGTCAGAAACAAATAAAATAGGTCCAAGAAAAGCTGAAAGGGAAATGTAAGCATACCGCAGTCAAAGGGAATTGTAAGAGTTAAAGTTAGTTAGTTAGTAAACGTTGCCGTCAAACTTAACGCCTGTCAGAAAGCCCAGTGAGTCTATAAAGCAGGTCGTTATGTTGGGTTTACAGATTCACAAATAAACCTTCTCTGTTTCTCTTCTTCACTCTGCTTTCTTCTACGCTCTATTTTTTATTTTTCCAAAACAATAGTACTATAGTTTACAACACAAAAAAACTGGAAATAGAAAATGGCGTCTAAGAAAACCAAAACCGATGTTTCTATTACAATTTGTTATGTTATCTGCATTATTTTCTTTGTCGATTTAGTTTTTGCTCAAGCTGAAAACCATGAAGCCAATATAAGGTAATTTTTCAACTTTTTTGAATATTTAGCAAACCTGACGGATCATAGTTAAAAAATGTATATAATTTTAATTATTAGTTGGTTTTTTCTTATTAATTATGAATTACTAAAGCTGCATTTTACTTTTTTGTACTGCTATATGTTTTTAATTTTAATTGATTATTGCAGTGATGCTAAGAAAAAGGAGCTTGAGAGTTCATATAATGCAACAATGGCAGCGAGGTAATTTATTTGAAATCATCATCTTCTTACCTCATTAAATCCTTACATACATCCTATGCGATCTCAGCTGTCGATTTCAGTTACTGAAGAATTGTGGCTGTTGGATCAGTTTAAAACTAAATAAACTAGAATAACGAACAGTATCTCAACTATAAAATTCCCGGTTATAGTAAATCTCTCCTGTGAAATTACATTTTCACCCTCCCTGCTGGAGTGTGGTATTTACTCCTAGTAGAAATCCACAAGCTTTTGAGAAACTTGACAAACATTCTGAAACACACATGCAGAGTACCAGTGTGCTTACACAAGTGTCGGTTGCTTGATATTGAAATTTTAACCAAATACCGAAATTACCCTTATATGTTTGACTTCTTAAAATTGGCACTTTTTGGTGTTGATTGAAATTCCGTATCATATCTTCTTTTGGAAAGAATAATCAGATTGCCATACAAATGAAAGACTACTCATGATACATAATCGATTTTTATATTTATATGATTAAAGAATAAAAATTAATTGATGGAAAATAAAAAAAGTAATGAGCCAAGTCATGGGTTCCAATTTAAAACCAATTGACAATAGAGGAAGTAGATACCATGTTAATAATCTATGGGGTTTCAATCTAAAACCAATTGACAATAGAGAAAGTAGCCCAAAATCTTATATATTGACCCGGGAGTACATCGACTTTCAATGTGGGATATGCATTCTAACAGATTGATATACAATAGGTGTAATAAAATAGGATGTAGTTATTTGGGGTAAGAAAGTTTAATACTGAATATTGATTTTGTTATGATGATCAGATTGGCAGAGGTTGAAGAAGCTCTGAGTGAACAAGCAGTTGATGATCCTGAAGAGATTGCTTCTATGCTTGAAATGTAAGCCTTTTTATTCTTCATTGGATTCAATAAATTTAATAGAGTTCATTAAGTTTAAATGGATTATAGTAGTTCCATAATAAAATGTGGTCATAGTTTATGAATAAAATGTGGTCCTACCCCTTTATGAATCTAGTACTACTATAAAGTATGAACTATATGATTTTTTATTATACTATTCCTTTCTTTGTTGGCTATTTATTTGATTCACATTTTGCAATTTATGAGATATATCCTGGGCTCTGTATTTGCAGGAATTTAATGTAGTCTGATTTGAAACTTTGGCAATTAAAATAAGTAAACTACTAATGTAAGAATACTAAATCATAGTATGAAATTCTATTTTAATTGAGCTATGTTGATTCTATTGCAGCCTGGAAAGTTATGAACACAAAATTACTGGTATAAGAACATTTATTAGTTGAAGAAGGAATGTCATCTGCTGGTAGTAAAAGAAAAGAGCAATTTAATAGTGCATGCCTGTAAAAGGGTCCATTCTTGTTGGAGGACTTGTGTTTTGGAACAAGTTTTTCATTCTTTATTTTATCTCTTTCACATGATAGCATCAGGCATGCTTGGTAATAAAAGCTAACTTCCTACCATTTTTTAGTTAAGGAATTAATGATGGACTAAAAAGTAAAAAAACTTCACATTGCCCTCATAACTCGATTTGCACCAAACTTTATTTTGCTTGGATTCGGACAATCTGTCATATCGGTAATGATTGCAAAAGTGTTGTAAGAGAACTAGTTATTTTCTCCATACTACGGACCCCATGCACAAACTGTGTCAGGATCGTACTCTCCATGAGATTCATAGTTGCATTACTTATAGTGGATAGTAATTCGATCCAAAATTAGTTACTTCAATATGTTTTCGTTCAAGTTGGAAATGATTTATGTCTGACATAGTCGAATGTGATTGGTCATGGTATTTCTTGTACTTATAGGAGCGTTAAGAATACTACTGAGAGGCGAAAGCTTGGATATTTCTCGTGCGGAACTGGTAATCCCATTGACGATTGCTGGCGCTGTGACCGCAACTGGCACAAGAACCGCAAGCGTCTTGCAGATTGTGGAATTGTGTCATGATCAGGGTACAAGCAAGGATAATATGGCAGGGAATAATCAAGGACAGCCACTACAGTCCAAGAAGACAGCAGGAAATTACCAAGCAAGCAAGGACACATCAGGATAATTCTGTTATTTGAGAATGATGTAATTTACATTTTTCAGTGTTATGCATTTCAATTACAAAGTCCTTATATAAGGCACATGTATGGATATTTTTACAATCAATGAAAAGTATCTATTGCTTCACTCTTCTTTCTGAAACTTCTTTCTTCTATCCCTTCCCATCTCTATCTTCTGCATTCTTTAGCCATCTTCCTCCATTTCTGCTGTAATTCTGAGCTTCTTCCCCATCTCCATCCTTTCCTTAGTTGCTGTAAGTTCCAGACCTAGAATATCCTGACATTTGGTATCAGCTTTTCGATCTTGCAACCTCCCTCCACCCTTCCTTAGCAACCAAACCTACACCATGGCCAAAAATAACCAGAATAAGAACAATCAATCCATAGTTGATGACATTCAACTCTTACAAGCCCAGCTCCAAAACATGCAAGAAACAAATGCATTAAGAGACACTCACATTCAAACCCTATCCGAGGACATGAGAGTGTTAAAAGATAGCCAAGCTGAATCTGCTAAGATTCAACAAACAATTTTTGAATCTCTCCAATCTTTCATTCAGACCCAACATCAAACACCTTCTACCTCACCCTCCAGTTCACTCCAACAACAACCTTCCCTGAACCCTGAAAAACGACCAGTGGAAACACCACCACCACCACCTTCTCCCTCCCGACAACCACCCATCCTCCAACCTCCTCCTTTGCAAACAGCCCAGCCACCACCTCCGGACAATAGACCTCCCTTATTGACCACCCCCAGACCACAACAATATCCTCCCTACCAAGCTGAATCATCTAACACAATACACCTCCACCACAAAACAGATGGGTCCAACAATTTGGGTACTCACACAAAGCCCAAAATTACTTTTCCCACCTTCGACGGATCGAATGCTCGATCTTGGTTGAGAAAGTGTATGAGATATTTCTCCTTAAACAATGTCCATGAAAGCCAGTTCTTGAACTTGGCTGGAATGCATTTTGAGGGCAAAGCTGACATTTGGCTTGATGCTTATCTTAAACTATGCCCTCAATCTACTTGGTTACAGTTCACAAAGGCTTTGGAGGAAAGGTTTGATGAACTGAAACCTGCTAACATCATAGCAGAGTTCAACAAGTTGACACAAAACTCATCTGTATATGACTATATAGATCGATTTGAGGAAATGCAGGGTTCAATGATTTCATTAGGCAGAGTGGCCGATGAATTATACTGGGTTAGCAGTTTCACTAGTGGACTGAAAGAAGAAATCCAAGATGGGCTTAAATTATTCAAGCCCCAAACATTGCCACAAGCTTTTGAATTGGCCAGAAATTTTGAAAAACAGTTAGGAACTCTTACCTCCAAATTCAAACCTGCACCATACAAAAACTTCAAAACACAATTCCAACCCAGCCACAAAACCACCCACAACCATCAGCCATTCCAAGCCACCCCACAGCCATTCCAGAACACACACACAAACCCAAACCCTGTCCATCAGCAACAACTTCCACCTAGGAAGATGTTGACAGCAGCTCAAATGCAAGCTAGGAGAGATAAAAATCTCTGTTATAATTGTGATGAAGTATTTGTTCCAGGTCACAAATGCACACAGAGAACTCTGTATTTAATGATGTCAGATGAAGAAGAAAGATTGGCATCAAAGGAGGACTTTGAACAAGTGCCTCCTGAAATTGAGGAGCTTCAACAGGAAGAAGAAGCAGAAGTCTCTATCCATGCTTTGACAGGACCAAATAAGCTCTCAACATTTAGGCTGCAAGGATCCAATGGCAAGCATACTGTGCATATACTGGTAGACACTGGAAGCACACATACCTTTTTGGATAAAGGCACTGCCCATAAACTCCAACTACCAATGACTGAAGCTCCACCACTAATGGTGAATGTTGCAAATGGAGAGAAACTTTGCAGCTCACTAGTATGCAAGAACTTCACTTGGAAAATACAAGGCCACATATTCCAAGCTGATGTTAGGATACTCAACTTAGGAGCATGTGAAATGGTAATAGGAGTAGACTGGTTGAATCTTTACAGTCCAGTGGAGCTTGATTTCAAAGCCATGAAACTCACCCTCACAGTTGCAGGCAAGAAAGTGACATTGCAGGCTGCCACAATTAAGTCTGATGCACAACTTATTGGTGCTAAACAACTGTCCAAATGGATTAATAATCCAAACACCTCATCAATCTCTCAGCTATTTTCCATTCAGCCTACACCTAATATCCAGCCCCCAGTTATTGATCACCAAGGCAGTCCTGAAATTACACAACTCCTACTTCAATTCCAGGATGTTTTCCTACCACCTCAAGACTTACCTCCCCCAAGGCTTACTGATCACAAAATCACTCTTAAGCCTGATGCCATTCCCAGAAAGTTTCCACCATATAGACACTCACACATACAGAAAAAAGAAATTGAGAATATTGTATCTGACCTCCTTTCCTCTGGCTTCATCCAAAAATCCAACTCAGCCTTTGCCTCCCCTGTTATCCTAGTAAAGAAGAAAGATGGTTCATGGAGATTTTGTGTTGACTATAGATACTTAAATGAGCTCACCTTAAAACATGATTTCCCCATCCCCCTGGTTGATGATCTCCTTGATGAATTGAGTAGTGCAACTGTGTTTTCTAAACTAGATTTGAGATCAGGGTATTATCAAATTAGGATGAGCTCTAATGATATTCACAAAACAGCTTTTAAAACACATGAGGGGCATTATGAATTCCTTGTTATGCCTTTTGGATTAGCAAATGCCCCTGCAACTTTTCAATCAATTATGAATGATGTTTTCAGTTCTTACCTAAGAAAGTTTGTCCTTGTATTCTTTGATGATATTTTAATCTATAGCAGGGATATTCACAGTCACTACAAGCACTTATATCAGGTTTTGATGCTACTGAGATCACACAAACTTTTTGCAAAACCTTCCAAGTGTGCTTTTGAGAGATCTCACATTGAATACTTGGGACATACAATATCTGCTGAGGGTGTCCAGGCTGATGCAACAAAGATTGAGGCAATGACTACATGGCCCCAACCTACAACAATCAAATCTTTAAGGGGGTTCTTAGGTTTAACAGGGTATTACAGGAAATTTGTCAAGAATTATGCAATTCTTGCCAAACCATTGACTACCTTACTGAAGAAAGACTCCTTTGTGTGGACTGACCCTGCTACATTAGCTTTTAACACACTTAAAGAAGCTATGTCATGTACACCTGTCTTAGCTTTGCCTGATTTTAACATCCCTTTTGTTGTGGAAACAGATGCTTCAGGGCAAGGATATGGTGCAGTTCTTATGCAGTCCCAAAGGCCCCTATCTTATATAAGCAAAGCTTGGAACTCTCTACAACTGGGACTGTCAGTTTATGAGAAAGAATTGTTGGCCATTGTTCTAGCAATTACAAAATGGAGGCACTACTTGATGACTGGAAGATTTATCATAAGGACTGATCAACAAGCCCTTAAACACCTTTTGGAGCAGAAAGTCACAACTTATCTGCAACAAAAAGCAGTATCTAAGTTGCTTGGCTTGGACTACATCATACAGTATAAGAAGGGTAAGGAGAATATGGTAGCTGATGCCCTGTCAAGGAGAGAACACTGCCAAGCTGATCTCCAGGCTATATCTGTAGTCCACCCCAATTGGATGACTGAGATCATGGGGACATACCTGAAGGATAATGCTATACAGCATATACTGGCAGCAATTGTGATCAGACCTGAAGAATTCCCTGATTACTCATATAAAGAGGGTGTCCTAAGGTACAAAAACAGGATAGTCATGGGGGATGATCAAGAAATGAGGCAGAAAGTCATCTCAGCACTCCATGATTCAGCTGCAGGGGGTCATTCAGGTATTGCAGTCACATACTCTAATGTCAAAACCTTGTTCTACTGGAAGGGATTAAGGAATGATATTGCTCAGTATGTCACCTCTTGTGTAGTCTGCCAAAGAAACAAGAGTGAAAAGGTAGCATATCCAGGTTTATTACAACCTCTTAATATTCCAGAGCAAGCATGGAGTGAAATATCCATGGATTTTATTGAAGGTCTGCCTCATTCTCAAAAGAAGGATAGCATCTTAGTAGTGGTGGATAGATACACTAAGTATGCACACTTTATTGCTTTATCTCACCCTTATAATGCACACATGGTAGCTCAGTTGTTCCTAGATAGTGTGTATAAACTACATGGCATGCCTAATCACATTGTGTCTGATAGAGACAAGATGTTCTTAAGTGCATTCTGGAGTGAGCTCTTCACAAAATTAGGCACAAAACTGCACTATAGCACTTCTTATCATCCACAGAGTGATGGCC
The DNA here is from genome assembly GCA_003412495.2 of Echium plantagineum. Taxonomy (NCBI): domain Eukaryota; kingdom Viridiplantae; phylum Streptophyta; class Magnoliopsida; order Boraginales; family Boraginaceae; genus Echium; species Echium plantagineum. Next base: position 8,201,094 of record CM016561.1, read on the forward strand.
AAACTGAGAGGGTTAACCAGTGCCTTGAGAGCTATTTAAGATGCATGTGTAGTGACAGGCCACAGGACTGGCATAAATGGCTTCCATTAGCTGAATTTTGGTACAATACTAACTTCCATTCCAGCTTAAAAATGACCCCATTTGAAGCATTATATGGATATAAACCACCACTGTTAGCTGGCTCACCATATATGCAACAATTGCAAACTGAAGCCAGACAAGTCATTGAGGAAAGGAAAAAGATATCTGAGCTAATTAAAGAGAATCTGAGGCAGAGCCAAGAAAGGATGAAAAGGTTTGCTGATTCTAAAAGGACAGAAAGAGTGTTTCAGATTGGAGATATGGTGTATCTCAAATTGCAACCTTATAGACAGAACACATTGTCCTTGAGGAGGAATTTGAAGTTAGCTGCCAGATTTTATGGTCCATTTGAGATTATAGAGAAAGTGGGACTAGTTGCTTACAAATTGAAGTTGCCTGAGGGTACTAAAATTCATCCAGTGTTCCATGTTTCCCTACTCAAAGCTCAGATAAAAAGAAAATCTACAACAATGAGTGATCTCCCTCCAATCCTACCTGATGGCTCATTCCCTGTTTACCCTATGGCAATTTTAGGCAAAAGAACTATCAAAAGAGGCCATATCTACATTTATCAGCTGCTCATTCAATGGAGCCACTCTGCTGCTAACCAAGCCACATGGGAAGATTATCATCATATCTGGAAAAAATTTCCAGCTTTCCTTGGGGTCAAGGAAAATCTTAGGAGAGGGGAATGTCATGATCAGGGTACAAGCAAGGATAATATGGCAGGGAATAATCAAGGACAGCCACTACAGTCCAAGAAGACAGCAGGAAATTACCAAGCAAGCAAGGACACATCAGGATAATTCTGTTATTTGAGAATGATGTAATTTACATTTTTCAGTGTTATGCATTTCAATTACAAAGTCCTTATATAAGGCACATGTATGGATATTTTTACAATCAATGAAAAGTATCTATTGCTTCACTCTTCTTTCTGAAACTTCTTTCTTCTATCCCTTCCCATCTCTATCTTCTGCATTCTTTAGCCATCTTCCTCCATTTCTGCTGTAATTCTGAGCTTCTTCCCCATCTCCATCCTTTCCTTAGTTGCTGTAAGTTCCAGACCTAGAATATCCTGACAAATTGGGTTCGGAAGAAATGCCATTGGTGGCCGTGATGGTCGATTCTATGTTGTTACTGATTCTCGGGATGATGACCCTGTCAACCCGAGACCTGGGACTCTTCGCCATGCTGTTATCCAGGACAAGCCATTATGGATTGTGTTTAAGCGCCATATGGTGATTACATTGAAGCAGGAACTGCTAGTGAACAGCTTCAAGACCATTGATGGGCGTGGTGTGAATGTCCATATCGCTAATGGAGGATGCATTACAGTTCAATTTGTGACCAATGTGATCATCCATGGTCTGCATATACACGATTGTAAACGAACTGGGAATGCCATGGTTAGGAGCTCTCCATCACATTATGGATGGAGAACTATGGCTGATGGCGATGCCATTTCCATCTTTGGCTCAAGCCATATTTGGGTTGACCACAATTCCCTTTCCAACTGTGCCGACGGTCTTGTGGATGCGGTCATGGGTTCAACAGCCATTACCATTTCTAACAACTACTTTACCCACCATAACGAGGTAAAATTCGAAATCTTTTTTTGATGGCTTTACATTGATGAAATTGGCTTTATTGTTAGACCTAACTCTTGGTGAACCATAAATGGATAGGTAATTTTGTTGGGCCATAGTGATTCCTATGTTAGAGACAAGCAGATGCAGGCGACGATTGCCTACAATCACTTTGGGGAAGGCCTAATTCAGAGAATGCCAAGGTAATTTGATTGTGACTATAAGTTCGATAACTGACTATACTGTTTGGTTTAGAGTTGAAAGAAAGGATTCAATTGATGCAACGAAATGAGAATTTGACATAACAAAATTACTTGCATTGCAGGTGTAGGCATGGGTACTTTCATGTGGTGAACAATGACTACACTCATTGGGAAATGTATGCTATCGGTGGAAGTGCAGGACCTACAATCAACAGCCAGGGCAATAGATACCTTGCACCAACTAATCGATTTGCTAAAGAGGTACTGTACTACTAATAGAACCCTTCACCTAATTATATATTGGAGTGTTCAACACTAACACCTTTTTGTCTAATTTGGGTAGGTGACGAAAAGGCTTGATGCAGATCATGGTATGTGGAAGAATTGGCACTGGAGATCAGAAGGCGATCTCATGCTTAACGGAGCCTACTTCACTCCATCTGGTGCTGGAGCCTCGGCAAGCTATGCTAGAGCTTCAAGTTTGGGTGCCAAATCCTCTTCCATGGTCGCCTCAATAACTTCTGGAGCTGGTGTCCTTGGCTGCATCAGAGGGCATGCGTGCTAGCTATAACTTCAACACAATTAAACATTTACATGAGTCGCTTCAATTCCCTTCTTCAGATTGTTTACCTAGTCTAGTTTTAGCCTCATTCTGCATATACTACAGTCTACATTACATGTCCATGTTGTACTCCATTCTTTGACAGTCATCCTCCAAAAATGTCCAATTAAGCTTAGCAAGTGTATTTACACTTCAAATTTACATTGTCAAATGTCAATTCATATGTCGTGCAACTCTCCTCTTCCGCAACCTCTGCTTCAGTTGAGCGGGTGTGGAATCGTCGTTAAGGCCCTTGTCCCCTTCCGTCCCCTCCCTCCCTCCTCTCTTGATAAGTGAGTGATTCATTACTTTGATATTTTATTTTATATTTGAGTGGTACAAGATCTATTGTTATTATTGACCTTTATTTTGAAACATTTACTTTGCCCGATGTCAATGAAACCCAATTGTGTGTGATGTTTATTATATTTCCTTTACCTTTACGCTTTTGGCACTGGAATTATTGTTCCATGTGCACTCTATTTCCGCTGATTGCGATTATTTGCCTTAATGATAATTCGTTACTATTCAAATGACTTAATAACCCGATAACATCTCACCAAATTTTTAAATAAATGTTTTTTTTTTTGTAAATTAGCGATGAGGTGAGAATCGAACCAGGACCTTCTGGTCACTATCTAAAGCCTTTTCCACTAGGCTATTCGATTAACTCAAATTTTTAAATAAATGTTTTGAGTTCAATTTTTTTTTTTCATGTAAACTAGCGATGAGGTGAGTCTCTAACTCAGGACCTTTGATTCTCTAGCAAAAGTATTTTTTCACTAGACTATTCGATTGAGTTCAATTATTATTAAAAACAATTTATCTTATATTTTCATTCTTACGGTCACTGGAAATAATTTATCATTTTGATAATGCTTGTTGTTACGTAGATAAATTGAGATCTTACTAAGCAAATTGGTTGACTATTTACGGACATACATATCGTCCCAACTTTCATCATGAAAGTGAGCTATCTCATAGGATCCTCACTTTCCATAATCTAAATTGTACTTCCGCCATTACCGACATATACCTAACATAATTTAATCAAAAATAGTGATGGTAACACCGTAAAAGTGATTAATTTTTATTTTTATGGTAAATGAATAAAAATAATTTTATAATACTCCCTCCTACGTTTTTGAACACACACCTTTACTCATTAATTACTTTGTATATGTATTATATAAGATTTTAGAAAATATTACTTAAAAAAACAAAGTCGATGATATCTTATATTTTTCGTAAATAAATAAAAAATAATTCATGATCAAAGTTTGATACGAACTCTCAAAAATTCTATTAAGTAACTTTCTTGAAGAATAATCGTATTTCTTTTGGGGCAATATAGGCATTTAGTTTCTATTCCCTTCAAAAGATATCTTTGAGAATACAATCTATTAGCTTTAATTTCTTTGAATACAATCGTGTTTTAGTGTTGACTTAATTATTTACTAGTATTAGTTATAAGTAATTAAGGCAATACTAAAATTTAGAGAAATTTTGGGTTCAAGATTAGCTTTCTTTTGGGATAAATTTGAAATTTTTATAAAATTTTTGTAGTAATTAATCCTTTTGTTCCTATTAATTGGTATTATATGATTTAAATTTTATTACATTTTTCAGTTTTATTCCTATTAACTATCACACAATATCGAGTTTGAATGAGCAATCACGTACTTCACACCATCAATTAGTTTTGACTCATTAATCTCTTAGATGCTTATGCATGATGTTGTATTCATTTTTTATCATGTAACTAGTTTAAGAAATGAAATGAAAAAAGTATTAGTTTAAGTGACAAATAAAAAAGACAAAAAATCAAAAAAGAAATGAAAAAAGTATTAATTTAAGTGACAAATAAAAAAGACAAAAAATCAAAATCTGTTAAACAACAAGTAAATAGGATCTGAAGTAGTATCAAAACATACATATACACCGTCATAATATGATAGTTACCACAATAATCAGCGTTTAAACTACTATTCTAGCATCATACAAAAAGAATCACGAACATGAAACCCAAAATAATATAGGGTTGCATAATGTGACAATTTCACACTCTCCCTCTATATATATAATCGAAATAAAATAACTAATTAATTTTTATCCCAAGGAAAAAGTAAAGTCCCCTCAGAATATTGAAAAGTGAGGCCTTGACTAGTGATATTCCACTGGCAAACTCCCTGGTAACATCTTGAGTGATCGCGATTATAATCAAATAACGTGAATTTTTGTTGACCATTAATTAGAAAATCTATAAAAAATGTACAGTTGAAATAAACCTGGGTCGGGTCATTTGTAGAAGTATCTATATTCTCTATAAGTCCATCACCATATGAGGCTACGCTTGGGGCCAACTGCTTTCCACTCACGTTACATTCCAACTTAATTGGAGAATGCTCAAAATTATCAATTATGATTAGTATTATTACTTGCTCTGTTGAAATTAAGAATAAAAAGATTGCAAGAATTCGAAAACTAGTTGAGGAAGAAGCCATTTTCTAAGGGTAAATATTTTAAAATATTACGTACTCATATAATTTTCTATAAGCAGCTAACTTAACGTAACCCATTTAAATACTCATTAAAAGAAGTTGAAGAGATGGTTGTGATTATTTTTTAGCATAAATTAAAGATGACTCTTTGAATTTGTAATGATTAAAATTATCATGAAGATGAATCTCTGGGGATGGGTTTGAATGCATGTATTCAAGTAGTCGGCCAATCATATGAGTTTAGATAGATGACATTTATAACTTTTGTGCTTCAACAATTAAATTTTGGAGAACAGTTATTTATGTATCTAATAATGTGGGTGGTATATGAAATGTTGCCATCTTTAATGTATTAAATGGAGTATATGTTAACATGATAATATTGACTTATTATATTGAAATTGTATGTGTCAATCAAATTATAAAGTATATTCAGTTTTGATTATTAAAAATTTAATTATATCGAAAATTTTCATGGAACGTACAAAGTATTAGGTAATTTATTCTGATGATTTCCCCAATCATCAACGCCTATCTATTTCCACATTCACTGTGTGACCGTGTCATTGAACAATATACAATTAACATAAAGATTAGATCATTTTCACACCAATTACATATTTAGAGAGACCATATGTGATCAATGTCAATTACGAAGATTAAACTGAAACAGTGACCTGTCACTTACTGAGTTACTAGAACCATATAAATAATGATCTTTAATTTTAACGATTATGGACAGGGCCTCTAAATGGACCGAATTATACCGAACGTAGACACGTTTGAGTTCGGTCCGCACATGAGTCCATAGTCAATGATGTGCAAATGATCCCAAATGGTCCCTAAGTTGCCTAACTATCAACTTACTTTTGGGCTACTTTTACAATTTTAATAAAACTTGAGACATTTAAATATATTTAGGTTTTTTTTAAATTGATCGCAAATGGTCCTTGTAAGTGTACATCGTGTGCGCAAATGGCTCTTGTAAGTGTCAGCGTGTGCTCAAATGACCCCAAAAACAAACTTAAATTTTTCATATCTATGTTAACATTTAACCGGGTTGTTGATTTAGGATCATTTGTGCACACTTACAAGGACCATTGCATATTATTGCAACTTTCAAGATCAATGTGCAACAGTGGCCCACCGCACCTATTGGGACCATTTTATCAATTATCTTTGATGATACACATATCAAATATTAAACAATTGATATAATACAATCTATGTTTTTTAGTTATTGTTTTAGACTAATGTTTTAGTTCAAAATAGTGTAATTCTACATTAAAATGTTTTTTTCGAATAGTTTTCATATTTAACTATTAATCAGTTAATGAGACATATAATTTCAATTTATTGTTATTCTACCACATTTTCAAAAGAAAGGATTACTAGTTCTTTTTCTTACTTTGATCAGTTTATGTACGAAATAAATGATTGAAACAAAAATTAAAAAAGGGAAGACAGAGTAATTTAAAACATCCCAAGCAGCATATGTATACTCATAATTACCAACAATTGATAAAATTATTGTATAACAACCATTATTTTCTAATTCCAAGGAATAAATGATTTTCCATCTACATAATCTATTTTCAAGCCATTATAGTTCAAATACCAGAAGCATTGGGCATTGGGACATCTTCCTCCATCTCGTGCTTTATCATATAACACAACTGTTTTCTTACCACCACGAATAAAATCTCCAAAAAAATCACATTGCAAAAAAACCCTCTTAACACCAGGCTCAAAAAGATTTAATGTTGTCAAAAGCTGTTGTCCAGTTTTGGAATAACGTTCACCAACATTCTTACCATTCACTATACATACTAGTCTCATAGGAGGATGTTGAAAATTATCGTAAGTGGTTATTGTTATTAACCCTTCGCTTGAAATCAACAAACTAAAGAGGACAACAACTACGACACTAACGTAGGAAGATGACGCCATTTTGGGAGGATGATCATATGAATAGCTTATGGGTTATATATATATACACATCAATACAAACAAAATTATTCATGGTCAAAGACTCAAAGATTTGATTCTAAAAATAGAAAATGTTCATAATAGATGTTATTTTGACTCATAAATGTCTATTTCGCGACACTAAAAGTAAATGTTATTTCTATATTAATTATATTACTATTTATATATTAATGATCTATATACATTACTATCAGTTATATTATTATTTCTATATATTTTTTGTTTGTAAATTATCGATGAGGTGAGTTTATTTCGAACCCATGACCTTTTGGTTATACATAACAACGATGCTAGTCCTAATAACATAAGGACTCTAGTACTCTAACAATATAGGACTCTAGTACTCTAACAATATAGGACTCGACTCTAATAATATAGTAATATAGTATATGCTAATACTAACAAGAGCCTTTTTCACTAGACTATTCGATTAACTCATATTATTATTTCTATATTAATGATATTTTTATTATTTATTTCTATATTAATGAATACTAATGAGATATAAGAAATGATAATATATTCTGATCAGTTCTATATATAAAAGATAGTATATAAAATAGACAATCGTTTGTGATATATATACCACGTGGAGTTTCGAGAGGCTGTTTTAGAAGCTTAAGAATTAGTTGAGGTTTATTGTTAAAAAGGATAATTCAGTCAATTTGTTTTATTACTAGCAAAAAATAAAAAGTATAAATAATAGGCTCATTAATTTTTAACCTAAAATTTTCGCCCATTTCCCCTCACAATTTCCTTAATCAAACAATACATTATTAAACTCCTACTATAATGACCTCCAAATCATTTTAAACTTCAAAAAATGGTAAAAGTATCCAGTCAACTAGAAATTAGGATTATAAATTCATACAATAACCAAATATTACATATCTTAGCCAGACATAGCCAAATATTAAGTGTAATTACTATATTTTAATGGGAAAAGAATTAATAATATTGATTGTATGCAGATGCTTCCGATGAAATAACCATTTTGTGTAACTAATTAGTATGTAAATACTTTCAAAATAGCGGAATTAAAATTATTATTGTTATGATTATAGCAAGGCATAAAGATATATTGCATCAGTTGTCAATGAGCCTGGAAGTTCGACTTGACTCGGGGTATTTGGCTCGAAAAAGTTCGGTTCGTTGCTCGATTCGGAATAGTAAACGTAGAGCCAAATCTTGAAAATCAATATTTGGCTCGATTCGCAAACGGTTCGCAAAAGCTCGGCTCGACTCACCATGTGAAATTATGTAATAATATTGTAATATAGATTTGTATGAGATTGATTAATCGTCCATTTCTTTGATAAATCTAGCATATTTGGTTGAATTTTGAGGTAAAGATATATACTTTAGTTAGTTTTACTTTTATTTTCTTTGGTAGATTTAACATATTTAGTCGAATTTAATTTTGTTTCATCACCTTCAAACCAAATTATTCGGCCAGTTCGGCTCGAATTCGTCTAACAAACTTAGAGCCGAGCTTTTCATTGATGTTCGACCATTATTCGGCTCGTTTACAGTTCGACTCGATGACAATAAAGCCGAACTAGAATCTTCCGATGTTCGGTATTACTCAGCTCGTTTACAGCCCTAATTGCATGTGATGAGATAGTCATATTTTTTGAAATAATTATTATGTAAATGCTTTTGAAATAGCCAAATGATTATTGCTATAAGTATATGGAAGACAAATTTTATTTATATGTTTTGTTTCAATGTGTAATATGTAAAATTTATAATTGTATAGTGAATTTGTTAGTGGGAAACATGTCAATTATCTATAGATTAATATAAATACCAACTAGTAATTATAATTGGCTATATCATTAGCATTTTATTTAGATAAATTGGTATGTAGATGCTATTGAAATAACCAAATTTGACTCATTATTACTATGTGCGCTCGTTATTTATGTAATGACTAAGAAAGCCTGATAATAAACCACACAAATAAAAAATTATGAAAAAATGAGTATACTTGCAACGTTTGTAAAACAAAAGAAAAAAATCAAACCATTAATAGATTTCGAAGCATCCATATAGATAAGATTTAAACAGAATAGAAATAAAATTAACAAAGTCAAGTTTATAAAGATAAGTACTTAGATTTCGAAGCATCCAGTTTCGAACTCCAAGCATGAAGGTGGTACATTTGTGGTCATAAACTAATTTGCAACTATTTGATATCTAAATTAAACTTTAATATGCTAGTATCATTATATACGATCGCTCACGAGGTATAGTTCGAATGGTCGCCGGCTTCACTATGAGAGTGTACTTCTTCACAAGTGTATGGATTCGATCAACGGCAGGGGCATGCGTAATTCTGCCTTTGTTCAAGGGACGACATGCTTATGGATGGTTATCCAGAATTTGGATACTCTTGAGGTGGAATATCGAATCGCTAGCTAGAAGGCACATCTCGGATTTATCTTCTCTGCTGAGAGATGGGCTAACCAAACGGAACGCTTAAGATGAACGATTTATGTACGATCAAATCAATAATAAGTTGGTTGATATCATTATAATTTATGATCCATAAGTGCCATATGTCAAAATGCCAACAATCTGATCGACATGGATCATTTATTAAAATTCATCTCCAAAAGCCAAGAATTTTACACCACAAATAAACATTCGTACATTTGAGGGGCGTGGGACTTCAAAAAAGTGCAACTCTTTTGAAATTGTAGCCACTAGTTTTTCTTTGACATATTATTATGGAGAAAATTTTAAGAATATCATGTTTGAAGAATTAATTTAGCCAAAAATCATAAACTTTTTCTATCGAAGTTTATCACAATTTTGATGCAAATCGATCAAGATTGAGTTTTAATTGAAAAATTCAATTAAAAAAAAATTCATGATTTTTGGCTAAATTGGATATTTAATCATAGTATTCTTACAATTTTCTATATTATTATCGACCTAGTCCTAGCTACAAAATCAAAGTAGTACGTGTTATTATTGTATATCACTATCGAGTTGACATAATATTGAAAAACGAAGTTGACATACGCGTGAAACACAACCACCTGTCACGTTTCCCCCCTCAAATTATCGTCTAAACTAAAGCACACATGAATACTGACCATGTAATACATCGTACCTTTACCCCCCCCTCCGGCCTCCCTTCATGATTGCTTCCATTAAAAGGAAGGGAAAACTAACATTCAATACAAGTAAACAAACTTCACTTAACGAGAAAAATATACATAGTAGTATAATATATATGCAATGAAGATGAGTCCTAACGAAATTCCACATAAATCACAGCTTGACCATTGCATTGATATCGACCACATTCAAATGACCCTTACAACATCTCAACTCCGGGATACTAATCCTGAATTTATTGAAAAGACCTTGAGATGTAAGTCATTTTTTCATATTCACACCACTAATGCATTGTAAGGGGACGTAACCGTCGTTACTCGTCAAGTGCACACTGAGTATACCTCGGATACTCATACCACTAATCCTAAAATAATCTGATGTCTGCCTCTTTACTATGCTGTACATGATGTATTCCTGATTGTTTTATACTTGAAATTTTTTGAACTGTTCTCTGAATAAATAATTGTAATCAGCCATCGAGCTCCAGCGTTGGAAAGACATCTTATGGGATGTGATAAGGAAAGGTAGCTCTGAGTTACTGGGTGAGTTTCTTCTAGATTTGGGCGCTGGAAGACGAATAACTATTCAAGGCCTCAACACTCCTATTTGGGAAGGGGGTCCTCCAGTGCTTCACATTGTTACCCGAAAGAGGTTTGAGATTCCCGTGGTCCTTCAACTAGCAGAGTTGATTCCTGAGAATGAACTAACTATCCAGGACGAGACAGGCGAGACGACCCTTCATGTTGCTATTCAGGCTGGCAATACTCCCTTGGCCATGGTTTTGTTAGACCGAAAACCTGAATTGGCCAAGATTAGAGATAACTTTGGTCGGTTACCGGTTCAGGCTGCTGCCGGGATTCAGAAAAGGGAGTTGTCATTCCACTTGCACCAACTCACCAAGCTGGATAGTCTGTATCAGGAAGGTGAAGAGAGTGATGTACTCCTTAAAGCTATGTCTGCAGGATGGTTTGGTAAGTTCACTCAGCAATCTTCTAAAATATAGAATCATGCTCTTTATTGTTCAGTTCAAAAGTTATTCATGATCAAAGTTCGTCTGAAAAAAGGGAAAGCGTCAGTTAATTTGAATTTGCCGCAGTAGTAGATCTAACTTTTTATCGTCTTGTCATGACAGAAATGGTTCTGTATATCTTGGACGGAAACCCAGAGTTGGAATGGCACAAGATGGAGCCTCTGTTAACGTATTTTGTCAATGAACCTCGAGCCTTCCCGAGCAGAACCCCGATGAATATGTTGCAGTCCTGGATATATTCTTGTTAGTATCTTCACACTTCTATTCCATTCTATCATAGTACAATACTTCTTCGTTAGTTTTGGTTGAGGACAAGGCAAAAACGATTCTCAATAATGGCATGTTAAAAATTTAAGACTACAGTAGTAATTCTTGAATTATACTTTAAACTCTATTGCTTTCGAATTGTTTATTGATTTTATAGCCTACATCTGAATATGTTTTCTTTTCCATTTCACAGATATTGTCGTGCACCCTACAGAAGATATGACTAGCTTCATAAGTAAGGAAATGGTGAGGTCAGAGTCGCTAAATTTTGCTCGAAAACAGCCCCATGCCAGAATTCTCAAAGGCAAGTTTCTTATAGTTTTTCCTAATTTGTCACCTAGAACTTGTCTAATCTTTATTGTTACCTGACCTATATGTCTTCAATTTGCTTGCAGTGCTTCTACAGTCGCTCCAACTTCCCTACAAAATCTGGGAAAAGCTTGGTATGTGTAGTTTTTAGCATTACACTCTGTATATAAGCCCCTCTAATATAGATGTCGACTCAAACAACTTGTTCAAATCCTCCAAACATAAATATTAAGGTATTATAACTTCCTCCATGCATGGCTATATCCCGAGAAGATTGTAAATCTTGGATTTTGTTGTCGACTCTATAAACTTTTAACTCCGATTTTTTTTATTCAAGTCAAAGTTATATGTAAATAAAGACCGTAAAGTTTGATGATTTTTCTAAGAAGAAAACAAAGAAAGAATGTAACGTAGTGAGTAGAAAAGACGATAAGAAAGTAAAAGGGTCGCTACATACAGGAACTGAAGTGTTCTGGTCAAATATCATGTAGCTAGCTCTTATCATTGTTGATGTATGAGCAATAGGCCAGTCACACATATTCCTCCTAAATTTTTGCATCCTACTGGGGGTTAACTCAAGGGATTCTGTACCGAGGGCCATGGATCCCTTACTACTGTAATTGAGAGTCTGTATCTGACATTTGGTTTGCATTTTCACCTCCTATAATTAAGTTGGAACATAACGATAGATTTTGGTGTTCCATTTTTTATTACTAAATTCTAAATGCATGTTTGATACAGTGCAACCTTTGAAGAATGTTCGTAGAGCAAAGATCGAGCATCAGCTGACTGATAGAACTCTAAGATATGTGTGCAGGGAAATAAGGAATCATCATTTGACGCGTAAATGTCGCAAATATGAGATCAGAGAAGTTAATAAGTCAGATTATTTTGATAACTCTTTAGTACAGTCAGTGTTCTTTCTTGCTGCACAAAATGGCATTCATGAGATGGTTGAATCAATTCTTGAGGTTTTCCCCGAGGCAATAGAATCACGCAATGATAAAGGCCTTTCTGCTCTAGATCTTGCAGCTATGTATCGCCATGAAAAGGTGTTTGAGATCGCATTGGAATGGGGAGCCCAAATCAGAGGAGAAATGTTGTTCCAGGTTGCAGACAATGCACTTCAGAGCCTTCTTGATACAGGTCCTAGAGTTGTATTTCAAATGCAACGTGAACTGAGATGGTTTAAGGTATTACTACCTAAAATACTACATAACCTCAATATTTATACTCAAATTTGTGCAGTAACCTAAGTAATAGTAACTAACATGTATGCGGTGATCTCACCTAATTTATCACTTTGTCAACAGACAACAGTTCTTGCTTTAGTCTCTAATAGTTTCTTAGTAACTTCTTGCACAATAGGTTTTTGTAATTCGTAGTTAGATATCAATTTTAAAACCCACAATTATATGGTGACTTGGTTATCATTGAACAGGAAATGGAGAAATTAATGCCTGAGCAGAGAAACTTCAAGAACGAGCAGGGGAAGACGCCGACACAGGTATTCAAGGAGAAGCACAAGGAGCTGAGTGATTATGAAAACAAATGGATGATGGAAATGGCAAATTCATGTATCGTTGGGGGGTCACTTATCGCCACCGTTGTTTTTGCTGCATCAATTACAGTACCTGGAGGAAACAACAGTACTTCTGGGCTCCCAATCTTCCTAGATGTTACAGCTTATCATGTCTTCTCAATCGCTAATGGATTGTCTCTCACATTTTCACTTACCTCAGTCCTGATCTTCCTGTCCATCTTCACCGCTCGCTATTCAGTAAACGATTATCTCCATTCTTTGCCTAGCAGAATCATATTTGGTCTCATGTTCCTTTTTCTAGCTGTGACATTGCTCATGGTTGATTTCACGGCGATAGCGTATCTTGTTTCAGGCGTGGAAAACCGGAGGAATATCTTCATAATCGCTTCTTCGGCATGTATACCTGTTGGGTTTTTTGCATATGTACAATTACCATCTTTAGTAAATATGGTGAAATCCACCTTCGGCAACCACTATCTCAAGCAGAACAAAGACGGAAGAGCGCAAAATGTGGGGCGATCAGGACTGTTATTTAATTAGCAACGAGAAATTTAAAATAGTTCGTTCTTTGTAAGCATTTTAATCCGTTGTAGATATGAACTGTATCATTTGTTAAATGACTCTGAACTCTAACTATATTACTTGTTACCTGACCCTCAACTCTAAACTGTATCACTTGTAAAATGACTCAACCCTAAACTGTATTTTGTTTAGTTAACCCGTGCCCGATGGCTTACCCGGAATAGAGCTGTAGCCATTTCTCAACCGAGCTCGACCTGAGCATCAGAATACCTTAAATGGAGTCCACGCCCACCTGGCCACCCAGCTAGAGCATCTGAAAACCTCAGTCCATTACATGCCACAAAGGCTCGTTATTCTTCGCGAGCTTGTGCATGGGCGGCTCAGTATATGTTCATTATCATGCCTATCTTTTCTAAAGAGGATCACTAGCGATTCATAATGACTCGAACCTGGCATGTTGGGAACAGCTGAAGTGTCTTACCACTACGTTGAACTTCATTACGAGCTCCTACCACTCGTGTTTGTTAGTACATCGACTTGGTTGGCTCCCACCCTCCTACATTCATACAAGAAATGAAAACCTCGTGGTCTCGTTTTATACAGTGAGCGTTGGGGGCTTGGGGCAAAGGAGAAATAAACATGAATCTGAAATGGACTCTATGAAGAAAGAGAGCTAGCATAAGTTGTTTTGAACAGTAAATGAAGTATCAGAATTGAAAAATGTATACACCTATATCTCAGCAAGTGGTACTATGTACTTTCTTTGAATGAATATAAATGTCACAGAAACATTAACCTTCCTAAAACTCATACTCAGAAGATGAGTGATTTATACTTTCCCAAAAGAAAATTAATTATCTGATTCACTATAATAAATTATTCAAAGAAGAATTAGCACTAAAATGGAGTTGATCGAAAAAAATTAACTAATCTGTACTCATTATACGTGGTCATCTTTCTGAGGTTGTTTATATTCTTCAGGTGAAGAAATCAAGTTCCCTTCTCTCTTGTTGGACTCAATCAGCATGACCACAACCTCCCGTGTTGATGGTCGATCAAATGGCGACATGCTTGTGCATAGTAAAGCAATTTTTAGAACAGTTATCATGTGATTAACAGTCCGCTCATCTTCTAAATCCAACCGGATGTCTAGTATCGTAGGTGATAGCAAGTGTTCCCGTACGTAGCTCCTAACCCATGATACAAGATCGCCTCCTTCATCTAATGGCTGTACAGGGGCTCTTCCCGTTAGCAACTCCAATAGAACTACACCATAGCTGTAGACGTCGCATTTTTCAGTAACCTTCATTGTGTAAGCATATTCTGAAACAGAAAGGGCAAGTCGTCAATTTTAACAGTACGCAAATTAAGTCAAGGCCTATATTCAGGAAACACTTCGAGTACAGAAGAAGAGGCACTTTGCATGAATATATCGAACAGAACTTTCAGTAGCTAGAGTACAATATTGTCAAGACTCGAGACAAAACAAAAAATATTATCTATGAGAAAACATGATCTGGAAAAGCGAGAGCCAGAGGAAGATAACTTTTGTAAGGGCATCTAACTATAACAGAATAACAAAATATTATGACATCATACCAACTTATCTTATAGCAGTAAGATTATCCAGAGATAGAAGATGATAAGCTATATAAACAAATATTGCCTCTACAGTTTGGACAACCAAAGAGATAAGATACAACGCAATATGGAGTATTTCAAAACATCATTAGGAAATTCAACTCATCCAAAAAAAATCATAAAATTTGAAGTAAAAGCAAGTAACAATGATTATAGTAAACAATGAACCTTTATATTTCCTGTGCGTGGTAAAAATAGTAACTTTCTCATATCTTAAATAAGATAACCAAATGATTACTAAAAACAAAAGCTTATCAATTATTGAGACTGTTGAGGGATATATTTCCAAGCGATGAACTTTTAAATAGTATGAGATCTTTCACATCCCATAGTTGAAGAGTCTCCGCTGTAATATAAACTGTCTTTCGAACAGATGAAAAGTGTACTGTCTCTAATGAAATAATGTTTTGTTTTGTTTTGTTCAGAGCAAAAAGAGAATGCTTATATTGTATACTCGAGCACATAAAGTTCTATTTCAAAAACATTTTATACTCACCAGGAGCTATGTAACCGTATGATCCGGCAACAGCAGACATAGACTTCGATTGGGGCATATCAATGACCTTTGCCAAACCAAAATCACCAACATGAGCTTCAAACTTGTGATCGAGCAAAATGTTATTGGACTTTATATCTCGGTGAATGATCTTTGGTTTGCAGTCATGATGCAAATAAGCAAGCCCTTCTGCAGCATCAAGAGCAATTTTGAACCGTGTAGGCCACTCCAAGTTACAAGATGGTCCGTGGAGTAAATCACCCAGGCTACCCTTTTCCATATACTCGTAGAGAAGCAGATTGGAACCTTGGTGATAGCAAAACCCATAAAGTTCAACAATATTACGATGCCTTATATTTCCCAGAGTCAAAATCTCTGCCCTGAAACTGTCCTCTACACTGTTACCTTCTCTATTAGATGCAAGCTTCTTAATTGCAATTTTTTGACCAGAAGGCAAAACTGCCTTATAAACAGTCCCCACTGCTCCCCTGCCAATAACATAACTATCGTGGAAATTATTTGTCGCATCAACCATATCTTGGAAAGTAAAACCCTCTCTAGGAGGAAAATATATATCTGAAATAGAGACCGATACATCCTTATCAGACATGGACGTAACCACTTCAGTTGTGCGTCGCTTCATAAAATACAGAATTACTCCAATCAGGACAAGAGAAACACCACCAATCACACCTGCAACTACTGTTATAATTTTACCTCTATGAGAATTCTCACTATTGTCAGGAGAAGGAAATGAATCAAATGTGGGAGATTCGCTACAAACTCCAAGAGGCCCGCCACAAAGTCCTTTGTTTCCAAGAAAGCTGCTGATATCAGTGGAACGGAATAATGGCACTGAAGGCAATGGTCCAGTGAGATTATTATATGAAAAATTGCAGCCTAACAGACTGGAAAGATTACCAAGTGTGCTTGGAATTTCACCGCTCAACTGATTGTTGTTGAGGAAGAGGTACTCTAGTAAGATCAGATTTCCAAGTTCAGGAGGTATTCTACCAGAGAGCTTGTTGTCACTGAGGTTCAGAGCAATCTGCAAACCAATTAGATCCCCTATCTCTGGTGGTACCTCACCTGAGAGTAAATTTCCCCCCATTTGTAACTCCGTCAGATGGGAGAGCTTCCCCAGCGCTGCAGGCATACTTCCAGAAAATTGATTTTGTGAAAGTATAAGGCGTTCCAGCTGTAAAAGGCTTCCTACCTCATCAGGTATGACATTACCAAAACTATTCCAACTGAGGTCAAGCCTCTGCAGCGCCTTGCAGTTAAGAATTTCAGCAGGTATCCGTCCACTGAGAAAATTTGCAGATACATTAAAGGCTACAAGCCTGGACAGATTTCCAATCTCTCTCGGTAACTCTGAGCTGAAGTAGTTTCCAGAGAGGTCAAGCCTTTGCAACTTCTGGCAATTGCCAATCTCTTGAGGTATTTTACCAGTAAAATTGTTCTCACCCAACTCCACGGCAGATATATTTACCAACTTACACAAATCTGAAGGAAATGTCCCTATGAAGCTGTTTTTATTCAGACGAAGCTGAACTAATGAAGAGCAGCCAGTGAGGTTGACTGGAATACTCCCACCAAGTTTGTTGGACTCGAGATTTAGCAACATCAAGATAGACCGATGGCATATATGAGGTGGAACCCTTCCTGACAAATTGTTGTCTGATAAATCTACCACCCAAAGGGGACTATAAAGTCCAAGGCCTTGTGGGATGACTCCACTTAAGGAATTAGCAAAGAGCATTAACTGGCTCATTTCAGGTAGATACTGAAACCCAGAGGGAATCTGCCCAGTGAAGTAATTGATTGACAAGTCCAGCTTTTTCAACTTTCTCAAATTACTGAGTTCATTTGGTATGACACCGGTGAGATGGTTCGAAAAAAGATACAGTAGTTCCAATTCCTTTAGTTGAGTGAGCTCAATTGGGAGATCTCCAGTCAATTTATTCTCAGAGAAATCAATTTCAGTTGCAAAAGAGAGGTTACCAATTTCTTTTGGAATTGTTCCATTCAATCCATTGCGATAGAGATATAACTTCCTCAAAAACTTTAGCTGCCCAAGTTCAGGAGGAATCTCGCCAACAAGGGTATTTTGGTACAAAGCAAGTGATTGTAGGCTTGAACAGTTTGCCAGCTCCTTTGGTATCAACCCAGAGAATTGATTCTGCCAAAAAACTATTTCTGTCAAATTTTTCAGCATGCCTAGTTCCTTGGGTAAGGGACCTTCTATATTGTTCTGTGCAATACCAAGGGTTACCAAACTCTCACAATCACCTATCTCTGGTGGTAAGTATCCAGAAAGTGAATTCTGTCCCGCTCGAAATATTCTCAATTGTTTTAGGTTGCCAATTGAAGGAGGCAACGGACCAGTGATGTTGTTGGTATATGCGACAAACTCAACAAGAGATGAAAGGTTCCCAAACTCATCTGGTATAGAACCAGAAATCTTATTGTTGCAGATATTCAATTCGCTCACATAAGAAAGATTGCATAGTTCAACAGGAATTGAACCCTGCAGCTGATTATTGTTGAGCAAAAGTACTTCCAATTGTAAGCAATTGCCAATCTCCTTTGGAATATCCCCAGAAAATGTATTGAACGAAAGGTCAAGATAAGACAACGACGAAAGATCCCCAACCCTAGGACTTATTGTCCCAGAAAGATTCATTGAGTTCAAATCCAATGACGACACAACCTGATTGTTCTGAGCAACTATGCAATCAACACCCGTCCAATTACATGGTGTTGTATCATTAGAGTTCCAATTCCATAGACGATTAAAGGGGTCAATAATGTTTTTCTTCAATTCAAGTAGAGACTCTCCCTCTGCATTCAGCCCCTCTGAAGGCCTAATAAAGAACACAGAGATGACAAAAAAGCCTATACAACGCCAGAATATACCTTTCATTCCCTCAGCAATCCCATACATTGCAACTACCAAAAAGAATGAAAGCGCAGGCTCTACAATTGACCTCTAATAAGCCCTTGATCTCCAATTCATAACAACCTCTTTACTATTCAGCATATTGACCATAGTCAAACTTCAACTCTAACTGGATCACCATTAAATTTCCTGTACATGGGTCCACAAAAATACCATTCAAGAATTTAGTACAACAATTTCTCAATCATGGCCAATTCACTCCAACCAAAGAGTACAATAACGACACAATATCAATTATCATGTCTGATGCCTATAAAGATGCTCCCGCCTAAGCGACGTGAGGGGGTCGGATTGTAGACAGCCTTACCTCTGGGTTAACAGAGAGGCTGTTTCCGAATAGACCCAACATGAACTAAAGCTCTCAAGAGCTCACAGACATAACTCAATAAACCCCGGACAAATAAATCAACAAAACAAAAAAGACCCATCAAAGATCAAAGCTTTAGCATACCTTCGATAGCATCACTCATTGAAAAACACAATCCCACTTTCATGTGATCCCTTCTGATGACAATAACGCAATAACCATGAAATTTTTAGGGCCTTGACTATATGGTAAAAAGTCAATGAAAGTAAAAAAATGCAACCTTTACTCAACAATGATGAGCTAAAGAATAATAAAAGGCTCAATGCTTATTGCAAGGGGAAAAACACCTAATGCAATGAATCAAAAGATTGATATCTTTGAATAAAGATGCATAAAAAGTCCTGCAAAAAAGAAATACTTATATATTTGGACTCAATGATGAGATGAAGAGGTGAGAAAATTGATGAAATAGATAAATATTGAAGCTTTAATGGCCGACAAAGCATGCAATAAATTCATATAAATTCATTCATCGATTCATATTGATAGATAGATAGATACTGCATCTTTAGTTCATATGGAGTTGTATATGTGTAGGTTTGTGGGAGAGAAAATGGGCATTTTCTTGATATTATACAGAAAATATGGGATTGTTAGTTACTTTCTCTCTCTATAATCTGGCTTCCTTTTCACTCAATCTTTATTTTTTTCACCTCTATATTTGTTAGTTTGTATATCTTCTATTTTAACGTCTATCGTTGTGTACTTCCTGCACACATATTTCGGGTTTATACCAATTTGCTAATTGCTTATTCATATGTTAAACTGGGATCGAGATTAACTCATTTTATAATAAGGATGGGATGGGTTAAAGTCGTTATATTGAATCAAAATTCGTTTTGGTTTGATTCGTTTTAGCTTTATTGAATTTTCGAATTGAACCTAATTTACCAAAAATGTGATATTCGGCTAGTTAACTCTAACTCACTTAGTTCCACTATATTCACTAATTGAACTTGTTTTTATTCTATACGTTTTAGTTCCGTTAAATTGACGGACTAGACCTGATTTGTCTAAATGTGATATCATTCGGCTCGTGAACTCTAACCGCCTCGTCTCGAGTAGAATGATAGATTTAAGATTTTGATCATTATTTTAGAAAAGATTGATGGTTGACTTTGAAAATTTAAACTCAAAATATTTGTGTGTGTTTTATTCTACCTCTAATTTGTTTAGGTTATGCTTGACGCAATAAAATGAAAATATCAACTAAAAAGGGTTCGAGAAATTAATTTTATGTGAAGACTTATGAATGTAAGTATGTTTGCCAACTAAAATTTTCAAAAGTATTAATTTAACTATTAAAAAATCATTAATAATCTGTTAAAGATATATAGTACATAGTAGTATATTATGTTGATACTTGATATTTGTGTACAATTTAAACTATGCAAATTCGTTCATTATTTATAATATATGATTTCAGTTAATTTGTATATAAAATTATGATGGTGAAACGTTGTTTATGAATTACAAAATTACTTGTGCATAAATATTATATTTCTATGTAATTTTATTTGATTCATCTTAATGAAACTTAAATTTAAAATACAATATAATATTATTATATAAAATCACATTTTAAAATCAACAATAATTAAAAATTCTCTTTAATTATAAGAGAACTTGAGATTTCATATAAAACATGTAACTCTCCCCTTATCACATTATATATAGTGGAGATATTATCTTTTTCCTCCTCCATAAAAAACTTGGCAACTTCATTGAGTGCTCAAGGAAAAGGTAAACTTTTTAGGCAGAAAAGAAGAAAGTTTGTTTTGAATTTTATATGTGGATGGATAGATGTTGGAATTCTTTGCAATTTTGTATAATTCCATTTTCCCCCCAAATACTTCTTTTTATATTTCCTTGTTAGTTTATGTGATTGGTATCTTTGAGGGGATGGGCCCATGTAATGCTGGAAATTTTGCGGGAGATGAAGTCACGGGTGATGCTAGCAAACGTGTCCTTTGTTTGCAATATTTGAAGCTTGTGAGACACCTCCTTATCCGGATCCGGCTCGTTAAAACATGACTACAAACTCATAAACTCGATCAAGTATATAATTGTTTTGATCGATTAGGTTTTCTCGTATTATTAATATTTTTTACAATGAGGATATACATAATTACATATGAACATAGAATATTTCGAGTATATTGAGATATATCCTAGTCCATTATCAGTTTTATCTGATATATCTAACAAATATTGTACGTTCAATTTAATTTATAATGATTTAGCTTTTATTTTCATCGACTTTCCTTATCATTTTAAATATATATTTAAAAATGACTTGATAATAGTTCATTACTAATTAACACCCAAAAAAAAAAGAAAAAGTTACTTGATAATACTTGAAGTTATCATAGTCTCTGAAGTTGTGAAGGCACCACTTTATTACTTTATGTCCAAATCACTAATTCGTTCTTTTTGATATTGGTATTAGTCCAAGTTTTAATCATCCATTCCTGAGCGATGTAAATTGCTCTTCACCAAAAACTCACACACTGGTGGGCCATTTGAAAATAACATGCACACGAAAAGATATGAGAATAAAAATAAAAATAAATTAACCAAAGAGATACTACGTGCTATTTTTATAATTTACAAATTATATAGAAAAGTTGTTAGTTATCAATTTATTTCGTCCCAATAATTATGACATTTCATTACTGTGAAACCTTTCATTCTTCAAGTTTTCATTTCATTTTATATTCCATCCGTTTTTTCATATATAATTTTAATTTTTTCACGTCAATTAAGGAATAATAACATTTTAAATATGTCATAATTAATACTATATAACTAATCAATAATTAGATGAATGTATAACTTCTTCTTTTTCAATATATGTACTATACTTTGAATGCATTCAATAGAAATTTAAAAGGAAATATTTATCAAATATTACATTGATTTCCTAAAATGTCATATAAAAAAATAACAAAAAAAACTAAAACATCATATAAAAAAACGAAGAAAGTATATGACATTACATTTATATGTGCTAATTAATAGTAGTATTAGTTAACATATGCATGTTAACCAAATAGAAACTAGCTTAGCATAATCAAACCTACTATAAATAGTCACAAGACTTAAAATATTGAAAACTGATTTATTTAATGACTCAGATTTAGTTGACACATAAAAAAATTCTCCATATATATATACATACCCTAGTTAATTGATCGGATCTTATATGCGAAGCTTATTTTATACTCTCTCCGTTCTCTTTTACTTGTCATTCTAGCCATGTGCACAATGATTAAGAAAAAGTTAGAGATAGTCAAAAGGTACATTGGAAATGTAAAATGACAATCAATTAAAACTATATGATTGGTTGATTGATAAATTCATAGTAAAAACTAATAAAAAAGTGCATTGAAAATGTAAATTTGTAATAATTATGCTAGAAAGACAAGTATTTAGAAACAAAAATATGAGGCTAGAAAGACAAGTAAAAGAGAATGGAGGGAATACATCACTCATGTAGTTAATTTTAAATTTTAAGATAAAATCTCATAATTGATAAGAATAGTAACAAAAAAAAAACAATAGTAAACGGAATATCAAGCTGGCAAGATTGACTTGATGGTCAACACACAGTGATGAATTAAGCGAGTATCTTGTTCAACAAAACCTAAATAATTTATACTCCATCAAACTACTAAAATAATACTATCAAGTACCCATAGACCATAGTAATAATCAATTTCAATTCTAAAGCTGATCCACGAATTTATCACAAACGCGTTATAAATGAAATGTTACTATAGATTCAAGATGCAGCTTACACATAAACAATCTTAGAGTCGTTGCAACAAATAAGTAATGAATAAAAAAAAATTATATAAAAATGCTAATAAATCAATACCTAAAGGAATAAAGAAACAACATATTACAATAACTCTTTAAATAATCAAGAATAAGTTTTTTAAAAAATTCTTTAATTCTAGAGCCTATCAGTGGTTCAAAATTTTAGTTAAAAACAAAAAAGAAGAGATTAATTTCTAGATTGAGTGAAAATTTATATGCAAATGGTTGTCAAGATCAATTTTACACAACAACATTCACCAACTTATAACACAACTATTTTAAAAAAAATTAAATGAAAATTTACTAATCCATAAAATAAGTTGATTATTTAACATCAATGATCAACAATATATATGATAATAAAAAAAAAAAATCACTAAGTTCATGTTTTAATTAAAATTTCCAACTGTTACCAAAAAAAACTCCGAAATTTAATTAAGTTTAAATGGTAAATGCCTCCGTATATGGTGATCCAGCAGTGACGGTGGACGGTATTATTTATTGATTTCCACGACACCCACATGGACCACTGTGGCAGCTCATACTGTTGATTTTAATAAGAATTAAGAAGCTTCTTTTCTTTCCTATTAAAATTAATCGTACCGTTGAATAGTTGATTACATTATTAACAATAATGCTCCTTCACATACAATACGAATCACTGTAAGTTGCTAATACTTAATTGGATCATATATTAACCTAAACCATGTTGATTTAAACAAACTAGACGATTATCCTTTAATATTACTAGAATATCATCTCATCTCCATTGGATTCGTTACGATTTTATTAAAATATTTACTATTAAAAAAAAATTTAATGTGTAAATTACATAATTAATCCTTATACAATTATCTAGATTATCATAATAATTCTTTAAAAAAGATTAATAAAAAAATTTAATAATCGATAACTTTGTACAATGACCATGCGGTAATAAGCTTTTCCCATTTTTGGCACTTTTAAGAATCTAAGGTAGAACAATGTTTATCATCACTAATTAGTACTCTCCTTCTCGTCAAGATTATTTTATTTTTTGAACTTTAAAAAATATTAAAAAATAATATATTTGAGGAGTACTATTAGTTAAAGTTGACTTGTTTACTAAAATGCATATAAATGTTCATGATGAGTTGATGACCACCTTGAAAATTCCAGCAAGATTATTATCTCTTGTTATTAAAAACACATCAATTATCGGGCACTTATTAAACAAAGAGTTCTTAATGTCCTTGTTAATTGATTTTATTCTCGCCGGTAATTATATATTTTACTTGCCTTAAACTTGTATTATTTGCAAGAACCAATTTAGCCCGTTTGAAGAATTAATTTGACATTAACATTATTTGACCGCCTTTTATATTATTAATGAAGCATATATGCAGTAAATTTTCTAATGATGTATCAGAATTTCTTTAAAACTAGTAAATATTGTAGTAAAGGTCCTTTAAAAAATACTTTAGTACATTGACGTGCGTTGATGAACTCTATTAATATTATGTGGTTGCGGCTAAGGGTTGAACTTAAATCTTGGAGATAAATAAAAGTCCATTATTGTGGTTCAATTTCTACCCCACTTTTTGAATATGAAGAGGTCGACGCCTGTTTGTTTGCTCAATTAACCACAACCAGTAACATGTATTTCACTACTTATCTAATATTCGTTCTTAAATAATTAATATATTTTAATTTTTCAATTTTCATGGTCAACAAAATACGATTTCAAACATAAATATCTTCAATTCTACATATGAAAAATTTAAAAAAATTTGATATTTCAAAAATATATATTGAGACGAATCTAACAAGATTCCATATGACTATACTATTATTTACTACTCCTATTGTTTAGTGAGAATTGTTGATCAAATTTTTTAAAGTTTGACCATGTAAAATCTAAATGTACCAATCATTTAGGGACGGATGAAGTACTTTATACTTCCCCCTAAAGTTCAAAATAGAAAATAAAACTGAGTTAATCAAATGGTTTAGTGAATTTTTTTTTTTGTTAGTGACCAGAAAATTAAGAGTTCGAAACCTATCTCATTGTTAATTACCTCAAAAAAAGATGAAAAAAAAACTCAACTTCATCCCTAATTACCTCCAAAAAAAAAAGATTAGAAAAAACTCAACAGTAAAGTGTATTAAATTATAAACATAGTTCTGTATACCATTATAATTCATGATTTTTAACATATACTATACAACATATTATCATAAATATATAATTTAAATCAAACCATAATGAATTGATAATTGTAATAATTATTAAACTTATATAACTAATAATGATTTTTTTATCTCCAAATAATACTACTTGACAGTTATTTTTTGAGTCACAAAAATACAATTTTGGTTTAAAAATATGATACAAGTTAGTTAAAATATTGGATACTTGCTTCTTCTTTCATTTGCTTTTTACCATTTTGTTTAATGTTTGGATTTTTCTCTAGTATTTCTCTCATTTAAGAACTTTTTTCTTTTGATATTTAGCGATGCTGAGATGAGTATATTCTTTTCCGATTTAAGAATTTGAAGAGGAAAATGATACTCCCTCCGTTCCTAAAAGATTGTCACATTTTGACTTTTGTTAGTCAAACATCATAAAATTTGATCTAGAATTCCCATTAAACGATAAGAAATAATATAGTCTCATGGGACCTTGTTAGATTCGTCTCGATATATATTTTTGAACTATTAACTTTTTATAATTTTTTCGAATGTAGAATAATAAATATTCATGTTTTAAATCGTATTTTGTTGATCACCAAAAGTCAAAATGTGACAATCTTTTAGGGACGGAGGGAGTACGTTTTTTATTTGACTTGATTGTAAATATAGAAAAAATTGGAGGGCTATTCTGATTATGTAACAAGCTAAGTAATTGAGAGAATTAAAGTTTTGATTATGAGCGAGAATGTAGCATGTATTAACTCAATCTATAGTTGGTTGATGTAGTTGTTTTTAATTTAGCTAGCTCCTAAATCTCGATCCCTTTCCGATATCGATTATCTTGATTGGCTAAATCAGAATCATTATTAATATGCAATATGTGACGTGCTTGCAACACATGGATTTAGCTATATTTGAGGAATAGACTGATATTATCCCAAACCAACCGGGATTTGCTTTGCTACAAATTAGTACATATCTCATAAAATACATAAAATTAAGGGGCAAAAGGCATCAATTAAAGTACTCCCTCCGTCCCTAAAAGATTGTCACATTTTGACTTTTGTGGTCAATTACAACAAAATTTGATCACGAATTCTCACTAAACGAAAAGAAATAATATAGTCTTGTGGGACCTCGTTAGATTCGTCTTAATATATATTTTTGAAATATCAACTTATTATAATTTTTTTGCATTTAGAATAAAAGATATTTGTATTTAAAATCGTGTTTTATTGACCACCAAAAGTCAAATGTGACAATCATTTAGGGACGGAGGGAGTATTATTTATGTTTCACTCTTTTTACTATTTAC
This sequence comes from Echium plantagineum, assembly GCA_003412495.2. NCBI lineage: Eukaryota > Viridiplantae > Streptophyta > Magnoliopsida > Boraginales > Boraginaceae > Echium > Echium plantagineum. The sequence continues at coordinate 8,227,633 of CM016561.1, forward strand.
TCACTAATGTTTCATATGGTTAATTTTACTCACTCGCTCATCTTCTAAAAACGATTTCAATTATGCACTGGTCCAAAATAATTTATAGACTAGTATAGTACTACTATATACCAAATAATTGAAAAAATGGAGAGCTAATCTATGTTAAAAACTGATAAAATTGTATTCCTAAGCGCCTCTATGATGATCGGTCCGTAAACACACTTACTCTGGAGTAAAAGAGGTAAATTAGGATGTTCTTCAATTAATTATGGATTTAGCTTTTAACAAATTTAATGTAAAGTTCGCTCCTTAATAGTCGCCAATTATGTGTGAAGAGCCGAAAATATATATATGAACGATTCTTATAATGACAGACCAATCAATAAGATTGTTGTCATATCATGAAATCAAACCCAAATCTGACAACGAATTAGAATGAAAGTGCAATTAATTTAATTTATATTGTTGATATATCATTTGGACAATTAGGTCTGATTGACTGAGTCTCAAAATAAATGGTATTTGTAGTATTTAAATTTGGTGAGATACTCGCATAATTGTAATTTGTAAGAGATAAATTAAAATAATTATATGAGTTGAAGTGGGCAAACTTTAATATCATCCTCCGGAAGTTATCCAAAGAGCATGTATGTGGATTGTGGTGTAAAGATGAAATATATGTTTGGCTTTCCACGAGAGAAACTAATAAAGGAACCCCAAAAAGATGTACTCTATATTATTGCCTTTCAAATGCAAACCTAGCTAGTAGTAGCATTCATATTATTCATGCAAACTTCTTTTTTAGATGGTTGATAGGAGTTGCATAATAAATAACTACATTTATTTCACCAATTGGTGTCAAATTTAATATATTTGATCTAATAAGAAATTGATAGGTTTAGTATTTTAATTTTAATGGCCTTCAAACATCAATAGCTCATTACAAGACATAATATCTCCAGTTGTATGTTAGTCGGGGCGGATTTATAGTGTTATATCGACATTCACTTGAATATCCTACATAAGAATGTAATAGCTCAAATAGTTAAGCTTTTAATAAGTTAGTGAAAGGTTTCATGTTCAAACCTTGGCACAATCATATTTTCAGTTGTTTTAATTTATTCACTTATTTTACTTTCTTAATAAATACTCATATTTATTTTTTATATTTTACATAATAAAATAAATATTCAAATTAGAGTCTTGGATCCATCCGTGATATTATCCAACTATAGAATTTAAATTTTGAAGTATGATATATAGTCCACTTAAAAAATGATTTGTATAATAGCGCATAATCTGTGGACCAAATCTTCGATACTAATAGGAGTAATTCTTTTACAAACACAACTTGACACAAATCATGTGTCAAGTGTTACATTTGATAGACACATCCCATATAAATAACAAACGTACTTCTTCGTATTTATTAATAAATTGACATATCATGTATCCTTTTTGTCTAGATTTGGTATAAATAATTTTCTTACACGGCTAGTTACACGCATAGTATGTGTCTAAATTAGCAGGTTGGCAAATTAAACAAACTACTTGTATTTTTTCATTGTAAAAGATAAGTTCCAACCAATGTGGAAACACTTCTAAATTGATTTAGAGATTCGGGTTCGATTTTTATTATAATAATTATAAGTAGAATTTTAGAAAATAAGAATAATTAAAATTAGTTGGGTCACTATTAGACTCTGTAAATCTGTAACTGTAATATATTAGGGGCAAATGACATCTAGGTCCCCGAGTTTTATGTTAAATGTCAATTAGGTCCCTGAGTTTTTTATATTACCACTTTAGGTCCCTAAGTTTTATCTTATATGTCAATAGGGTCCTCTGACATTAAATTAAATACATAATTGACCATTATACCCCTCTTTATAAATAACTCAACATTTAATTAATTTTTATCTAATAAAATAATTTATTTTTGTTCATAATTTAATTATTAAAATTTTAATCAATAATATTAAAATTAAATTGATAAGTATGATAAATAAAAATTATATATATTAACATAAACTATCCAATTTGAATATATAAAATTATATATAAGCTATCAAATTATTTTTTATTATACAAATGTAATTAAGTATTAATAGTATATGGGGGTATAAAGGTAATTGAGCAACTCAAAATTATTGCAAGGACCTAAAATGGTAATATGAAAATCTCAGGGACCCAATTGACATTAAAGATAAAATTTATGGACCCATATGTCATTCACCCAATATATTAGCCTATTAGGCACACCTAAACGAGCCATACATTGGCTTGTATGTCCATTTAGGCCCGTCCGCACGAGTGCAAGACATTAGTATCACTATATCACATAATTTTGATGTTCCATTATGCCCTGTGGCTGTTCGGCTGTTACCACTAACTGTTAGGCCATTAGGCCCCCATTTGAGCCCAGATCACGTTTCACAGTACAAGACAAGTTTTATATTCTTCGCTAAATTTTACAATACCCCAAATTATTGTCAACTGATCAAATAAGGGACTGAACTTCTGAGTCGGTCAATCTACCCCTTAAACTTTAAAATCGGTCAATTTGACCCCTGAGATATGACGAACTGGTCAGTTTAGGGATTTTCACCATAAACTTGATAGTTTTTAGGTTTTAATGAAGGGTAAAATAAGAATTCAACATATTATATATATTTGATGTTAGTTTTAATTTTATCGGATGTCCCCGAAGGGACTGATGTTAGTTTATAATATATACAAATATTATATAGTGACCCTTTTTAAATAAACTAATCTTCCCCCCTTTGCCCCTTCATCTTCTCTCCCCCCTCCTTTCATCTTCCCCCAAACTGCACCCACAATATGATGAGATTTTTCTTACAAGATAACACTAATGGTGTTATCAGGGAGATAACACAAATTCTGGCCGTTGGATCAGGGTGGTTATGGATTTTTTTGATCTTGTGGTTGATATCTAATGAGGGCGTTTTTGTCATTAATATTTTGAATAAATTAACCGAAATTGTTGCTTCACTCTCTCCTGATAGTGTGTGAAGTACACTCTCCCATTTTAAAATATGGCAATGGGCGGTTATTTTTTGAGTTAATTAGCGGTTATTTAATGGAATATGCAAGTAACTCCTATTTTTTCTCCACATTGATTGTTGATTGTATTCGAATGGATTGTTTGTTTCCTTTTTTTGCTCCAACAATTTAGTGACGATATGTAATTTTCTCCACATTGATTGTTGATTGTATTCGAATGGATTGTTTGTTTCCTTTTTTTGCTCCAACAATTTAGTGACGATATGTAATTTTTTCTCCACATTGATTGTCGTTCCTAAATTAAAGCCGGTCAAATGACGATATGTAATTATGAATACGGATATTTTTAAAGATTTCTATAATAACATAGATTCCATAAGTATGATAATAGTGGCATGTCAGGATTGTTATAGAATTCCATTACATGAAACATTATGTTCATTACTTATTGTTAGGTCGAGAATCCTAATTCCAATAAATCACTTTAATCAATTTGCCAAAGATTTAGCCAAGATAGTTTTTATCCTTTATTTTGTTATTTGTCAGAATAAAGTATAAATATTCCTTCCTATTTTCTCGATATTTAGATAATTGACGGTATTTAATTAATAATACGGATATTTTTAAAGATTTCTATAGTAACATAGATTCCATAAGTATGGTAATAGTGGAATGGCAGGGTTGTTATAGAATTCCATTGTATAAAAGGAGACGCAATCATAACTGCTTCTCATTTTCCATTGTTTATCTCCATCGTGCATGTTATTTGTTCCGTTTTATTCTACCACTGTCGTGGAAGTTTGAGTTGCTACATCATTTGGTAAATATTTTTTCTTGGCCACAACCAATTCACAATTTAGTCCTTACAATTTAGAACTCAATTTTGTATTCATTCTTCAAATTTTTTTTTTGTTTTGCCGATGGATCAAAAAGGAGACGCAAGTATGTTTCAAATGTGTATAATGCACAATAATTTAGTTTAATGGCATCGAGCAATTTTTAGTCACTTCTTCCCAATTATTTATTAGGTCGACCTTTATGCTGGACATTACGTGTGCGACTGAATGTAAATGTTTACGTCAAATGAGATTTTAGGCCTATATAACAATTCCATCGATCTCAACATGAGTTGTATTATTGAATTTAGGGGCAATGACATCTTTTGTAGCAATCATTATGCCATGAACTGATACTCTCATTGCATTTCTTAGTTACAGTTTTTAGACCATTTAAATTTGACTATTTTCATTTTCTTTTTATCGATGAAGCCAACTTCTGAAAATGGGTGCCATACAATTATTTATGAGCTCGACCTTTATGCTGGATATTGCGTGTGCGACTTAATGGATACATATACATATACATTAAATAGAATGGCATATATCTTAGTTTCATTAATCAACAGTAATATTGCATTATACATGTTAAATAGAATGCAATAGCTCTAAGATTCATTAAACAACATTGATGTTGCATTCTATATGTTAAACAGAATCCCATAGGTTTTCGAATACATTAAACAACTATGATATTGCATTATACATTTTAAACATAATGCCATAGATCTCAGATTCATTACACATGGTAAACAAAATTGCATAGAACAATTTTATTTTTTCAATTCAAAATTTCAAAAAAAAAATTAATTTATAAACAGCTCTGTCAACATCGACTAAGAATCCACCAAAAGCCAACAATTTCATTGAATTCAAAATACAATCAACTAATAATTATATTGCATTATACATGATAACAAAATATCATAGATCTCATATATATTAAACATCATAAATAGACACAGAACAATGCCATAAACCGGTACTCTGATTACATTTCTCAATGCATAATTTCATAAACTCTTAATTCAATTGCATTTCATTATTACTTTTCCTTTTTTCGAAACTTATTTTGTCCACCATCATGCCGATGCTTTGTCCTCCGCTCTTCTTGGGTTATGCATGGTCAAAAGAAGGTGTAAGACCAATTTCTTCACTTTCAGAATATGTCACATAAAAAGAATATATTACTTATTGATGAATGCAATCAAACCGAATGCTATTGGATTATACAAATGACACAAAATTCATTAATATTAACATAAAATTCAACATTCTCAATAGAACAATTTAACTTGTTTATTCAAAATTCCAAAAAATCCCAAATTGACATACAACTCTATCGACATTAACTCAAAATTCACATTTCTATTGAATATATATCAACTATCAAATAACAATGATATTGCATTCAACCTGTTAAACAGAATGCCATAGATTTCAGATTCATTAAACATCAATGATATTGCATTATACATGTTAAACAGAATGCCATAAATCTCAACATTAAACAGTAATGATATTGCATTATATATGTCAAACAAAATATCATAGATCTCAAAAGTTTAAATTCAAAATTCGAACCTCACATAAAATACTATGAACAATTAGTCAAACACGACCTTAATTCAAAATTCTCACACGATAAAATAAAATTCCATCAAAAAACAATGTAATTGGATTATACATGTTCCACAAAATGTCAACCATCAAAAAATCAGTAAACTTTACAAGTTACATACAACAAAACTAATTTTGATTCAAAATTCACCACATCTTCAATATTCTCAAAGATCATTGAGAATCCTATAAAAAATAACATAGACCAATGTGATTGTTGGATCAAAACACTGTGAACATTCAACAATGTTAATGCCATCCTAATAACATCGACATACTAATTACTCTAAATAACTCAAAATAACCAAAATTGACATCAAAGAATTAAAATTCAACAAAAACAAACCAAAAATAACATCGACATACATAATTACTCTAACTACACCCATGTAACCAGAATTGACATCAAAGATGAAATTTTTTGGCTGAAAATCAAATCTTTATGTCAAATTATTATCTGAACAACACCCAAAAAGTAGAGAATGTTGCATTATGTCACCCAAAACCAAAGTATAACTACATAACTAGACAAAACCATTGCGTGCAAATAATTATATTTATAGAAGGCAAATATCGAATTATACCTTGTCGCATAATCCTTGATAATGATGCTATTGGATGATTTTAGGTGGTATGTTTGAAGCCTTTTTCTAGTAATTGAGATAGGATTTTTGTAGGGTTTTTTCCAGAATTGAAAATCAATAGACTATGGTATGCGATTGTGAAAGATTTTCGCCTAAATTGTTGCGATTTAATTTAGTTAGGAAAGATTTAGTTGGGATTTTGCAGGATTCTTGCTGGAGAAATTGGGGAGGGGGGGGAGAATAATAGCGCGTGGAGATTTTTGGTTTTGGGTGGTGAATGGGTTTAGAATAGTGTTATCTTGTAAGAATTGGTAGGAAAAGACTTTCTTACCCTTTGTTATTTGGGAGATAACACTATAGTGTTATCTCCTAAGTGAAACTCCAATATGATGGTTACTGGGGTTCAGGGAAGTATGGGTGTGGTTTGGGGAAGATGAAAGGAGGGGGGAGACGAAGGGGGAAGGGGGGAGAGATTAGTTTATTTTAAAAGAGGTCTATTATGCTTTTTGTATATTAAAACTAACCTCAAATACATATAATATGTTAAATTTCTATTTTACCCTTCATTAAAACTATCAATTTTATGGTGAAGATCCTCAAACTGATCAGTTCATCGTAATTCAGGGGCAAATTGACCGATTTAAAAGTTTAGGAACCGACTCAGAAGTTCAGTTCCTTATTTGATCAGTTGACAATAATTCAGGGGCATTGTGAAATTTAGCCTATATTCTTACAAATTTTCATATCTCGATATATTGAGCCGGGAGGACACCGACTTCCGATGTGGATGTGCATCCTAACACTCCCCTCACATGTTATAATCTGAATAGAGGGAGTATTCAAAAATCTTATATATTGACCCGGGAGTCTATCGACTTTCGATGTGAGATGTGGATATTAACATGTAATACATAGGTGTTGGTGGGGGTATGACAATATGGCATGGCTTGTACATTTTATTGCCTAGATGTAAGGATACAAAATGCTGCCTTGCGATTTTGAACACATCGTTATTGTAGATGGGTTAGATCAGTTGTCAACTGAGCCAAAATGTTGGTTATTTGCATTTTATCTTATGCCCTCCTCTTCAGTATCAGCTAAAAGGGCAACTAGTTTCTCAACCTTATTCGACGACGATCCAGATTTAAGAACCTCATTCTACCACAGGATCAAGAATGTTACTTAAGGTATGTTCCACAAGGTAGGATACCAGGATCGATTATGTACATTCCAATGCGTTTGAGAGACTCCCGCCGCCTAAGCGGGGTAATGTAATATAATATATCAAAATATAGCTAGGCACAAGATTTTGTAATGATAATTACAGTATACTAATAATTGGAAATAGAACCAGTATAAATTTAAACATGTACCCACCTATCTGAACTTTCACAGGTTCATTGGAATTTTTATTCTTCTATCTATTCCTATGCACTTTATGCTTTAGTGATGGACTACGGCTATGAATAATTGCTATGGCAATTGAAAAAACTTGCAAAGCAGACAGATCAGATTGGAAATGAATATGATATAATTCGTCATGAATATTTGTCATCTTCACAGTTGGTATGCTTTGTTCTGAGCCCTGAAAAGTCGAAAAGGAACTATTATATGGCTTCGTGTTCATCATTGAAATATTGAATTCTATATGGAAGTATGGCAACAGTTCTAGATAAGCAACTTTCATGATCTGTTGAAACTACGATAGAAGTTATGGGAAGTATAGTAACTTTTACGTCTGGAGAAAAGAGAACAGAATAGGACTCAACTAACCTGAACAAAGAGATCAAATGTCTTGCACTCCCCAGTCGTATCGTCTTTAAACAAGATATCAGTTCCTTTCATTCCTTTTTTTAAAACGGTTAAGGGGCACCCAATGTCCCAACCTCCACAATCACATTTCCCACCTGACTTAAACCTTTGTATGAGACTTGAAGGACCACCATTTCGAGTTTTTGGTCCACCGTGAAATCCTGGTGCAACCAAAATATCCATACCTGCTGAGCATTCATTGTGCTCAGGTGCACCACATCCAGAGGGTGGGGTTGGACTTGTTGAACCAGTTTCAGAATTCTTGAGAAATTTCAAGCCCCATCCTCTATTTTTTGGCTTCTTCTCATTTGCAGCTACATTGTCTTTCACAATTATGGCCGCCAACTCAAGATTTGGTATGTAATCACTTTCTGTAAGTTTTAATCTACCAGGATCCAAATTGTTGTATGATTCGTCAGATGGATTCTGTGACATGTCCTTAAGGATGCAACTTGTCCCTGAAATTTTAGATAAAGTTCTGCCCTTATCTGAACGAAATACATGCGATAGTTTCCTTCTTAATGTTTTGTTCTTTACTTCAGGGACATTCAAAGTACACATTTCTCCTGGGCAGTCATCGTCGGAACCAAACAAAACAAACTGAGTTTCTGCAATTTCAGTATTGTGCGGACAGAAGGCAAAGACTGTAGAGACTTTCATCTTACCAACAATATGGGAATCACATTCGTGAATCTCATATTCTAGTTTGCGACTTGGTCTTGAATGGAATGTATACACATAATCCAGACCCTGGTCATCTGGAGACTCTACCTTATATAGGTTAGCTGCATACACATCCCTCTGATCATCAATGGAGAATACATACCGTGGGAATCCATTATTCCAAGTGCAGTGGAGCATAGCATGGCATATATAATTAGATGAAACAGAAGAAGATCGATCAGAAAATGTAGAATTTGAGCTTGACATTGAAATAATGCTTTCGTGCATAGGAATACGTCCATCCCCTTCATCTTCAACCCCCATATTGCTTGATACCTTCTGGGAAAAAGTAACAGTTGATCCACCAGGAGAACTATCAAACTCAGAAAAATCACCTCCTCTTGCTTCTTCCAAAACAGCATCTCCAATATTCACACTAGAATCTGAATTACCAAAATGTGTAAGTAAATGACTACCTAAAATATTCATCATACTCTTACTTAAAGAGATTGACCCAAGAATCTCATCGTCCTGAGCACTAGTAACAACAGACTCATTTCCAGCAGTCAGAGTATATGATGATCTCCAGCAATCATATATGCTCCCTTCGAGGTTTTCTCTTGAACCTAAGCTATCAGATGCAATGCCCATATTGGAGGACAGATGGTTTGCAGCTGTTCTGACTGCACTAATATGCATCATTTGAAGACAGCGATAGATATATTTCTCATCCAAAGTTATGAGCTGCTTAGGTATCCTATTTTCTAAACCATAAAACTGGAAAAGTAATCGCCAACTGCGGTTTGCACTGAATTTTGTTCTATTCTTCAATTCCTTGACCTTCGAAAATAACAAGTCTGCCGGCTCAACTCTCCGAATCAAACTTTTGGATGAATTTTGTTCACTTGCAGATTCTTTATCCTCAATTATGTCCTGCAATGGTAGCCTTCCTTTTTTAGTTCTTTCTTCAAGTTGGCAGCTCCTCATCTTCAGCCACGGATGAGAAAGATAACATTAAAGACACCTTAAACTCTCCCCGTTCAGACGATTCTCGAATGTAACGTGAAATGTTCTTTACAGACCTCAATTAATCTGAGAAAAAAAATCAACATCACAAATTATGAATCTCAAGTGACCAGACGAGCCAAAACACGAGCAGAAAGCAAAACTAGTTTATTTAATTCATTCAAGAGTATAGTAATAATGCTTTTCTACTTTCCAATTGTCTTTTGGTTTAATATCACATTGCACCTTCAACTTCAGAAAAATTAAGTTCCCTTTAAACTAATTCTTCGAAGTAATAAAGAATGAAAAGAGAAAGAGGGTTCCAAACTCCCAACAGATCTAGACTGTCAAAATCAGTAATTACACTATGACGTTCTAATAGTTTGATATTTAATATCGAAATGGAATTTTTATAAGAATAACTTAAAACCTACTTCGGAAACAACCTCTTTGTTATCACAAGGGTAAGGATGTATACTACCGACCCCCCCTACCTCGCTTAGGGTGAAACTTCTTCAAATTCAATGGAGCATGCTAATGTTAGTGTGAATTATACACCACAAAATTCAAGTTAATGTTTACCATTTCAACTTTCTAGTAACTTCTAGAATTAAGAGTAGTTTAGATGTATGTGTCTGCATTCTGCATTCTGCAAGAATTTGAAGGTTCCTATAATGCTTTAAATGACATAATAAAATGTTATATTTCAGTCACAAACAAGATTAATAGGCTCCAGAAGATAGATAAACAAAAAGATTAGCTCATACCTATAAAAAGAACAAAAATAACACAATTCATCAACTAGATAGAATATCAAACAGAACAATTATCCTCAACGGTCTTCTATCTTGAAAAGGAAAAAACATTTCCAGAATCCCATAATATATACTCCATATAAAGATGCAAAACACTTAAAAAATACCATATTATAAAATAAAAATAAATTTACCTCAAGTGGCTAGAAATGCAAATCTTTATTGGTTAGCTTTCAAGTGTTCAAGTGTAGGCCAAGAAAAGCAGGATTTGAGGAAGCTAACAAAGGGAAAGTTCAATAAGACATAATTTTGATGCCAAACCAACAATGAACATGTGTTTGCAGAAAGAAACAAAAGTAATTACAAAGGGTCAATTTGTACCAAATGAGTTGAAAAAAACAAGAGTGACCAAACTTTTTGCACATGGGTGTGGTAAGAATATAGCTTAAACAAGCCCCTTAGCTTCCTTCCACTCAATCTATTCAAGAAAGTACAATTCTAACTAGAACTAATAACTGTTTTGAGCCCAACAAGATTCTCGAGAGAGAAATTTATGTAAGAGGTGGTAATAATATCTCAAGAATTAGTTATTAATGCAATTAAGCAAGTGAACAATTTGCAGGAAATTGGGGTTTGTTGTCGTTGTTAACTGTCGTAAGCCACGTCTGAATTTAGAGGAAAAATTGTGCTAACCAACCTACGACCATGAAAAAAATTTATTTGCTTTCGTGGGTGGGTCCTAAAACTTCCCAAATTGAGCATTTTTATTTGTAAGGATTTCTATGACACACCTACTACCTAATAAGTTTGCTTTATTTTGAATTAATTTAGTAAGTAATTGGTTATATTAAATAAGATATATATCTATATTATTTAATGTAAAACCGTTACATTAATGATCCTTGTGCCTTAAAGTTCGCAAGAGATAAAAATCGTGGGATATGTCTCACCTGTTCAACTTTTAACCACTTGAACACAAGGTTCAATTTTTACGAGAGTCAAACCCGCCGTGCATCAAGACGCGAGACCGATAGTACTTAACACTTTAGTACTTTATCAATTGCGCTATGTCCCGAAATGATATGCCGATATTTATGGCCTACGCTCGCGAATCATGTAGTAATTCCTAATTAGCTAGTTCTTATTCATTCATATCAATTTAGATTTTTATATATAAAGAAATTTTTACTTCATTAGTTATGTTGCACATTCAGTTTATGTACGAAATTATATTTTTATCATTAATATTCGTTTATCTAAAAAATTTAAAGCACAATAAATTTCATTATTATTTTAAATTAAATCAGTAATATAAATTTAGGAAGTTAAATGAATTTAACTAATACATTTTTTAAAATGAGTTAATAATAAAATATGAAATTAATTTTAAATATCTCTGACAATTAAGTTGGTTTTCGCTTTTTATATAAGTAAATATCAACTAATTTAAATAAATAAATAAGTGAGCAAATGACATGATCTTTTTTACCCTATAATGAGTATTAATGACGATACATTGTGTTAAGTCAATATTCTCCATAATAAAATCTCCATAATAAAAAGTTATACGTGGCATTATTAGTAGATTAGAAGTAATAATGAGAAGCTAGACTTTAGAGTATGTTTTTGTGGCATGTAGCTAGAATTATATATGTAGAGTTGTAGGGAATAGTCAAACATATATACGCGGGATAAATGTCCGATGTTGCGTAGAAGCTCGGGACATCTTACCATATATAATATGGGAAGGCATGAATTAGTTATTAAAAAAAATGAAGCCCCATGTTCTCAATTCTCCAAAAAATTAGGAGAATAAACTATATTTTGAATTTTGAATATATAATTTTATATAAATATTTTGTTTAATAACTACTTACTAATAGGTATAAAAAAGTTGATCTTCATTTTATGAAAATGGCTTTTTTTCTTTCTAATATCTAATGTTATTTTAAACATTAAATTAAATTTAATTAAGATAAAAGAAATAGTATTAGCCTAGAAATATTATATCTATCAATTGATCAAAAATTATATATTATAAATATGACAAATTAATTGCACACAGGCTGGACTGTGTACACACATCTAGTTTGTAATAATATGCTAATAATGAACGTAGAGTATTTGTTAACATTGATATTTCATATCGTAAGTTGATATTCTTTCGAGTCAATATATAAGATTTTGTGCTATTATTTCTATTGTCGATTGATTTTAGAGTGAAACTTCATAGACTCTTAACATAGTAATCAGAGCCTGAAAGTTCCTCTAAACCTATTTTTCTTTACCTTAAAATATCCGCCATATAGGTTGCAATCCTAGTATTTTCCGCTGCGCCGACGAGTACGGGTGGTTCATCACTCTGACACCATTCGCCGGACATTCGTATTTTCATCTATATTTTTTAATTAGTTTTTCTTGTTTTTTTTATCCAAATAAATAAATAAATCTCTTATAATTAGAAATCTTCATTATTCGTCTAATGAATTCCAATGTATTCATGTACTTGATTGCACAATCTTCTACACTAGATTCAAAAAAAAATCTCGCTCTCTACTACTATTATGTTTCTCTCCCGCAGTCTTCTTTCATTCTATTAAACAAGTGTCTTCTGATTTCCTTCTCTTTAATGGAGACTTTTCTTTTCATATTATAATTTCTCTTCGTCACGTTTTCTATTTTCCTCTCAAATGAAGGTTTTACGAATTCTCTCTCTCCAATGGAGTTTTTTTTGTTTCTTGGTGGCAATTCATTTTCTTAATATCTTCTCTTTTCCTCTTTTAAATAAATTTCCTTACTTATCCTTTCGCCTCTATCAATGTGTTTTTCATTCTTCTTTATAATCTCATCCTTGAGGAATTCTATTTTGAAATTTATTTAATGATGGTTATTGGCTTTATCTCAATATATCTATGGAGATGTTATTTCTCGTCCATTTTTTGTGTTTTCCGGTTATGCTCTTCCACCGATGTTTAAATTTTCGTCGATGTATTTCCGGCTTGTTGATGTTCCGATGATGTATTTTCGTCGATGTCTCTTTATTGTTGCAGATACTTTATTTGTTCGAGAGCAGGTGTGAGTTCTTCATGTTCCATCCTGCAGATTGCAGACATCTTCACCAAGGATGTTCCTCCCATTTTATTCACCGACTTCAGGAACAGTTCGAGTGTCCGTTCTCCTCCCGCTCCGACTGAGAGGGTGTATTAGAATTATTACACCATTAGTTGTATATTTATTAGCATTAGTGGCAATTACTCATTAATGACCATTATTAGTATTAATGATCATTACTCATTAGTTGACTATATTAGCCCGTAGTGGTAGGCATAGACTCTTAATATGGTATCATGAGCCAACCTGAGTTAATGAGTCACGTGTAACCCTGCCGATGTTTTTCGACAAATAAATCTGGCAAGAAAAATGCCGCCGACGATTGGGTTACACGTAAGGCGTAGTGCATGTTAAAATGCACATACCACCTCGGAAGCCGATGTCCTCCCGGACCAATATATAAGACCTTAATGAAACTTTATAGACTCTTAACAGTATTACTTAAAAGTTTCAAGTAGTTACGATTTAAGAAGTCCAGTTTGAGTACGTATTGAATTACCAAATATTCAACTGGATATATCTTTTACTAAGTTGGATAAATATCCAAATTAATTCAAGTATGCAATAATGAACAGATCTATGTTTCTTCTTATGATTGATCACTTTGGATTAATTTAATCTTAAAATAGTAGTTCAAATTTGAATTTCAAATATTTAGTTGAAGAGTATTAAATATGTAGGAAGGCAGGAGATGACAAAAAATGGTGGGCACTATGGATATTGGAGTATCTGCCCACTTGGAAAATGGCCAACAAAAGACGAAAGAGAAACAAAGATATATCAGCCAGACACGTTGAGGGCATTAGTGGACCATTACTTCTCATCTATTACTCGTTTCATCAACATAGTATTTATTCTATATAATGTGGGAAGGATAATTAAATACTCCCTCCGTCCCTAAAAGATTGTCACATTTTGACTTTTGTTAGTCAAACATTACAAAATTTGATCATGAATTCCCATTAAACGATAAGAAATAATATAGTCTTGTGGGACCTTGTTAGATTCGTCTTAATATATATTTTTCAAATATTAACTTTTTATAATTTTTTCACATGTAGAATAATAAATATTTATGTTTTAAATCGTGCTTTGTTGACCACCAAAAGTCAAAATGTGACAATCTTTTAGGGACGGAGGTAGTAATATTTTAAAAGTATATGATCCCCTAAATTATAAAATATAATTAATATAAATTATTTAATTTTTATAACTCCTCGTGGAGTATAGCTCACATTCAAACATCTGATTAGTGACCGGGCCAACGCCCATGACGCTTCGACGGAAAGGAAAGGCATGTGAGGTTGTATGTCTATGGGTCCAGGATTCTTCTAAAAAGCGCGGGCTAACTCGGAGACTTGGGACCTTGGATTAGCAACGAATGAAGGGAAGCGCGAAGAGCTTTCTCCGCCAACAGCTTATGTAGTAGTTGGCCTATTGGGATTGGGGCGCACCCTGTGAGCCAATGGGGCGATTATCAACCTAAGAACATAGAGAGTCCTACATACGAGAAAATGTCACAAATAGAATTGAACCAAGTGACATTGCAAATGCATAATGATAATAGGGTCGGGATATCCCTGCCCTCCAAACTGAACATTCGAGGAAATTCACATGTTTCACGAACGGAGCTTAAAAGAGGAGATTAAAAGAGAGATTATCCTACTTTCATAATCAGATCAAATGTCAAAACTCAACTATAAAATTTGATAATTTAATGTTGGATAATTTTCTTCAATGAAGGTATTAATTATGATGTATTTCGTATGTCTCTTTTCTTTAAGAGTCATTTGACTTTTCACGATCATCGAAATACAAGTTAAAAATGTAAATATATCTAATTTTACATATTTATATATATTAAAATTTATCTAATAATATTCCACATAATTAATATTTTATGATAAAAGTTTAAAGTTTAATTTTAAACACACGAAATACAATATTTTATTATTTGAACTCGACGTGACCTCAACTAAGAGAACTTTCTCTCAAGATTACCATACAATATTGACCATCTCAATTTGGGGCTAAAAAATAAATAATGAAACTTTTTGTATTTAATAAATCTTTTTCAAACTTAGAACCTTATGTCACTAGAAAAAAAAATTCCTATTCAATTAACTCGAACTTAAGAAATTTTTAAATAAGCTAGTGATAAATTGATAAGAAAGACACCCTGTTGCGTGGAGAAATGTCTTAAATATGCACCAAGAAAATGAGGGATGAGAATGAGGAATCCGACAACACCAACGGATAATCATATTTTAAAGGGTAAATGATTTTCGGCATCACTTATGTTTGAAAAAAGTCAATTAAATCACTCATGTTTCACATCGATCAAATATGATCATTACCATTTAAAAAGTGCCTCATTCGGGTCACTGCATCAGTTTTTTCAAAGGTATTTATGTTCAAACACATTTTTTCCTCTCGTCCCCAATTTAACTTTTATTCACCCCTAATTCAAGTCCAATTAACACATTTAACTCTTACTCGTCCCTAATTGAAAAAGAGATGGGGTCAGTGTGTTGATTGGACTTTAATTATGAGTGAATAAGCGTGAAATTGGAGGCTTATGAGAGGAAAAAAAATGTGTTTGGACATACACTTCAAAAAACTGAAAGAATGACCCGAATGAGACACTTTTTAAACATTAGTAATCATATTTGATCGGTTTGAAACATACGTGATTAAACTGGCTATTTTTCGAAACGTAAACGACGTCAGAAGCCATTTACCTTATCTTAAAATCTTAAATCTAAACTTTAAGACCAGGCCTCTCCACAAATAATACACTAGTAGTAGTTTATTTTGACAATGATTGAAAATAAATTATGGTGTTAGCACCTAAATGACTAAACTAACTTTTATTATCTATGTGATACACTATAATGTTAGCATCTAAATGGTTCTCAGGTTAAAGTGTAGGATAATTCAATAACACATTGTTTATTTACTGTACGGAGGTGGCAATTTTGGGGAATTCACATATTGTAGAGTGATTAGAAATAACTAGATGTGTGTACACAGTCCAGCCTGTGTGCAATTAATTTATCATATTTATAATATTATAATTTTTTATCAATTGATAGATATAATATTTCTAGGCTAATACTATTTCTTTTATCTTAATTAAATTTAATTTAATGTTTAAAATAATATTAGATATTAGAAAGAAAAAAAAGCCATTTTCATAAAATGAAGATCAACTTTTTTATGCCTATTAGTAAGTAGTTATTAAACAAAATATTTATATAAAATTATATATTCAAAATTTAAAATATAGTTTATTCTCCTAATTTTTTGGAGAATTGAGAACATGGGGCTTCATTTTTTTAAATAACTAATTCATGCCTTCTCATATTATATATAGTAAGATTTTCATAAAATGAAGATCAACTTTTTTATGCCTATTAGTAAGTAGTTATTAAACAAAATATTTATATAAAATTATATATTCAAAATTTAAAATATAGTTTATTCTCCTAATTTTTTGGAGAATTGAGAACATGGGGCTTCATTTTTTTTAATAACTAATTCATGCCTTCTCATATTATATATGGTAAGATAATTTCTATTCAGAGGCATAATTCAGTTGGTAAGTAGTTTGAGTGTTGTGATGACAATTTAATCTTTTTGTATGATATGGCTTGAGTCCATAAATAACAAAATCTCCTATTGAAGTGATAAACAGGCAAACTCAAATTTATGATAGACACATTAAATTTACCTTTTTACATCTTTCATGAAAGAGAAAACAACGGTCAAGAATTCACTTTTAGGAAAAACCATTTGCAAATTAGTAGGCCAACTACATGGGGGTTAATAAACAAATAAATTGGATGAACAATGGACAAGAGTAACTGAGTAAGACCTGTCCTCGTCTGTTAAGGGGCAACCGGGCAAAGCAAACCTGTTACTGTTACTTGTTAGTCTATTACGGGGGCCCAATAAATCCTAAATGGACTTGCATCATGACCCAAAAATAAAAACTTTCATTTTTAAAATTTAACTAATTCAGTATTTATTTGATTAAATTTATTTATTAACAAAAAAATTAAGTATTGAACACAATTTTTTATTTATGCATGTTCATTTAATTTTTATTAAATCTTATATTTAGTTTTCTGAATTTTAAATATTATTTATGCTCCTTGGATTTTTATATTTTATTGAATGACATTAATTATTTTGTTATAATTTGACTAATTAATGAATTATAATATAAGATTTATACTATTAATAATTTAGTTTAAAAATATTTATACAAATGACTTATTTAGTAATTCATATAATGAAGAAAGTATGCTAACGACAAATTTGTCAATACAATGTAATTTAAGTCATTTTAGTGAACTGTTCACAAATACTTATATATTTTTAATATTCATATTTAATTATCATTCAGATACAGACATTCAATACGCAATCACTTATTGTCAGACTTTAAATTTAACAAACATGTCCTTTATATATGTACTCCTTCCCTCCCTAAATGATGACTTTTTATTGTCAACAAAATACGATTTCAAACATAAATATCTCTTGTTCTACATATTAAAAAATTATAACAAGTTGATAGTTCAAAAATGTATATTGAGACGAATCTAACAAGATATCATATGAATATATTATTTCTTATTGGTTAATGAGAATTATTGATCAAATTTTTTAAAGTTTGACCAGGGGCGAAACCAGGATGAAAATAAAGGGGGGGTCAACTTCGAGAAAAATAAAATTGGGGGGGGGCCAAAACAAATAAAAATAGTGAAAGTATCAAAAAGATGTTAAAAATGAACCTTGAAGGGCTTGAACCCATGACCTCTACCAATTAAATGAAGGTTCTAACCAACTAAGTTACACTTCTACTTGGTTTTCTTACACTTTTTAGTGTATATATCACAAAAATTCAAAAATTGTATATATATAGAACGAAACCGAAAAACCTAGGGGGGTCGGTGCCCACCCCACCCCCCCCTTGGGTCGAGTTTTTTCTTAGGAGATAACAAAATTATGTTATCAGGGAGATAACACAAATGCTGGCCGTTGGATCAGGGTGGTTATGGATTTTTTTGATCTTGTGGTTGATATCTAATGAGGGCGTTTTTGTCATTAATATTTTGAATAAATTAACCGAAATTGTTGCTTCACTCTCTCCTGATAGTGTGTGAAGTACACTCTCCAATTTTAAAATATAGCAATGGGCGGTTATTTATTGATTTAATTAGCGGTTATTTAATGGAATATGCAAGTAACTCCTATTTTTTCTCCACATTGATTGTTGATTGTATTCGATTGGATTGTTTGTTTCCTTTTTTTGCTCCAACAATTTAGTCTGACACGCTGTTTCTTAATGTCGTTCTTAAATTAAAGCGGGTGAAATGACGATATGTAATTATTAATACGGATATTTTTAAAGATTTCTGTAATAACATAGATTCCATAAGTATGACAATAGTGGAATGTCAGGATTGTTATAGAATTCCATTACATGAAACATTATGTTCATGACTTATTGTTAGGACGAGAATCCTAATTTCAATAAATCACTTTAATCAATTTGCCAAAGATTTAGCCAAGATAGTTTTTATCTTTTATTTTGTTATTTGTCAGAATAAAGTATAAATATTCCCTCCTATTTTCTCGATATTTAGATTAATGACGGTATTTAATTATTAATACGGATATTTTTAAAGATTTCTATAATAACATAGATTCCATAAGTATGGTAATAGTGGAATGGCAGGATTGTTATAGAATTCCATTGTATAAAACATTATGTTCATGACTTATTGTTAGGACGAGAATCGTAATTTCAATAAATGACTTTAGTGAATTTGCCAAAGATGTAGCCAGGATAATTATTATCTTTTATTTTGTTATTTCTCAGAATAAAGTATAAATATTCCATGTTTTTTTTCCTTATTTTCCTATATAATTTATTATTTCGTTTTGTGCTAATAAAATTATCTCATGGGAATGCATATACTTTAATTCGATTTAATATTTTCGTATTACGCCTTAATTTAATTGAAATAGAAAATGATGGCATTATAGAGTAGTAGTAATAAATCACTCAATAATGACAGATGGCATGCAATTATTTTTGCCTTAATTTTCTCCGTTGGAACTCTATATAAATTGACTAACTAATTTAAAATTTCATGCAACTAATTTCCATATTTTTCTCCCCTTTAATTGCTTTCCTATTTTTTTGTTATATTATTTTTCGTTTGTTTTCGTTATTTGCATATTATCTCCCTTTTTCCGTGGGATTTTGATGGACCTAATCCACGATTTGGTAAATATTATTTTGATTTAATTTTTGTTTGGTTTAATTTAAGATTCCATGAAACTATGGTAAGTATTGTTTTTGTTTTATTTTTTCGACGAACTTGTTTCTGAACTTATGAAATTCCACGATTATATGGGATTTTGACCTCGTTTTTTCGTATTGGATTAATACCAAATTGTATATCGATTAAAGCTGTATATTGAATTCATTAAGATTGCTTTGTGATTGCATTCTGAATTTATTAAGTCAATTTTCCGATTGCATTCTAAATTCATTAGGTCAATTGTCTGATTGCATTCTTAATTCATTAACTTTATTTTCTGATTGCATTTTGAATTCATTAGCTTTACTTTGTGATTGCATTCTGAATTCAATACGGTTGCTTTGTGATTGCATTATGAATTCATTAACTTTACTTTGTAATTGCATTCTGAATTCATTAAGGATTCTTTGTGATTGCATTCTGAATTCATTGAGTCAATTTGCTGATTGCATTCTGAATTCAATAAGGTTGCTTTGTGATTGCATTATGAATTCAATAAGGTTGCTTTGTGATTGCATTCTGAATTCATTAACTTTACTTTGTAATTGCATTCTGAATTCATAAGGTTTCTTTGTGATTGCATTCTGAATTCATTAAGTCAATTTGGTGATTGCATTCTGAATTCAATAAGGTTGCTTTGTGATTGCATTTTGAATTCATTAACTTTACTTTGTAATTGCATTCTGAAGTCATTAAGGTTTCTTTGTGATTGCATTCTGATTTCAGTAAGGTTGCTTTGTGATTGCATTCTGAATTCATTAAGTCAATTTACGTTGTAATCAAATGAGCTTGTTATTAACTGCTTCCTTATTGAATATCATGTCACTGATTGTTTTCTTCCTTTTGTTCAATAGATAAAGAAGGCGCGAGATATTAGCCGAACAACGATCTTCAACAACATAAGACGATTACTATTCAAAACCGTTGCATCGCTACGTCGTTATTTGTTTCTATTTGATATTTCATTATTGACACAATGACTTGCAGCTTCGATTGCACTATATTTGTTATTGTGTTGCATTCATCTAATAAACCCATGTGTTGCAATTGCGTTATTTCAATTCCATTACAGTGTTATGATAGTAACATCATGCTTCCTCTTTATTGCAACATCATGCTTTCTCTTTGTTCTTTGCTCTTCCAGTGTTATCCCTAGATCAAAAGAGGGTGTCGGGCCTATTCCGTCACTTTCCGAATCTGTGACATAACAAAAAAATTGAGTACCACAATGACATAGAAGAATGCCATGAAACATGTTCACAAAAAAATCCATCTACTGATTACAAATTCTCCAAATTTCATATCAACATATAATTCCATGGCTTAAAAAACAACTACTGATTACAAATTCTCCAAATTTCATATCAACAAACATGCATTATACTTGATATATCAAAATACCATGATTTAAAAAACAACTACTGATTAAACATCACAAGTACACATAATACACCATAAATTCCAGAATCAGAAACATCTATGTCAACAAATTCTCCAAATTTTATATCAACAAATAATTTATCCAAATGCCATAAAAATCTTAGATTGAATAAAAGCCAAAAAATTACATAGGAAAATTGAATTTTTTTCATTTGAAAAAATCACAAAATTTGGTGGTGGAATTTCAAAATCATAAAAAATATATCAAAGAACAATTAAATGCGACATAAAATAATTACAAGTAATATTCTTTCATCAATTTCAATTATTGTTAATTTATTGACCAAATAATAGAGCAATTTGCCATATTTCAACGAATGCCCAAAATACAATTAAATAATTAATCATGACACATGGTATACAAACAATTTCAATTCTGATAACAAACAATTGAAGTTTACCTGCTGGAGCATTCCTTCCTGATGATGACGCCATTGGTAGAATCTTCGTTGTATTTTCTTAGCCTTTTCGTCGCGGGTGATAGAATTTTTGTAGGGTTTTGCGCCGTTGTTGCAGATTTGAGAAACAATTCAACAGATTTTAGTTTTTAATTAGTGTTGGGCAACAATATCGGCTGGAATAATGGAATTATTGATGAGAATCAACTCTTGCGTGATTTGAGGAGATTGGGGGGAAGGGGCAGTTAAAATGGGGGTGGGAGAGAATGAGGCGCATGTGAAATTGGGAGAGTGGAGAAATGGTTTTTTCAGATTTTTTGGTTGTCTAAAATAGGTGCATAATGACTCTTATGCCCTTTGTTATCTCTATGATAACACTATAGTGTTATCTTCTAAGTGAAAGGGTCCGCCCCTGTGACCAGGTAAAATCAAAATGTATCAATCATTTAGAGACGGAGGGAGTACTAGTCAAGGAATATACACTGTTTTTCTTCTCTCCCATTTTGCTCGCCTCCACAATCAAAGCAGTCTACCCTCTTAATTACTTGATTAAGAAAAATTGATAGGAGTCAGTTGTTATCTGTGAAGCGCATGCAATAGAATTCACAAGATCTTCACTAAATCTTTAAATGGACGATTTATTGATCTTTCAAACTCGAAAACTTGAAAACAAACAAACATCTTCACATGGTTGGTTGTTGATAAAAGACAATCTACGTACTTCGGTCAAACTATAAAGTTGCAGTAGTAAAATAGATTCCTTTCTTCTCTACACCCCCTGCAATAGAGAATACGCACTTTACTTTATCTAATTAATTCTTTTTTTCATTTAATCATTTTTGTTTACTTCTCAACCTAATATCAAATATTTATATAGAATTATTCTTTCTCTTAAGTATATTTTATTTGACTTCATAATTATATAATAATTATTATGAGTATCATAGTATTAAGTATGAACTGGAGTAATAAGTTTCTTAACAATGTGGAGTATATAAAATTAATCGAGTAACCTAGTGGAAAAAACTCCTGACAGTGACCAAACTCATAATTGTAATAATTCTCATTTGAAAGTACAATAATAGTTTGAGTATCTATGTGATTAATGAGGATTCTAACAATCCTACACAATAATTGATGAATAGTTAAGATACATTATGATGCATAAACGATAGTTCAATAAAGGACATACTCTCCCAATTACACTAGAAAGGATATTTCCACTGTATTGTATTGTGTAAATATACAAAAATAAATGTAATATCATACTTATTTCAGCCTAATATAAGAGGCCGCTTATACTCTAATAAGTCTGTTCTAATGTAATAATATTGTTCGTTTTTTAATTACGATTATTAACTTTTTTTCTTTTTTTGTAAATTAATAATAAAGTGATTTTCGAATCCAGGATTTTCAGGTCGAGTCTATTAGGCTATTTAATTAACTCGTTACCATTATTAACTTAGAAATAAGTGTGTACAGTAAAAGATGCCCTCTATAACTGTACAAGCAAAGCTGACCAGCCTTGTAGGCCATCCAATGAGAAAGTAAAAAAAATCCTAAAACTCCTCAACACTAAATCAAAAGCTCTTTTTCTTGGACTAAAGCACAACCAGAAACCAATGCATTCCATTACCTCAAAACCAACCAACCTTGAAACCTTTTGTTTCATCCTTCTTTCTCATTAACCACTAATTACCATTACCCCCCCCCCCCCCCCAGGAAGCCATGATTTGAACCCATCAAGAATCTCCAAGAATGGGGTTACCCAGAACACCCTTTTGGTTCTTGATTCCTTCAATCATTTCCATATTTTTCCAACTTGCTAAATGTGCACCAGAGTACACCACATTAGTCTACAGGGGCTGTGCTCATCAGTCTTTATCAGATCCAACAGGCCTCTACTCACAAGCACTTTCTACTCTTTTTGGCAATCTCATTGCTCAATCTTCCAAGGCCAAATTCTACAAGGCTACTTCTGGTACTTCCCAGAACATTGTTACTGGCCTTTTTCAATGCAGAGGGGACCTCTCAAATGTTGAATGCTATAAGTGTATTAGTGGCTTGCCTATACTTATTGATAAGCTTTGTGGTAAGCCTGTAGCTGCTAGGTTGCAACTCTATGGGTGTTATATGTTGTATGAGGTTAATGGCTTCCCACAAATCTCTGGGATGGAGTTGTTGTACAAGACTTGTAGCGGGAAGAATGCTGGAGGTAGCGGGGCTGAGCAGGTAACCACTCGTCGAACCAAGATCATATATATTGACCCGATGTGGGATGTACATGTTAACAATATATTTATGATTTGTTTTAAATTTGGTTCGTCTTACTAACTTTTCGAGTTTATTATATAATAATTTCTGGTTCCGCGACTGCAGATAAGAGACACAGCACTAAATGCATTAGAGAATGGAATAAGCAGTGCAAATGGAGGATTTTACACAACTAGTTATCAATCAGTGTATGTTTTGGGACAGTGTGAAGGAGATGTTGGAGCTTCTGATTGTGGTGAATGTGTGAAAAATGCTGTCCAGAAAGCTCAAGTTGAGTGTGGGAGCTCCACTTCTGGCCAAATTTATCTTCACAAATGTTTCATTAGTTACAGCTATTATCCTCATGGGCCCCCTAAAAGATCATCATCATCTTCATATTCAACTCCTTCATCAGGTACAATTAATTACACCCAATCAAACTATACTATTTCAAGATTTTCTTGATTAAATATTTCTTCTTTAGATAAAAAAGAAGAAGTGTGTTTTATGACTAGGTTCATGTCTACCTAGTGAGCTGTCTTAATCTGTGTACTATTGTGGGGTATCCTAGGGTAGTATAGTCAATTGGTATGGGCCAATTTGATAAAATAATGAGATTACGTTCCCTCTAAACAAGATGTTTGTGTAGCTTAGATATGTGTGAATGATATCTCTAGATTTGGATATTGGAGATTTGGAGGGTGCAAATTGTCCAATACTAATATTATAATGCAAGCTGGAATTAATTCATTATTGTAGGCTCTTCAGGACAAACTACTGGAAAGACCGTGGCTATAATTTTAGGAGGAGCTGCAGCTGTGGGTTTTTTAATAATTCTTTTGCTATTTGCTAAAGGCTTAGTGAAGAAACATGATGGTAAGAAATAATTAGACAAATATTGGTTCAATTTTTAGTTTTCGAACTCTGAATGATGCACACACTGAAAGAGCGTTTTGTAGTATTGAAATGACTATCTTGCCCTCCTATTTGTAAATGTAGTGTATGAGGAAGTTTGATTCAAGGGCAAAAGAGTAATTTCACTTCTAAAAACACTAGTTGGGTGTGTGTATAGTGTTTTGCCTTGAAACTGTTGGTTGAATTTGTGTTATGTTGATGCAGATTTTTGAAGGGAGGAAATGGATTATGCAAAACCAAAAAGTTACATTCTTTTTGAGGTGAATCATTGATTTTGTGATTATTTATGTTGAGCATGATAGTTGAAAATAGGAATTGGGAGGAAGTTAGATGAGGGTGCAATATTTGTTGTATTGTAAAGACTAAAGAATCTATTGGTGGACAAATTTTGGGGCATGAAACTGTTGGCAAGAAATTCTGAAGAAAGAATGCATGTTAGTCAGTTGTTACAAAAGATGGCTTGTTCCCCCTCTCCCATGTGCTTGTTTATGTCTTTATTGGATTTGTCTAGTATATTGATGCTCTCTTTTCTGCCAAATTTTCTTTTCCTTTAACTTTCTCCCTCCCCTCTTCTACAACTCGCTTAGAGGCTACTATTCAAATTAATAGTATTGACGAAATTCACGATGCCCTTCGAGTCGAACTTGACAAATGTTGTACCAATCCTTTTGAGACAACAGTCGACATGCACTGTACCGCAAGACGTGGTGCCGTGAGAAAAGCTGGAAAAACCGCACAAAACTGCAGCGATTACCATATCTACTTGTGACCGCCCGAGGGCTATTACTCCTGAGCAATAGTTGTGACAATTGGGAACTGATTTCAATCTTAATTGCAAGCTAGACTGTAAGCCATGCAGTAGAACCACTTTAAGAAAATGTTCATGGCTTTCTTTCAAAGAGGTGGAAAGGCTCTTTTCTTCCAAGTTTATATGCATTAATTTAAGCCTTTATATCTTGTTGGTGATGGTTGACGTAATCTGTAAATGATTTGCCTTGCACTAGTGATTGGTTTTTGTAAATCTATTGGTGAAGCACTACAAAAGGTTGCACATTGATATATAGGGCGGGATCTAGAATAATTTGCCTCACCAAACGTCTATTTTCTATTCAATAATGGTTACTTTAGTTGAGTAATGGCCAGAAGGTATTGGGTGTTCGAAACTCACCTCATCGTTAATTTACAAAAAAAAATAATGTTTACTTTAGTTATCATTACTCTCAGGATTAAACCTACCAAGTCTCTAAATGCCTAATTGTGACTAGAAATTGAAGCAATCAGAAACCATATGCAAAGTTTACAATGTTAGTAACTTGGGAGTTGTCTAATTTTGATGAAGAACCAGTTGATTTGGTTGTGGTCAAAGTCTACATTCAGTATTTTAGCACTAGTTTACTGGAATATATGGAGGCCCTACGACATTAAGTCACATTGCAGTATCGATCTCAACTCATGTCACATAAACATGCGTCATTTCTATCATAAAAACTTATGTCAAAGTATAGAGTGCGTCTTTTTTTTTTAGAATATTAACGAATGTCGATTGTCATTATATAATTGATGTGCCTATTGACCGGATATTTAGTACGCTAATTAGTATTCGTATGAAATATACATGATATCATGTAAGACCAAATGCGGTTGGTAGACATTGAACATGTTATTTAATGTAGTAGGTAAGTATGAAGGTGTCAATTCTTTTCTCGAAATTTGAGATAGAGTGATGTCAATACAAGATAATTTTATTTTTTTGTAAAATCTCCAATTATTATAACGTTGTTAAATATTGAGTCATTGTTGAATAAGACAATTATAGAAAGAAATATAACTTACCATTTATTAACTAGTAAACTATTAATACTTTCATTTATATTATTAAGATATAGATGATGATGATGATGATCAATTTTTTAATGTTATTTCACCTATTTATTATATTGAATAAATTACTTCTAGAAACCTTTCTTTTAAATTAAAGAAGATAGAACTGTCGAAATAGTTACTCTAATACTATAATAATGTCAAATTATTACTACAAGATTATCGGATTATAAATGTCCTGCATGTGAGAAATAGCTAGGTACTCAAGTATTATAGTCCTTTCATTTCATAATGCATGACGTTTATTTTTTTTCGTATTCAATTTTGTTCGTCAATTACTTATTACTCTTTAATAGAAAAATATTAAATTAATATTGACAAAATTTATATTAAAGAGTATTTTCATAAAAGTAGTTTTTCACAATTTTTTATATTCTAATTAATTAGTTATTGCTAATCAAAGTAAAATACGGAAAATAAAAAAGTTTTGTATTTTGAAATGGAGGTAATAATATACTACTTCATCCCTAAATAATTGGTACATTTTGACTTTTGTTGGTAAAACTTTACAAAATTTGACCTCGAATTATCATTAAACGAGAAAATATAATATAGTCTTATGCGATCTTATTAGATTCGTCTCAATATATATTTTTTAAATACTAACTTTTTATAATTTTTTTCGTATGTAAAATAAAAGATATGTACATTTTAAATTGTGTTTTGTTGATTATAAAAAGTTAAAATCTACCAATTATTTAGATATAAGGAGTATATTTTTTCCATTATTGTGAAATATCTAGTTCCTAATATCAAACAAATTTTCTAAATTTGTCATCATCCCCTCCCTATCTTTAACTGGTTACATTCATAAACACAATCACACAGTACAACTCCACACACTCCCTCTCCATCTCGCTTCATGGACAATCAATTCGAAAAATTGACTTTCAATATTAACAATAAAATGCTGAGCTAATTTTGACTTTTGTGCTCGTCAATTTTCAGGTCAACGAAAGTATCCTGGTTTTGATTTTGACTTGTTCAGATCTTAAAGGTGGACTTTTGCAGATCTAGGATTTTCAGTTTTTCTGATTTTTTAGTTGTTTTGTTTTGCGGTACATGACGACACCGTTTCATATGCCTGTTACTGCTTCCCAGGTAACTTCACTTGCATGAATTTTATGTACTCATTTTGTTCTTAAAATATTGTTCAATTTTGACTTTTAATGGTTGACTTTTTTGTTGAACTTATATCCGTTTATAGTATTAAGTGAGAGCTATATGAAATTATGTTGTTTTTAATGTGTTTTAATATGGAAAAACAACACCATGTCAATGCCTTGTCTCGGAACTAAGTGGGTGGGAAGGGGAGGTCGGATAGTATATAGTCTTACCCTGTGATAAGAGAGAGGCTGTTAACACTACCGTCTACTACACAATAGACTAGAAACATAGGTAGTGGAATGAGTCGTTTTGTTGTATTGCTAGCATGATAAATTTGTGTTTTATCGAAGTTATGTCTGTTAATTAAGGTGATAATATTATTAATTGTGGCTATCGAAAAGCGAAGTGGACAATCTTTTGGGGGTGGAGCCATGGAGGGGTACATGTTTACGCGTAAACCTTTGTGTTGTAGATGTATTGAACAGTTGAGTCATTTTTGGTATTGTGGCTTTGATATATTCAATAGTTTTTGCACTTATGTAGTTTTGTTTTGTTTTGGTTCAATGATAGCATGTTGTGGATAATATAAAGTTGGGTATTTTTATTTGGTAGTGTTGCAATTCTACCTCTTTGATGGTGAGGGATAATGATGATGAAATTGTTATCTCCTTTGGGGGTTATATAATAAAGAAATTTAACTTCTTTATTTTATTTTGCGAAGTTTACGTTGGAGTTCAAAATTATAGAACTTCTGCGATGCATCATCATAGGATACCTCTTTGTATTATAAAAGAATTCACTTTTTGTTTATGGAAATCATAGCCAAATAGAAATTTGGAGGCAGAAGTGATAGTTTTCAACTCATGCTTGGGCATGTGGAGGCATGGTATCATGTTCTTTTGTTTATTTTTTGTTACTTATTCTTTGGGTGTGTTTGAACAGGTAGGCACTTACTTTGTTGGGCAGTACTACAAGGTACTTCAGCAGCAGCCGGAGTATGGTTACCAGTTCTATAGTGATGCAAGCACAATGCTACGCATTGATGGTAGTAATGTAGAGTCTGCTACTGCAATGCTGGTAAATTTCATGCCAATCTTCTTTTTCTCATAAGTTTACAAACATAAATAAGAATATATACTCCTTCCATTTCAAAAACATCGTTTAGTTATAAATTTCGATGGTTGGCTTTTTTATTTTTTAACTCACATATATGTTGTATCGTATTTAAATAAACATAAGTCAAAAAGTTGACTATCTGTTTGAAATGGTATATCAGCGTATTTTAGTGTTAACATGATAACTTTAATTCAAAAAGTTGTATATAAACTAAGGTTACCAAGTTTGTTAGTTTTGACTGTTGAAACTGGACTATCTTCTTACAATGGAGGTAGTATTACAGTATTAGTTGGGTTACTCAAAGGGTTCTGTTTACTAAGGTATGACTCATGAGTTTGTTCTGATATAGAGTCTGGATACGTAGTATTACTAATGTAGTGGCACAGGGCACGACATGTCTACCAGTAAGGAAACTCGTATTTTAAACAAGAGTATGAGAACATTATATATAGTGTATTCTTCTAAAAAAGAGTTGGCCAGCAAAATGGCAGTGGTATATTCTTCGGTGAAATTTATAATTACCTTGGTAAGTAGCGATTCCATTATGAGACATAGAAAAGAGTTGGCTAGAGATAAATCACTTAAGTTTTTTGCTGAAGTTATTTCTGAGAAAGTGATGGTATTTTGTAATCCATTTGCCTTGAAGAATGACATAATTCTTACTAAAACAATGTTGACTGGTTGTTAGTTCTTTTTAACTTTTCACGTGTGAATACGGAATGCCCATGTACTTCGGACATGACATCATGATGTATGGTCTAAGTTATATTCCTTTGGTCTCTTATGCAGAAAATTCATGCACTTGTTATGTCCCTAAACTATTCCGGGATTGAAATCAAGACAGCACACTCCTTAGAGTCTTGGAATGGAGGTGTTCTAGTGATGGTGTCTGGTTCTGTTCATCTCAAGGAAATCAATAGGAGGAGAAAGTTTGTACAGAATTTCTTCCTTGCGCCCCAGGCGGAAGGATATTTTGTCCTTAATGATATCTTTCACTTCGTTGACGAGGAACATATTCTTCAGCATCCTGTTTCCTACCTGACTCAAAATAATCTTCACATGAAGCTTAGTACTCCAAATTCCATCCATGACCAAAGTAAGCTATTGCACTGCGAACATTTATCTGAAATCTGAACATGTAATTTCAAGTCTTGACACAAACCTTAGTACTCCAAATTCCATTTAAAGCCATGTTACCATGGTACCATATTATATTGAACATTGATTTGAACATGTGTTTTCAATTCATATAACCCAAATTAATAGTTCGAATGATTGCGCATAGGGCACCGGACCAATTTATGACCTTTTGTACTAACCAATTTAACTTGACCTAGTCCATAGTCGTGTTCAAATGTTTTATGTGATACTTAACCTTACAAGAACTTTAAATTTAATCTAGTTATCATGGAATTAATTTTCAACAGTATCCAACTACATCTTGGGTGGAAATCTTCAAGCTAGTGAGTATGCTGCTCCTGGAAAGATTGAGGAGAATATACCAGTCAACAACTATGGTTTTGCTGAAGAGCAGCTGCAGGAAATCCCCGAAGCTGAAAGCCTCCCAGATAACCACTTGATACACTCAAATGGATCACTCCACAAAACAGTAAATGCCGTGCATGAACATTTGCCTACTCCTAGCGAAGAACCTGTAGAAGAGCCCCAGAAGCACACTTATGCTTCAATCGTATGCAATTACTTCTTCGCTGATTCTATACATTTGTTCTTCTGACCATTTCTGTAAAGGTTTATGAGCATGGCTCATTCTTTTTAATTTATTGACTGTGCATGAAAGCTTGCTAAAGCACAATCGCCGCCGGTGGTGCAACCCTCTTCCTTTAAGGGCAATGCTTCGTCAGAGTGGCTAGATATAGCAGACCCCCCAAGTCAACCATCAGTTGCATCATCAAACCATTTTGAAAGGTCTGTAATGGATACTGTTGAAGAACCTTCAGCTGATGAAGATGATGGTATATTCCCCCTTATTAAGTGGCTGTTCTTTTTGCTTGTGATTTCATCCAGGAAACCTCTTCATCTAGTAACTGATAACATCATGGATCACTGACATTGGTTCTAATTATCTGTAGTTGAGTTTAAATCTGTTTACGTGAGAAATGTACCAAGTACAATGGCTGCTTCAGTGATAGAGGAGGAATTCAAAAAATTCGGAAAGCTTTCACCTGCTGGTGTTGCGATTCGAACCCGGAAGGTCTGTAACTCCATATCATTATGTTGGCTCAATGACATATATGACACTAAAGCCAAATTAGTTGCAGGATATTGATGTATGCTATGCGTTTGTTGAATATGAAGATATCATTGGTGTGCAGAATGCAATCAAAGTATGCTCTTACCTCTCATTAATCATATTCTCGTTTACTTGAGCACCATATAATCTCCAATCATACATTCTAGTGCAAGCCATTCTTTGCCAGTAGATGTCTCTCTATGCCTGCCAGTCAGCTAGATATACCAGTATGACTTTACTTCTGTGTTCTGTATCATATACTAACTATATGTTGGGAATCATAGAAGACAAGAAAAGATTATGTTAACAACTATGTTACAATCATATCCTCTGCTTCCATGGAAAAGAATGTTGTAGAATATGAGTTTGTAGTATTATGTATGTTTGCACTTTGGTTTGTACAATTTCTTTCTGTTGTTATTTGATACGTTTCACGTGCTTATCAATCTTCCATTCTTGCAAACAACTTGCTTCATGCTGCGCTTAAAATTATATTTATAGTATGTCAATGCTCTACTTTCTTTCAGGCTTCAACTATTGAGATTGGTGGGCATCAACTATACATTGAAGGGCGTAGACCAAACCGAAACAGTTTATATCGTGGAAGTATGTTCTCATTTTGCTCAACATGTTTCGTTGTTATTGCTTACATTACCTACCCTAACACTGATAACTAAATATTAAGTTTTTTATTCAAGCAAGTATGTTATGACTTTAACATGTGAAATGTTCATTTCATGTAGCATGTTAAATATAAAATACTGAATGAACAATTGAGACATTATACATTTACAAAATAGGAAGTAGAAAAAGAAAAGTCTGGATTGGTGTTTAGTCAGTAGTGGGACTGTTGGTTGTGTGAGATTGTCATATGATAATCATATAAGTACCATTGGGAAAACTGGGAGATTTCTGTTAAATATCTATTAGCAATTAAATAACTTGCTTCAATCGATTGTTAGTGGTTCTTGGATAACACATTTATACTTACCATGCTATTGTACTGAACAGGAGGAAGGGGCAGAGGTAGAGGTGGCTATCAGTTTGAGGGGATGAGAGGGAAATTTGGTGGTCGAAGTTTTGGCAGGGTAACTGGCCAAGATAGTGGTGATCGAGATTACAACAGAGCAAGAGGAAATGGTCTCTACAGGCAGGCAACTCGCCATGAAAGGCCATATGTTGGTAATCCACAAGGTTCAAGAGATGGGTAGAACTCTGATAAATAATACTTGAGCAAAAAACGAAATTTTGCATCAGCGTCATGTAGCTTGATGGTTTTATAAAGAAGATAAGATAGTTAAAAGTATGGATAGTCCAAAAGCATCTCTGCAATATTCTTCGAGGGTAATTAACTGGTAAATTTATTGGCTTTCAATGCTATCTAATATAATCGTTAACTCGGTTCTGAGAATGCTTGATGAGTTTATTACTTGATGCTACCTTCTCCATTGTTTTGACCTTTGAGCTCTGAAGTTCTCTAATTGAGCGGTTCCATATTAGCTGATGAACAGAAAGCCAAAACTAATTCATGTCATCAACTTTCTCTTGGCAAATTAAAACTTCACAATAGAGAGGAAGGGTTATTTTGCAACACCATCTTCCAGCCTTCCATGTTCAACAAGAATTAGTCTTATTAAGCTATAGATTGAACTTTGGACTAATAATGTCATCAAAGATCTTTCACGTTTGTTGAAAATCTCATTTCGATGGTCTTACCTAACTTAAAATCTTTTTTGATAATTCATGTTTCTTGGAGAACTCAAAGTTGATTACTCTGCATATTATAAATGATAAACTGAGATTTTCTTGATTTTTGAGAGATTATTTTTGTTATTTCATAAATGATACGAAGTATACTAAATGAAAAAATGATATAATCATCTTCCCGAATCACCAAACGCCAATGAACCCTTAGCCCCGATCTGTACCTCCATCCCACCATTACCACCCACCCATACCATATGGGTGTAACCCACCTCACCATTTGATTAATATCTTATATTTTCCAAGAAAATTCATTCATCTCCAATATTACTATAAAATTGTCTTTCAAATCTAACTTTATATGCAGCTTCGAATTATTCTTGAAAACTTAGGGAATAGACTGAAAAATAAAATAGTCAAGCCTTTTATAAAAATAAAAATAAAAGTAAATCGTTTAGAAAGTAGTATGAAAAAAAAATGAAAGTATAGATTCTTGATTTGAAGAGATAGTTATAAGTTACGGTGAAACAAGAAATTAATCCTTACTATATCTTGTTCTAGTAAAAGTAGATCCTTTGTCTTGCCTTTTGGTAGCAAAGGAAGACTAAATATTGAAGCAAATGCTTATGAAATTATGGAACAAATATAAGTATAATTTTGTTGTACCATTTCATATCATTACTTGTCGGGAGACTATAATATTTAATTAAACCACACATCTTTAGACAACCAAAACATGCCTTTTCATTAAATTAATCATCTAAACACAACCAAATAATTTCAACAAAAAATAACGTTCCTTTAGCCTTTTTACTCGTGTTCATCTTTACGACTTTATCCTTCAAAGATGTTTATTGGAACTTTCAACAACTTATCTGTAACATATATACTAATATGAATTTAAGATCATATGTCTTATTATTGGTTGTACAAATCTTCATAAGAAAATACGATTATATACTATAGAAATTAAAGTCGATGATTTCATAAAGATGGGGTTTTGGGAGTTAAAGAACTTATCGGAATGGTATTTATGTTAATTATTGATTTGTTTTGAAAAGGATCCAAAGAGTGTAGTATATATAGCTATAATATGCGATTCAACATTTACTGTTCTATTAGAAAAGATACGGTCAACTTTAACACCAAAATTAAATGTCAAAAGCAATTTGAAATACCCCCAGATGGTTGTTAAGTTGATAAATTATGTGAGCTAGAGTTCAAAATTCTTATAGATACTTTTTTGGTTGAGCTTGTCACACGGAGCTTGTCTAGTGTGGTTTACTTGACTGACGTGATTCGCAAGCTATTGCGTCATCTCGAGACGAGTAATACAAATGGATTCCGTCAAGAAATAAATGATTTGAATATGAAAAATATAAAGACAACTTGAAACGATAATAGTGTCGGATGCAATAGATAACCCTAATTTAATTAAGGGGCAACAAAAAACATGTCTTTACTATTTCATATACTAACTAATTTACTAGAAATACAGTCATAATTTGGTCTTATTTGTCATACTTAATGAACTTTACAGAAATGAACTGTTAACAACAATTACTACCTTGAAAGCTTTTGAGAAGAAGTTATTAAGTGTTGTGCAGAGTAGGAGACATATAGGTCCCATAATCATCACCATCTCCACCAATTCTCCATCTTTTTCTTCCCTCCCCCCCAAAAACACATCATACATTCTCCTGCATTTCCTCCTCTCTTTGTTTCTCCCACACTTCCCAAAAATCACCTTTTCTTAACATCTACCAAACTTCCCTTTTCTCCTAATTTCAATATGGAACCAACACTTGGCTTATCAACCACTCCAGATGGCAGTGGTTGTGATCCTCTCCTTACATCTTCTTCAAGAATGGAAAAAGATTTCATGGGCATGTGTAATAAAGAGAGGTTGATGAATTACACAAATGAGAATGATGATGATGATGAACTTGAGTTGGGTTTGGGATTAAGTCTTGGAAATGGAAAGAATAATACTCCTAAATCTGCATGGGGTGAACATGGGAGGATTTTGACTGCGAAAGATATACCAAAAGGTTTCAGAAGTATTAGAGGCAACACTTTCTCTGGGACAAAAAGACATGCTGATACTCCTGCTGAACTTGGATCTCCTCCTAGTAATGCTGCCAGGTTATGTTTTGTTTCTTTTAATGATGTTATAGTAATTAGTATTTAATGCCAACAATTATATAAGCAGAAAGAAACATGAAATTCATCTGTTACAGACTTACAGGTTTGTTAAGGATTTTTAGTAGTGTGTAATTGTTCAGACCTCCATCTACATGCATGTTTCAACAATTATTTTGTTTTGAGAGGTATTCTGGAAAAAAAGATTGTATGTCTGTTTCTTCTGTTACATGTTCTCTTTAATCGAAGATGGTATTGAATCTGTTTTGTAATACCATTAAAATTCTGTTCTTATGGCTAAATGTTTTCTCATCTTAATTATATCAATGACAACAGTCAGGTTGTGGGATGGCCGCCTATCCGCACATATAGGATGAACAACTTAGTGAATCAAACCAGAGTTTCCAATGATGAAGCTGACGGGAACGAAAATGAAGAGAACAATTCGAAGAAGAAGTTGAACCACGGTAACCATACCGAAGACACTAAAGAAACAGGGCGGTTCGGGTACGTGAAAGTTAACGTTGATGGTTTGCCAATCGGAAGGAAAGTGGATGTGAATGCTTACTCTTGTTACGAGTCTTTGGCCAAGACCTTGGAGGAAATGTTCTTCAAGTCATCCACAGTTTTCGCTTCACTTGGTAACTTTTCAAATTCTTATGTATCTGCTTCTACATGTCAAGCACAAGATCAGCATTATCCTCCAATGGTTTACTACACTAAGCTAAATCTGCAAGTATTTACCAGGTTTTGGAAAGGAGGATGTGAAAAAACAATCGAAGCTATTGGATGGATCGTCCGAGTTTGCGCTCACTTATGAGGATAAGGAAGGAGACTGGATGCTTGTTGGAGATGTTCCATGGGGGTAAGTTAACTTTGCCTGAAATTGTAAAATCTCTTCAACACTTTTCTAGTTACAAAAAATCCTCTGTTGAATGAGTTCCAACATATTCAAATTTCAAAGGCACATATATATGAGTAATATTGGTCTGTTGTACACTGAAACTAGAATCAGAACGAGTTTTCTTTAACTCGTACCTAGAAAATATCTTCTTAGAATCAGAACTACACACATAAGAAGTTCAATATGATCCGTTGCTGATAATGATTACCTATTCCTTCCTGGTGTAGGATGTTTGTCTGCACGGTTACAAGGCTCAGAATCATGAAGAAATCCGAGGCTAATGGACTCAGTATGAACATTTATCACACACAAATTTATGTTAATGCAGATGTTTTTAATAGTATGATTCCTGAAACAAGTTCTATTTCTTCCATTCTCAGCTCCAAGTTTTCAAGAAAAGGGAGCAAAACAAAAGAACACGCGAATATAACATCACTGTGCCATATAGTTGAAGAATGTGTTTTTCTGGAAGAACAATTAAGAAAGAGAGAAGAATCAATGAAGTTTTCTGAAGACAATTTATGTTTTCGATCTTTTTATTTATGCTTATAGTTTCAGGTTTGCATTCAGTCATTTCCAGTGTGCATCCAGTTTCTTTCTATACATTCTTTCATACCAAATCTTAGCTAGATTTTTCAAGTTTATACACAACACCTTTGTTGATCCAACTTCTCATACTGTAAATATGAGAATGCTATTGTCTAGTATGTTGATTGGGTGCCTATACATTTTCAGTTTGCCTACTTCTTTATTTGTTTTGGTTATATTGTTCTCGGAAATATATACTTGCAGTCCACCTCACATGTCCAGAATATTCAACTCTGTATTTCATTTATTGTTCTCGACAAAACCACATACACAAAATTCAAGCATCAGATCTCAAACACATGGACACACAACGCTCTATAGGTGTCAAGCTTGTAGTTTACAGAGTAATTCAGTGGCATGAAGAGAGACATGACCTTATTGTAGAAACTCTCTAGGATCAGTCACATATCCAGTAAGTGCAGAAGCAGCAGCAGTATATGGAGATGCTAAATAAATCTGGCCTTCTTTGTGCCCCATTCTACCAGGGAAATTCCTGTTTGTGGTTGAAACACAAACCTATGTTCCATTCAGGCGGTTAGATAACATTCAGTCATAATAAAATCTAACGACAGCTTAGTTAGACTAGACATGGACAAAGCGTGTCATCAAAATATCAAATTAAGTGTATGACAATAATAATTACAATACCACACATGAATATGAAACTGGAAACATATCTACCTCTACAAGCTAAGAAAATGTTTATTGGACACATGTTTAATCTTTTATGACAATTTCGAGAGTAAAAATATAGTTTTTATTTTTATGGATTTTATACATGCTATGATGTCAACACGACGTTATTGAAACCTTATAACCTGTGAAGTTCAGCTCATACGGACAGATGTTTAGAAATAAATAGAGAGACTATAGAGTGTTGAGTAAAATTTGCATTTTCAAACAGCTAAGAAGAAACTTCAACAGATATGTAAAACTTGCCTTAGGCTCATTCATTCTTGCATAAGTATCTTTTGGACCTCCCAGACAAGCAGCACAGCTTGGGCTTGCGGGAGTATCGCAGCCAGCTTCTTCAAATATCTGTGAGCAAGTTTTTCCTCCTGATCCTGGGACTGCAAGACTGTATATATCCATCCAGACCTAGGAAACATAACAAATTAGTGGGATTTTTTAACATGATCTTGCGAATAGACTTCCACCTTATAGAATAGATTCGAAGGCCAGGATGCAGTTACATACCTTTTGAGTTGCAGGAACCAGGAATGTTGGGACTTTCACCTTTTTCCCCTACATTAGAATTTGAATGATAGTTTAGAAACATGAGCTTTGGTTCAACAGAGTGGTTTAAAGCTGGCACTGGATCATGTAACTAAAGATGCCTATACAAATACTTACATCGAATGAATCACAAGAGTAATAAGAACATAAATGCAGAAATTACTCACAGAAGCAAGGAAAAGTTTGGCAGCAGCCATAAAATCCTCAGTTTTTCCTCCAGTACATGATCCAATATATACTCGGTCTATCTTGACATCTGTGCATTCTCTTGCTAAAGCACGATTATCAGGAGAATGAGGCTGCAACAGTAATATACTGAACTGAGATAAACAGTTATATCAATCGGGTCACCACAAGCTGGCTTAAGAGTGCAAGACTTGAGGAGGTCATATTGTCACAATTTGTGCGAGATATAAAATTAACAGTTCCTCGTTGTGAAAACATAAGATAAGGATAAATATTATTCATATTTCAATTCACAGTAAGATTTTTGGAATTCAATTTTCAAGCAAATGGATTACAGATATTCCAATTTGATCTTATATTTACTTACGTAAAAGATACAAGGAATCGGTCATGCAATGATGTTTCTTTCTCTCTCTTACTTCTTTTGCTCTCCCCTATTTCACTTCTAATGCTTAAACAGACCGCTCATTTAGAACCAGCTTCGTTGAGCTATTTTAACAACTTGGAACTAGATTCTTTTCAAAATGAACAATAATTTTTAACTAGGAAGTGTAAATAATTGAATGATCATTTAAGGATGGTGTTCATAGATTGTCTAGCTAGCTTTAGAAAAGCAGTTGAAATTCCAACTGAACTTGCCATTTTTAGATATATGAACTTCCCCGCACAGAAATAAAGAACATGTTTTAACACAGAGTTTTACTTAAAAATTATTTCTACAAATTCATCTTTCCAAGTTACTAATTTTGGTTTAATTGAAATGAGAATCTAGGCTTTGAACAAGCTGTTGGTTGATCTTAAAGGGTAGCAACACACTCAGAAAGGAAATGAAGTTGGGAGAAAACACTTCATGATCGATTATAACAGAAATGCGAAGTGAACAAGATAACTACAACAGGTTGATAACAAAGTCTAGATGAACTTGGGATAATAGATTCCACCTCACCTTCGCCACCAGCGGTTCTAGCTTTGAAATGTCAAATCTGAACTCTGAAAGGAATCTACGAGCAAAAAAAGTCTCATTAGGTGAGGGTGCCATGCTAGCGTTGGAAAGAATGAACACAGATGATAATCATGATTTAAAATGACATAAGTGGTTTTTAGGTCTAGGACTCATATTTAGAACTTCATCACAAATATGTTGCATAACAAATTGAGAAATGCCAGTGGTTGCGAGAGCTTGAAAACTCTCTGCATAACTGATACCTTAAACTGATTTGACATATTCCTGTTAATAAGCAATACGAGATTGCGAAAAGCAGGGAAAACCACTTATGTTTAATAATGAAAAATGAACTTTTTCTGCTTCTTATGTCCGAGACAAAACTAGGTCACACCTGCTACAGACTGAACTTGCATAGATAAAGTACAATTACCTCGCATCTAAATCACTGTATACTGGTTCATAAGGTAGAGAAGTCTTATCCTGTGTCATGGTAAAAAATCTAATATAAAGATCACTTCCACAAAAGATACATATTGCAGAACATTCTATAAAGATTAAGCATGGTATAAGGGAGGGAAGAAAATACACACGCATATAGTATAGTGAGAAATGCAAAATGAACGCTTAACTGAATTTAAGAGCTCCCAAATACCTCAAGATACTTATACGTAGTACTATCAGCAGGAACAACTCCATTCTTTCCTCCAGCTTCAATAACCATGTTGCATAATGTCATTCTTTCTTCCATCTTTAAAGCCAAACCAAAAGATATAGAAGTGAAAAAGGAGTCGATTGATGTTACAGACTAAGTTACAGAATTTGTAATGAAACGTTCAACTCACACTCAAACTTTCCACAGTGGACCCAACAAACTCCATGGCTTTATAAGTGGCTCCAGCCACAGATATCTCTCCAATGATCTGCAGAAAATGTTCTCCAGTTAGAAATATTCTAGGAAGGAAAAAGACAAAGCTTTCATTTGTTGAAATTTAAAATAACAGGAGCAAAACTGGGTTTTGTGAAGTGATATGCCAAATCTTAAACTCACTTGTAAAATTAAGTCTTTTGCAAGTAAATAATCAGGCATTTCTCCATCCAAAACAAATCGCAAAGTGGGAGGCACCTGCAGAGTGATAATGTAAGGATCACTACGCCAAAAAGACTTGAGGTAAGGTATGAAAAATTAAAAGTTTCCTATTATGATTCATTGTAAGACCAAAATCTGATCTAAGATAATGTGATTGAAGAAAATAGACAACTAAAAGAAACAACAAAAAAGTATGAATTATCATGTAAGAATTCTGCAGATTGCAAGTAAAGGAAGTAAGCATTTTCACTCGAGTCTTAAAACAGTAATTAATGAAATTTAAATATACACCGTAACATATTTTCAAAATGCTCTGTTGGTAAGATTATATGATATACTTCTTTACAAGGCTTAGCAAATGTAAAAGTCCTTATCAACTTAATTGTGCAAGCCTAGCGTGATGTTTTCTAGTTAAATAATGAATATTAGATTTGATGAACATTAGAATTTGAAACATATGTGCATTTCAAGGACCTTAGAATATACACCGGGTTATGAATAGGATAGCGTACAGGTACAGTTGCCAACGAGACAAATAAATTAACATGAAAAAGTTTTAATACGTGAGTTCCCACCTTCAGCAAAAGTTTTCCAGTACCCAAAACGAACCCTGCATCTGTAATGCCAATACCAGTAGCAAACTGGCCAAAAGCTCCAGCTGTACACGTGTGCGAATCGGTTCCCAGCAAGACCTACAAGAATATAGTAATGGTTCAAATTAGCTTCCAGTGACTAAGCATGGCATGTGCTGTTTCTTGCAGATTCTTATATACGAAGAGAACCTCTCCAGGCCTGCAGTGACCCTCTTGCGCAAGAGCAACATGGCATACACCTTTATAATCTGGATTCGCCTGTAGAATTATTTCATTTCTAGATGTAAATAAAAAATGATTTAGAGTATTTGGTTTGCTCAAAATACATGAAGTTCTGCATATCCTTACTCTGAAGTTTCCAGTATCTTTGATATCATAAAAGTACTTAATGTTTTGCTCTATGCAGTAATCCCTTAGGATGTCCACATTACGATTTGCTCGTTCATCAGTGGTGAATATGTAGTGGTCAGGTATAATGACAACTTTTTCACGATCCCAGACCTAATCATACGGGGGAAACCAATCCATTGAGTTAATAGTACAAACAATGTTCAACACTGAAAATTGGGGAAAGGTTCCTCTACCTCCACCTTTAGTGTCTCCCGCTTTATAATACTCTACATCATGCATGGGATGTTACTACATAACGACCCCATGATATCCACAATACATGAGGTACAATTTTGTAAAGCAGAGAGACACTAAGGAGGTATAATTGTGACACAGAGGTATGCCGTATGCATCAAATAAATTTTATATTCCCTGTTCAGAAAACCAAAGCAAGGCAACGAAAAACGAACACTTACCTTTGCATTGTCGCCGAATTCTCTCTTAAAAATGTCAAAAGAACCAGGACCACATACATCATGTGTCATCAAAATGTCAACATTGACCCATACATTATCACCTGGTCTCACTTGCATCTTCTCTGATGCCTTAGCCAGTATTTTCTCAGTCATAGTCATACTAGTCTTTACCTAGAAAGTTTTGCACAAAAACAGAATCTCCAAATTGAAAAATATCATAAAAGCATATTATCAGAATTCAAACGAAGTACTCCCTCCATTCATAGAATTTTGAACTCAAAATACTTTTTTAAACATGTTGTATAATATTTGGTAAAACAATACTAGTATATGAAATGCAACTTGCTAACATTTGAATTCAAATTAAAGTGTCACTTAATGCTATATTTGTTAATTATGAGTTCTTGGATCAACTCTGAAACATCTTCCATGTTATCACAGGGTAAGCCTGCCTAATATCACAACCTCCTTACCTCGCTTAAACGGGAGCTCTTAAGATACATTGAGGCACACTACCATTAATGTAAACAAAACTCAACAATCTTTTTGGGAATTAACGACTACAAGAAAACAAGATACAGTTAAAAAAAAATGAGAATTTAAAGAAAACCCAACTGATCCTGTGGTGGCTGGGCTCCTCTCAACATACGGAGGGGACACCACAGCAACTATTTTCTTGGATACCCTTCTTCTTGAACTTCCAAAATACAAGCTTGGTTGCGATGAAGAAGCTGAAAAGCACACATCTTTCTGCATTCAATTGAAAAAAACTTCATTTCCAAAAACATATCATGGATTTGTCAAAATAATTTTGAATTAAAAAAAAAAATTACTCCCTCCATGAATAGATATCATTCCATTTCTAATTTTGACTTGGATTTCAATATTTTTTAACATGACAATCTTTTATATAAAAGATATGAAAATACAGTATATTGCCCTAGTTTAATACTATTAAACGTATATTTTTTTATTGAAATCACAACTGTATGAGTCAATTAAGACATTAGAGAATAATATTGATTATTGAAAAATGAAAGTGGTGACAAGTTTATTGAGGAGCATTTGTATTGCCTTGATGATAGAAGGATTTAAGGTAGAGCGAATAGCTGAAGAAGCCATTGATTGATACTAGAAATATAGAGCAAGTGTTCAATTTTGTGTTGAGTGTTGAAAAGAGTCTCAGAGTCGGATGTTGTTCAGTATCGAAGTATGGTTGATGACGGCTGGGCATTTATTTAGAATACTTCATCTTCAAAACTGGAATTGGTGTGATAGAATTTGGGTCAAAAGATTTAATCAAAGATCGAAAAAACATGTGAGTGACCAAAGTATACATAATACCCAATATGAGTGATCGAAAGTATGCATAATTACACTAGGTGATCAATTAGTGTTTTTTAATGAATATGAGTGATCAATAAAGTCATTTAATCTTTAATCGAATTCGTTTACGTTATATACGAGAGTTGAAGTTGATTAATTATGTTCCAGAAATGGAATTTTTGTTGGCTCATTTTATTTCAATTCCCTAATATTCAGACACTCTCACAGTCTCACTCCTCAACTACTTTTTTAATCATATAAACAATTGAAATATACTTATTTTTAAATTGTTCATTATTTTGTGTTTTATTATTAAAAAGTTATGTTAAAATACGGGCTAATTGGAAAATATAAAAAATTTATTTCTAAAATAATTAAATGCTTGTTCGATGAGAAATTATGATTTTCCTTCCAACTAAACTTTCTCATTAACAAAATTTGGTTATTCTAAAATAATTTTTATTTGTAAATAAGCGATTATATTATAATAGGGCCAAGCAGACATGAGCCGATATATGAAGGACTTAAAATCCAGCCGTGAAGGCCCACTAAACTAAGAAATAAAACCTAAGAAAGTAGATGTCCTATAAATACCTAACAAACGACCCTAATCCATCATTTGTCAGTTCTGTAGCGTCATGTATATGGGCCTATAAAAAAATGTCTGAAATGTATCTTTATGTGTCACTCCACTTATTTGGGTGTGAGCTCAGTTGTATATTGTTATCACTTATCACTTATCAGGCTATATCAGCTATTATAAACCTAACTTGCCTCTCAAAATATATTAATCTGGTTTGCACCTTTTTCGTAAAAATCATTTATTTTTACACAAAATTTACACTTTTTTCTCCATTTTTTCATACCAAATTTTAGGAAAACTGTCTTTAAATTTGGTAATGAAGGGAGTACATGTATGGAAAGTTGTGCCAACATTTCTACCTTAAAATTGAAGTTACACCCTTGTGGTGCTGCCTTAAATTTTTAATTTTGATTTCTTGCAATTCCTTACTTTTGTGTCTAATATAAGGTAGTATTACTTT
This sequence comes from Echium plantagineum, assembly GCA_003412495.2. Taxonomy (NCBI): domain Eukaryota; kingdom Viridiplantae; phylum Streptophyta; class Magnoliopsida; order Boraginales; family Boraginaceae; genus Echium; species Echium plantagineum. Next base: position 8,271,288 of record CM016561.1, read on the forward strand.
GATATCGATTTTTGATAGTGATAGTGATATAATTATTGTATTTTGGTTTTCATCAGTTAATATTTTTTTTTTGTCTAACTTGATGAAAAAATTAT
>CM016561.1:8271482-8388817 GCA_003412495.2 Echium plantagineum
AAGTTCTCCAAAGGAGGTGAGAACAAATTCTCAAGGGAAGTAGCTCGACATACAAAAATGGAAACAAGGGAAAAAGCATCCAATGTCGAGCATGTGAAGGTTTTTGGACACATTCATCAGAATGTCCTACATTTTTGAGAAGGCAACACAAGAACTATTGCACCACCTTCTCTGATGACTCAGATGATGAAGAGATGATGATGAGGTAATTGCTTTCATCACAATAGCAAATGTACCTGATCAGGAGAAACCAGTTGTTGATAACAACGGGAACGACAGTGATGAAGAGGCTGAAATCACTCATGAAGAACTGGTGGCTGACTATGAGAAACTGTTTCATAGCTGGACTAAACTAACTGAGGCCTATCTGCTATCACAACAGAAAAGGCAAAAGTGATGAAAGGAATAAGGAATTGCTTCAAGAAACAAGTATCTTAAGGATAAGATTGGAGTCCTCGATGGGCAGGTCCAGACTATGGAAAGAGGCATTAAGATGATGAACTCAAGCACAAATCTTCTCGATGAAATACTGGAAAAAGGAAGATCCCATAAGAGTACCAGTGGGATAGGTTATTGGGAAGATCAAGGATATCATCACAACCAGAGAAACTCTAAACCCAAGTGGAGATGTTATCACTGTGGGAAAAAGGGACATATAGCTCCTTATTGCTACAAATTGTATGGAAGGAGAAGAAACAGGTATACACAGGATACCAAAAAGACTTGGAAACCTAAAATAAAAACTATGTGGGTTTCCCAAGAAACAGACTATTGGAAATGTTGTCCTACCTCTCTGAAAGCTACAACTTGGGAAGGTTGGTATTTTTGATAGCGGTTTGCTCTCGACATATGACTGGTAACAGTAGTTATCTATCAAAATAAAGCCTGTGAAAGCAATCACATGTCACATTTGGTGGAGGGGCCAAAGGAACAATTGTAGGAAAAGGTGTACTAGATGTTCCTGGCCTACCACAGTTAAGCAATGTGTTGCTAGTAAAAGGTCTAACAGCCAACCTCATCAGTATCAGCCAGCTGTGCGATGATGGTATGGATGTACAATTTAGCAAAGTGCTTGTGAAGTAAGAGACATAGATAACCATCTGCTTATGAAAGCTGAAAGATCCAGTGACAATTGTTATCAATGGCCAACACAGAAGGCCTTAAGTTGTCATACTACTCATGAAGCAGAGTTATGGCACAAAAAATTGGGGCACACTCACTATAGAAATCTCCAGAAACTAGTTCAAAAAGAATTGGTCAGAGGACTCCCTAAGCTAAACATTCAAACAATTCAATGTTCTGAATGTCAAGTTTGGCAAGCAAGTGAAAGTGTCTCACCAACAGTTACAACAAGTGGTGTCTGATCGACTACTTGAACTGATGCATATGGATCTAATGGGGCCCATGCAGGTGGAAAGTATTGGAAGAAAAAGATATGCCTATGTGATAGTCGATGACTATTCCAGATACACATGGGTGGTGTTTCTACGTGAAAAATCTGAGTGTTTTGATGCATTCTACAAGCTGGCAACCCAGGTTCAAAATGAACAAGAAGTCAAGATCATTCGCATCAGGAGCGATCATGGTAAAGAATTCAAGAATAGCAAATTCGATGACTATTGTACCTCTCAAGGAATTCACCATGAATTTTCTGCTCCAATCACTCCACAACAAAATGGTATTGTGGAAAGGAAAAATCGAACTCTTCAAGAAATGGCAAGAGTATTACTACATGCGAAGAATGTTCCCTTGAAATTTTGGGCTGAAGCTATCAACACTGCCTGTCATATTCACAATCGCATCACCCTTCGGCCAGGCACACTGCAAACACAATATGAAATATGGAGGGGGAGAAAGCCGAATGTACAATATTTTCATATTTTGGCAGTGAATGTTACATTCTGACTGACCGAGAACATAGGCAGAAGTTTGATGCGAAAGGAGAGAAAGGCATCTTCCTTGGATACTCCTCAAATAGTAAGCTTTTCGAGTATTTAATATCCGAACCAACACTATTATGGAATCCATAAATGTGAAAATAATGGATGAAGCAATACAAGGATGAAGTGGTGGATGCCATACCTAGTGAAACTAGGGATACATCTAGTAAAGAAAGAGGATCTTTCTCAGAAGATACGATGAAGAAGATACTTCCTCAGTCTCAGATGATACTGAAGATACTGAATCTGCCAGTGTTGAACCACCTGCTCGTATCCAAAGGTATCAACCCAAAAGAAGCTATTATTGGGGTCATTAATGAAGGAAGAATCACAAGAAGAAGGATAGAGTGGATTATAAGAGATGGCTGGAATGTTAGGAGAACATGCTTTATGTCCAAAAATGAACCACAAAACATAAAAGCAGCTCTTCTAGATGAACACTGGATACTAGCTATGCAAGAAGAGTTTAGCCCAGTTTGAAAGACAAGAGGTATGGCAATTGGTCCCTAGAACTCCCTGGGTTGAATGTTATAGGAACAAAATGGATTTACAAAAACAAGAAGATGAACAAGGCAACATGTTAGAAACAAGCGCAAGACGTGTTGCCCAAGGGTATACTCAGGTGTGAAGGGCTTGACTTTTGAAAAACATTTGCCCCTGTAGCCAGACTTGAAGCTATTAGACTCATGCTTGCTGTTGCTGTCATTTAAAGATTAATTGTATCAAATGGATGTAAAAAAACAGCATTTCTAAATGGAGTTTGTTCAAGAAAGAAGTGTTGTTGAGCAACCAAAGGATTTGTGTGTCCTAACAATCCTGACTATGTGTACAAGTTGAAGAAAGCCTTGTATGGGTTTAAAGCAAGCCCCACTTGCCTGGTATGAGAGACTCACTGAGTATCTTTTGAAAACAAGGGTATACTAGAGGAGGAGCAGACAATACACTGTTCATACATAAAGAGAAAGGAAAGCTACTTGTGGCACAAATATATTTGATGACATCATCTTTGGAGGAATGTCAAACCAGTTGGTACAACAGTTTCATTCAACAAATGGAGTCAGAATTTGAACTGACGCATGGTAGGAGAACTGAAACACTTTCTTGGTTTCAAATCTATCAAAAGAAAGAAGGGTCTATACCTGAACCAAGCAAACTATGCCAAGAGACTCATTTCAAAGTTTGGAATGGACTCTGCTAAAGAGAAAAGGTCTCCTATGGCTACTCACATAAAAGTCACCAAGGATGAAAAAGGGAAAAGTGTTGACTCAAGTTTGTATAGAGTATGATTGGTAGCTTGTGTACCTCACTGCCAGTAGGCCTGACATCACTCAATCTGTAGGAGTCTGTGCTAGATATCAATCAGATCCTAAAGAAAGTCACTTGTCCTTGGTTAAAAGGATCTCAAGTAGTGTCAAAGGGACCTACATGTATGGACTGTTCTATACAAATGACACTGGAAATAGCCTGATTGGTTATGTGATGCTGACTGGGCAGGAAATCTTGAGGATAGGAAAAAGCACCTCAGGAGCTGTTTCTTTATGGGAAATAACCTAATCTCTTGGTTCAGCAAGAAACAGAACTCAGTGTCCTTGTCCACAGCTGAAGCTGAGTATATATCTGCTGGAAGTAGTTGTACACAATTGCTATGGATGAAACAAATGTTAAAAGAGTATGGAATTGACCAGGACACCATGACTCTCTATTGTGACAACATGAGTGCTATAAGCATCTCCAAAAATCCAGTGCAACATAGCAGGACAAAGCACATTGATATAAGGCATCATTTTATTAGAGATTGGTTGAAGAAAAGATTGTGCACTTAGAGCATATTGCTACTGACAAACAATTAGCTGACATATTTACCAAAGGGCTAGATACAAATCAATTTGAGTATCTAAGAACAGCCCTTGGGGTTGTGTGTCATGGAGGAATGATTTCAAGATCAAAAGTTTTATAACTGTTAGTGGTCATTTGTTATAACAACTGGTACGGAGACCACGAGGGTACAAAAATTACAAAATTGGCGGTTTTATTTTGAAGGAATTAATTGCGTGTCAGTTATTGGACAGCTTTATGATTCAAAAAGGAGGCGGTTGGATTCTCAAACACCATTCACCATTATTACCAAAAACAACTTCCTTCCTAATTTCATCTCTTCCAAAATCAAATTCTCTCTGATCAGAAGAAAACCAACAGCCCTAGCAATTGCAATGGCACCAAAAAGACGACCTTCCACTCCTTTTGTGCAAAACCTTCTTCGAAGCTGTTCCGCTGGCAAATGGTCCACACCCGAGGATGAACTTAGGGCTGCCAGGGAAGAAGAAGCCGAGGCTCTCAGGGCAACCAGAAGGGAAGAGCAGAGGCTGTAAGAGCTGCTATGGAAGAGGCTGAGAAAAAGAAACGGGCAGAAAGCAGAAAAGGCTGAAAAAGCGAAGAAAAAGGTGCCTGTTAAAGAACCAATCTTGCGACTAACTTGGAAAGATGACGGTATGCCCATGAACCCTAATGTTGATGCATGTTCATCTATACCTGTTACAAGTAGTTCTGATAAGCAACCAACTAGATCTGTCCCTATTGATTCTGAGAATTTAGAAAAATCTGATAAAAATGTTGGGGATAATTTGGGTGTGAACTCTGAGGATGCCACTATGGCTAGTGTGTTGGAGACTCTTAAAACCCAACAGGTCTTCACTAGGAAGAAAAGAATTTTGATGAAAAAGGGGAAACCTGTTAGAGTTAAGAGGGTTGATAGAGAACCTGGAATGTCCTCAAAAGGAAATCCAGGGTAGATGATGTGCCTCCAACTGTTGAAACAAATGTGGAGGTTGAACAGAATGTGAATGTAGAGAAAGGTGATGATGTGGAGGCTGTGTCCTCTAAACCTGGTGTGGTTAGAAGAAGAACCAGGTCTAGTATGAAGGGAGCAGAACCCTCTGATTTAAGATGAGTTGAATGATACTCTTGATGAGTTAGAAAAGAGGGCTGATAAGGCTAAGAAAAAGAAGCAAACTGCTAAGGGGAAGGAACTATCTCAAGCAAGAAGAAGGAAACCCCTCATGCCAAACCATCTGCCTCAACATCTGGTAAGGCTGCTGTTTCAGCCCCTAAGGCCACTGATAAGGGAAAAAAGGCCTGAAAAAGGGAAAACTGATGCCCCTGCCTCATCAAAGAAAAAGAAAACTTGTTGATTCAAGTGATGAGAAAATGAGAAGGGAAGTCTCAATTTGATGTGAGTAGGGGGGAGAATAAATAAGAGAAGAGTGGCCCAGGTTGATGATGCCCCCTGTGATGGTGTGGACTTTGGAAGTGCTGACCAGAGAACAAAATGGAAATTTGTGTGTGCAAGGATCATCTGGCCAGAAAAGCACCTATCTGACACCACTTTGAACAACTGCACTTACATGAAAGTGTTAGAAGCAAGTGGTATAACATGTATGCTGGTGAGAAGGAAGCACTGGGCCAAACTGGTGAAGGAATTTATCAGTGCTATGACTGTTGAGATCAGGGATCCTACTCATGAAATGTTCTACAGGGTCAATCTCAGAGATTATGAGTTTGTCTTCAGTCCCACTATTATCAATGAATTTCTGAAAAGAGAAGACAAGGGAGAAACTGGCCAGCTATGAGATTGAATGACATTGTGACTGAAATCACAGCAGGGGGAGTAACTCAATGGCCTTCAAAGGGCTTACATCTGCCAGCATCTGCCTTGAGCCTTAAGTACTCCATCCTCCACAAGGCAGCCATATGCAGCTTGGTACCATCAACAAACAGCACAAATATCAGTGAATTCATGGGAAAGCAACTGTTTGTGTTGGGTACTGGACAACTCAACTTTGGCCAGGTCATATTTGATCAAATTGTGGACCATGCCCTGTCTTTTGCAAAGAACAAGCCAATTGGGTTCACCAACTTGATTTGTGGCATACTGTTGGAGCAGAGGCCTGATTTGCTGAGTGAAGAGGATGGACCTGGAACAGAATCCAAGGCAGTCATCATCAGTGACAAGCTGCTGCATACTCACAAGGCTGACATTCCAGTGGAGAAGGTTGATCAACCACCACCTTTCACCTCCAATGATCCCACAGCACAGATTCTCATGGCTGTCTACTTGGCTGATAAGCAAAGGCTCACAGAAGAAATCCAGGCCAAGAAGCAGCAGCTTGCAAATGTGGACAGGAAGATCAAGGAGTTGGAGAGGACTGGTAGACCACATGTTGCTGCCAATGTTGCTGACACTGAACCAGTTCTTAACCAGTCAGATGAGGAGTGAAGAATTTGATGAAGACCCTCTATTGTGGCTTTGGCTATGTTTTTATGCCAACTAGGGGGAGTAAATTTGGGAACACTAAAAACTCTATCTTTTATTGTTATGTTGTTTGTGTTGAACACTTTATGTGTGTGTGTTTCTATGTTTCATGTATCTTGAACATGAATATCTACTGTGCTCACTATCTAATCAGTGGAGTTGATATATAGTAAGAAGACTGTTGATTAATCACTAAGCTTGGATCATCCTACCCTACAAAACAACAGGAGGTACTTGTCATGAAAAACTTACCCAAAGGGGAGCTTGTTGGTACATAGCTAGACCATGTGTTAACAACAATAATGGTACATAGCATGTACGTGTTGGATGAAGTTTTTCACTGAGCCAAGTGTTAACAACAATGCATTTAATGAGGCTATATTCAAATATGCATTGGTCAAAAGATTAATCAAGTACCAGCTCCTCTAAGAAGATCCGTAAAGTGATTAATGCTAAATCAGAGAAGTTAATGATACGGACTATCACCGAAGGCCAAGTTAATTCGTAATTAAATGCGGACAAGGTGCGGACAAAGGCAAGCAATTAAGCATTAAATGTGAGGATCTTGGTCAATCAAGGTGCGGACAAAGTCAAGCAATCAAGCATTTAATAGGCGGATCTTTTGCGGACAAAGTCAAGCAATTAAGCATTTAATAGGCGCATCTTTGACAATCAAGCATTCATTGACGATTGTCTGAATTTAATATTTGAGGAGCCACAGCCTAGTATATATAGAGACAGTGTTTCACACTTGTCATAGACACTTTTATTCGATTGTATTCATATACATACCCAAGAGCTTTTAAGCGAAGGTTTGTATTAGTGTTCTAGGCGTCTTTGTATAGAAGCATTATCTAGCTTCTATACTGATTGTACAGTTGCTATTCTATAGCAACAGTGAGGTGTTGTAAGTTTGAAAAACCATCTTATAGACGTATAGGGAAGCCTATATTAAAAGGCCTAGTTAGGGCGAGAGAGAGTATGTGGGCATACTAGTAAGTCCCTCCTTGTAAGCAACCTTTTATATAGTGGAGTTTTTCCCTTGGGCAGGCTGCCCCCCAGATGTACGTGTGTTGACACGGAACTGGGTTACCATTTCTGGTGCGTGATTTAAATACTTGTTTTATAGTTGTTAAACCTATTGTCATAACAACTGGAATAACACTCGGTGTGAAGAGTAAAATTACAGTTTTTGTAAATCTATTGGTGAAGCACTACAAAAGGTTGCACATTGATATATAGGGCGGGATCTAGAATAATTTGCCTCACGAAACGTCTATTTTCTATTCAATAATGGTTACTTTAGTTGAGTAATGGCCAGAAGGTATTGGGTGTTCGAAACTCACCTCATCGTTAATTTACAAAAAAAAATAATGGTTACTTTAGTTATCATTACTCTCAGGATTAAACCTACCAAGTCTCTAAATGCCTAATTGTGACTAGAAATTGAAGCAAACAGAAACCATATGCAAAGTTTACAATGTTAGGAACTTATTAGTTGTCTAATTTTGATGAAGAACCAGTTGATTTGGTTGTGGTCAAAGTCTACATTCAGTATTTTAGCACTAGTTTACTGGAATATATGGAGGCCCTACGGCATTAAGTCACATTGCAGTGTCGATCTCAACTCATGTCACATAAACATGCGTCATTTCTATCATAAAAACTTATGTCAAAGTATTTAGATTGCGTCTCTTTTTTTAGAATATAAACAAATATTGATTGTCATTATATAATTGATGTGTCTATTTGATCGAATATTTAGTACGCTAATTAGTACTCGTATGAAATATACATGATATCATGTAAGATCAAATGCGGTTGGTAGACATTGAAAATGTTATTTAATGTAGTAGGTAAGTATGAAGGTGTCAATTTTTTTCTCGAAATCTGAGATAAAGTGATGTCAATACAAGATAATTTTATTTTTTTTATAAAATCTCCAATTATTATAACGTTGTTAAATATTGAATCATTGTTGAATAAGACAATTATAGAAAGAAATATAACTTACCATTTATTAACTAGTAAACTATTAATACTTTCATTTATATTATTAAGATATAGATGATGATGATCAATTTTTTAATGTTATTTCACCTATTTATTATATTGAATAAATTACTCCTAAAAACATTTCTTTTAAATTAAAGAAGATAGAACTGTCAAAATAGTTACTCTAATACTATAATATTTTCAAATTATTACTGAAAGATTATCGGATTATAAATGTTCTGCATGTGAGAAATAGCTAAGTACTCAAAGTATTATAGTCCTTTCATTTCATAATGCAGGACTTTTATTTTTTTCCGTATTTAATTTTGTTCGTCATTTACTTATTACTCTTTAATAAAAAATATAAAATTAATATTGACAAAATTTATATTAAAGAGTATTTTTATAAAAGTAGTTTTTCACAATTTTTTATATTGTAATTAATTAGTTATTGCTAATCAAAGTAAAACACGAAAAAATAAAAAAGTTTTGTATTTTGAAATGGAGGTAATAATATACTACCTTCGTCTCTAAATAATTAGTATATTTTGATTTTTGTTGGTTAAATTTTACAAAATTTGACCTCGAATAATCATTAAACGAGAAGATATAATGTAGTCTTATGTGATCTTGTTAGATTCGTCTCAATATATATTTTTGAAATATCAACTTTTTATAATTTTTTCGTATGTAAAATAAAAGATATGTACATTTTAAATTGTGTTTTGTTGATCATCAAAAATTAAAATCTACCAATTATTTAGATATAAGGAGTATATTTTTTCCATTATTGTGAAATATCTAGTTCCTAATATCAAACAAATTTTCTAAATTTGTCATCATCCCCTCCCTATCTTTAACTGGTTACATTCATAAACACAATCACACAGTACAACTCCACACACTCCCTCTCCATCTCGCTTCATGGACAATCAATTCGAAAAATTGACTTTCAATATTAACAATAAAATGCTGAGCTAATTTTGACTTTTGTGCTCGTCAATTTTCAGGTCAACGAAAGTATCCTGGTTTTGATTTTGACTTGTTCAGATCTTAAAGGTGGACTTTTGCAGATCTAGGATTTTCAGTTTTATCTGATTTTTTAGTTGTTTTGTTTTGCGGTACATGACGACACCGTTTCATATGCCTGTTACTGCTTCCCAGGTAACTTCACTTGCATGAATTTTATGTACTCATTTTGTTCTTAAAATATTGTTCAATTTTGACTTTTAATGGTTGACTTTTTTGTTGAACTTATATCCGTTTATAGTATTAAGTGAGAGCTATATGAAATTATGTTGTTTTTAATGTGTTTTAATATGGAAAAACAACACCATGTCAATGCCTTGTCTCCGAACTAAGTGGGTGGGAAGGGGAGGTCGGATAGTATGTAGTCTTACCCTGTGATAAGAGAGAGGCTGTTAACACTACCGTCTACTACACAATAGACTAGAAACGTAGGTAGTGGAATGAGTCGTTTTGTTGTATTGCTAGCATGATAAATTTGTGTTTTATCGAAGTTATGTCTGTTAATTAAGGTGATAATATTATTAATTGTGGCTATCGAAAAGAGAAGTGGACAATCTTTTGGGGGTGGAGCCATGGAGGGGTACATGTTTACGCGTAAACCTTTGTGTTGTAGATGTATTGAACAATTGAGTCATTTTTGGTATTGTGGCTTTGATATATTCAATAGTTTTTGCACTTATGTAGTTTTGTTTTGTTTTGGTTCAATGATAGCATGTTGTGGATAATATAAAGTTGGGTATTTTTATTTGGTAGTGTTGCAATTCTACCTCTTTGATGGTGAGGGATAATGATGATGAAACTGTTATCTCCTTTGGGGGTTATATAATAAAGAAATTTAACTTCTTTATTTTATTTTGCGAAGTTTACGTTGGAGTTCAAAATTATAGAACTTCTGCGATGCATCATCATAGGATACCTCTTTGTATTATAAAAGAATTCACTTTTTGTTTATGGAAATCATAGCCAAATAGAAATTTGGAGGCAGAAGTGATAGTTTTCAACTCATGCTTGGGCATGTGGAGGCATGGTATCATGTTCTTTTGTTTATTTTTTGTTACTTATTCTTTGGGTCTGTTTGAACAGGTAGGCACTTACTTTGTTGGGCAGTACTACAAGGTACTTCAGCAGCAGCCAGAGTATGGTTACCAGTTCTATAGTGATGCAAGCACAATGCTACGCATTGATGGTAGTAATGTAGAGTCTGCTACTGCAATGCTGGTAAATTTCATGCCAATCTTTTTTTTCTCATAAGTTTACAAACATAAATAAGAATATATACTCCTTCCATTTCAAAAACATCGTTTAGTTATAAATTTCGATGGTTGGCTTTTTTATTTTTTAACTCACATATATGTTGTATCGTATTTAAATAAACATAAGTCAAAAAGTTGACTATCTGTTTGAAATGGTATATCAGCGTATTTTAGTGTTAACATGATAACTTTAATTCAAAAGTTGTATATAAACTAAGGTTACCAAGTTTGTTAGTTTTGACTGTTGAAACTGGACTATCTTCTTACAATGGAGGTAGTATTACAGTATTAGTTGGGTTACTCAAAGGGTTCTGTTTACTAAGGTATGACTCATGAGTTTGTTCTGATATAGAGTCTGGATACGTAGTATTACTAATGTAGTGGCACAGGGCACGACATGTCTACCAGTAAGGAAACTCGTATTTTAAACAAGAGTATGAGAACATTATATATAGTGTATTCTTCTAAAAAAGAGTTGGCCAGCAAAATGGCAGTGGTATATTCTTCGTGAAATTTATAATTACCTTGGTAAGTAGCGATTCCATTATGAGACATAGAAAAGAGTTGGCTAGAGATAAATCACTTAAGTTTTTTGCTGAAGTTATTTCTGAGAAAGTGATGGTATTTTGTAATCCATTTGCCTTGAAGAATGACATAATTCTTACTTAAAACAATGTTGACTGGTTGTTAGTTCATTTTAACTTTTCACGTGTGAATACGGAATGCCCATGTACTTCGGACATGACATCATGATGTATGGTCTAAGTTATATTCCTTTGGTCTCTAATGCAGAAAATTCATGCACTTGTTATGTCCCTAAACTATTCCGGGATTGAAATCAAGACAGCACACTCCTTAGAGTCTTGGAATGGAGGTGTTCTAGTGATGGTGTCTGGTTCTGTTCATCTCAAGGAAATCAATAGGAGGAGAAAGTTTGTACAGAATTTCTTCCTTGCGCCCCAGGCGGAAGGATATTTTGTCCTTAATGATATCTTTCACTTCGTTGACGAGGAACATATTCTTCAGCATCCTGTTTCCTACCTGACTCAAAATAATCTTCACATGAAGCTTAGTACTCCAAATTCCATCCATGACCAAAGTAAGCTATTGCACTGCGAACATTTATCTGAAATCTGAACATGTATTTTCAAGTCTTGACACAAACCTTAGTACTCCAAATTCCATTTAAAGCCATGTTACCATGGTACCATATTATATTGAACATTGATTTGAACATGTGTTTTCAATTCATATAACCCAAATTAATAGTTTGAATGATTGCGCATAGGGCACCGGACCAATTTATGACCTTTTATACTAACCAATTTAACTTGACCTAGTCCATAGTCGTGTTCAAATGTTTTATGTGATACTTAACCTTACAAGAACTTTAAATTTAATCTAGTTATCATGGAATTAATTTTCAACAGTATCCAACTACATCTTGGGTGGAAATCTTCAAGCTAGTGAGTATGCTGCTCCTGGAAAGATTGAGGAGAATATACCAGTCAACAACTATGGTTTTGCTCAAGAGCAGCTGCAGGAAATCCCCGAAGCTGAAAGCCTCCCAGATAACCACTTGATACACTCAAATGGATCACTCCACAAAACAGTAAATGCCGTGCATGAACATTTGCCTACTCCTAGCGAAGAACCTGTAGAAGAGCCCCAGAAGCAGACTTATGCTTCAATCGTATGCAATTACTTCTTCGCTGATTCTATACATTTGTTCTTCTGACCATTTCTGTAAAGGTTTATGAGCATGGCTCATTCTTTTTAATTTATTGATTGTGCATGAAAGCTTGCTAAAGCACAATCGCCGCCGGTGGTGCAACCCTCTTCCTTTAAGGGCAATGCTTCGTCAGAGTGGCTAGATATAGCAGACCCCCCAAGTCAACCATCAGTTGCATCATCAAACCATTTTGAAAGGTCTGTAATGGATACTGTTGAAGAACCTTCAGCTGATGAAGATGATGGTATATTCCCCCTTATTAAGTGGCTGTTCTTTTTGCTTGTGATTTCTTCCAGGAAACCTCTTCATCTAGTAACTGATAACATCATGGATCACTGACATTGGTTCTAATTATCTGTAGTTGAGTTTAAATCTGTTTACGTGAGAAATGTACCAAGTACAATGGCTGCTTCAGTGATAGAGGAGGAATTCAAAAAATTCGGAAAGCTTTCACCTGCTGGTGTTGCGATTCGAACCCGGAAGGTCTGTAAGTCCATATCATTATGTTGGCTCAATGACATATATGACACTAAAGCCAAATTAGTTGCAGGATATTGATGTATGCTATGCGTTTGTTGAATATGAAGATATCATTGGTGTGCAGAATGCAATCAAAGTATGCTCTTACCTCTCATTAATCATATTCTCGTTTACTTGAGCACCATATAATCTCCAATCATGCATTCTAGTGCAAGCCATTCTTTGCCAGTAGATGTCTCTCTATGCCTGCCAGTCAGCTAGATATACCAGTATGACTTTACTTCTGTGTTCTGTATCATATACTAACTATATGTTGGGAATCATAGAAGACAAGAAAAGATTATGTTAACAACTATGTTACAATCATATCCTCTGCTTCCATGGAAAAGAATGTTGTAGAATATGAGTTTGTAGTATTATGTATGTTTGCACTTTGGTTTGTACAATTTCTTTCTGTTGTTATTTGATACGTTTCACGTGCTTATCAATCTTCCATTCTTGCAAACAACTTGCTTCATGCTGCGCTTAAAATTATATTTATAGTATGTCAATGCTCTACTTTCTTTCAGGCTTCAACTATTGAGATTGGTGGGCATCAACTATACATTGAAGGGCGTAGACCAAACCGAAACAGTTTATATCGTGGAAGTATGTTCTCATTTTGCTCAACATGTTTCGTTGTTATTGCTTACATTACCTACCCTAACACTGATAACTAAATATTAAGTTTTTTATTCAAGCAAGTATGTTATGACTTTAACATGTGAAATGTTCATTTCATGTAGCATGTTAAATATAAAATACTGAATGAACAATTGAGACATTATACATTTACAAAATAGGAAGTAGAAAAAGAAAAGTCTGGATTGGTGTTTAGTCAGTAGTGGGACTGTACATTGGTTGTGTGAGATTGTCATATGATAATCATATAAGTACCATTGGGAAAACTGGGAGATTTCTGTTAAATATCTATTAGCAATTGAATAACTTGCTTCAATCGATTGTTAGTGGTTCTTGGATAACACATTTATACTTACCATGCTATTGTACTGAACAGGAGGAAGGGGCAGAGGTAGAGGTGGCTATCAGTTTGAGGGGATGAGAGGGAAATTTGGTGGTCGAAGTTTTGGCAGGGTAACTGGCCAAGATAGTGGTGATCGAGATTACAACAGAGCAAGAGGAAATGGTCTCTACAGGCAGGCAACTCGCCATGAAAGGCCATATGTTGGTAATCCACAAGGTTCAAGAGATGGGTAGAACTCTGATAAATAATACTTGAGCAAAAAACGAAATTTTGCATCAGCAATGTAGCTTGATGGTTTTATAAAGAAGATAAGATAGTTAAAAGTATGGATAGTCCAAAAGCATCTCTGCAATATTCTTCGGGGGTAATTAACTGGTAAATTTATTGGCTTTCAATGCTATCTAATATAATCGTTAACTCGGTTCTGAGAATGCTTGATGAGTTTATTACTTGATGCTACCTTCTCCATTGTTTTGACCTTTGAGCTCTGAAGTTCTCTAATTGAGCGGTTCCATATTAGCTGATGAACAGAAAGCCAAAACTAATTCACGTCATCAACTTTCTCTTGGCAAATTAAAACTTCACATTAGAGAGGAAGGGTTATTTTGCAACACCATCTTCCAGCCTTCCAGGTTCAACAAGAATTAGTCTTATTAAGCTATAGATTGAACTTTGGACTAATAATGTCATCAAAGATCTTTTACGTTTGTTGAAAATCTCATTTCGATGGTCTTACCTAACTTAAAATCTTTTTTGATAATTCATGTTTCTTGGAGAACTCAAAGTTGATTACTCTGCATATTATAAATCTGCATATTATAAATGATAAACTGAGATTTTCTTGATTTTTGAGAGATTATTTTTGTTATTTCATAAATGATACGAAGTATACTAAATGAAAAATGATATAATCATCTTCCCGAATCACCAAACGCCAATGAACCCTTTAGCCCCGATCTGTACCTCCATCCCACCATTACCACCCACCCATACCATATGGGTGGGTTACCCACCTCACCATTTGATTAATATCTTATATTTTCCAAGAAAATTCATTCATCTCCAATATTACTATAAAATTGTCTTTCAAATCTAACTTTATATGCAGCTTGGAATTATTCTTGAAAACTTAGGGAATAGACTGAAAAATAAAATAGTCAAGCCTTTTATAAAAATAAAAATAAAAGTAAATCGTTTAGAAAGTAGTATGAAAAAAAATGAAAGTATAGATTCTTGATTTGAAGAGATAGTTATAAGTTACGGTGAAACAAGAAATTAATCCTTACTATATCTTGTTCTATTAAAAGTAGATCCTTTGTCTTGCCTTTTGGTAGCAAAGGAAGACTAAATATTGAAGCAAATGCTTATGAAATTATGGAACAAATATAAGTATAATTTTGTTGTACCATTTCATATCATTACTTGTCGGGAGACTATAATATTAAATTAAACCACACATCTTTAGACAACCAAAACATGCCTTTTCATTAAATTAATCATCTAAACACAACCAAATAATTTCAACAAAAAATAACGTTCCTTTAGCCTTTTTACTCGTGTTCATCTTTACGACTTTATCCTTCAAAGATGTTTATTGGAACTTTCAACAACTTAGCTGTAACATATATACTAATATGAATTTAAGATCATATGTCTTATTATTGGTTGTACAAATCTTCATAAGAAAATACTATACATTATAGAAATTAAAGTCGATGATTTCATAAAGTTGAGGTAGTTTTGGGTGTTAAAGAGCTTATCGGAATGGTATTTGTGTTAATTATTAATTTGTTTTGAAAAGGATCCAAAAAGTTTAGTGTATATAGCTATAATATGCAATTCAACATTTGCTATTCTATTAAAAAAGATACAGTCAACTTTAACACCAAACCTAATTGTCAAAAACAATTTGAAATACCTGTGAGATGGTGGTTAAGTTAGTAAATTATGCGAGCTAGAGTTCAAAATTTCTATAGAGACTTTTTTTGGTTGAGCTTGTCACACGGAGCTTGTCTAGTGTGATTTACTTGGCTGACGTGATTCGCAAGCTATTGTGTCATCTCAGGGCGAGTAATACGATTGTGGATCCCTTCAAGAAATAAATAATTTGAATATGAAAAATATAAAGACAACTTGAAACGATAATAGTGTCCGATGCAATTAAGAAAGATAACCCTAATTTAATTAAGGGGCAACAAAAAACATGTCTTTACTATTTCACATACTAACTAATTTACTGGAAATACAGTCATAATTTGGTCTTATTTGTCATACTTAATGAACTTTACAGAAATTAACTGTTAACAACAATTACCTTGAAAGCTTTTGAGAAGAAGTTATTAAGTGTTGTGCAGAGTAGGAGACATATAGGTCCCATAATCATCACCATCTCCACCAATTCTCCATCTTTTTCTTCCCTCCCCCCCCCCCCCTCCCCAAAAACACATCATACATTCTCCTGCATTTCCTCCTCTCTTTGTTTCTCCCACACTTCCCAAAAATCACCTTTTCTTAACATCTACCAAACTTCCCTTTTCTCCTAATTTCCCTATGGAACCAACACTTGGCTTATCAACCACTCCAGATGGCAGTGGTTGTGATCCTCTCCTTACATCTTCTTCAAGAATGGAAAAAGATTTCATGGGAATGTGTAATAAAGAGAGGTTGATGAATTACACAAATGAGAGTGATGATGATGATGAACTTGAGTTGGGTTTGGGACTAAGTCTTGGAAATGGAAAGAATAATAATAAATCTGCATGGGGTGAACATGGGAGGATTTTGACTGCTAAAGATTTACCAAATGGTTTCAGAAGTATTAGAGGCAACACTTTCTCTGGGACAAAAAGACATGCTGATACTCCTGCTGAACTTGGATCTCCTCCTAGTAATGCTGCCAGGTTATGTTTTGTTTCTTTTAAATTTCACATGAAAACTGCATTAGTCAATTGTTTTTCTTTCTTGTATGTTTTCTTCATGTCTTCGATTATAGCTGTTCTTTTTCTTCTTAAAAGTTAAACATGGATGCTTTATATGTCAACACTTCATCTTCTTTGGTACTAATCCCTCCATTCCCAAAAATCGTCCAATTTGTTGTTTCGATGATGTCGATTAACAAATTTCGACGTCTTAAATTGAATAACATAACTTTAATTTCAATAATAAACTATGATGATAATTCTATATAAAGGTATTAAAACTTATGAGATACCAACTAAAAATGGACGATCTTCTGTGGTTGGAGGGACCACATAGTTCTGTGTTTTAATGATGTTATAGTAATTAGTATTTAGTGCCAACAATTATATAAGCAGAAAGAAACATGAAATTCATCTGTTACAGAGTTACAGGTTTATTAAGGATTATTAGTAGTGTGTAATTGTTCAGACATCCATCTACATGCATGTTTCAACAATTATTTTGTTTTGAGAGGTATTCTGGAAAAAGAGATTGTATGTCTGTTTCTTGAAGATGGTATTGAATCTGTTTTGTAGGACCATTAAAATTCTGTTCTTACTTCTTATGGCTAAATGTTTTCTCATCTTAATTATATGACAACAGTCAGGTTGTGGGATGGCCGCCTATACGCACATATAGGATGAACAACTTAGTGAATCAAACCAGAGTTTCCAATGATGAAGCTGACGGGAACGAAAATGAGGAGAACAATTCGAAGAAGAAATTGAACCACGGTAACCATACCGAAGACACTAAAGAAACAGGGAGGTTTGGGTACGTGAAAGTTAACGTTGATGGTTTGCCAATCGGAAGGAAAGTGGATGTGAATGCTTACTCTTGTTACGAGTCTTTGGCCAAGACCTTGGAGGAAATGTTCTTCAAGTCATCCACAGTTTTCCCTTCACTTGGTAACTTTTCAAATTCTTATGTATCTGCTTCTTCATGTCAAGCACAAGATCAGCATTATCCTCCAATGGTTTACTACACTAAGCTAAATCTGCAAGTATTTACCAGGTTTTGGAAAGGAGGATGTAAAAAATCAATCGAAGCTATTGGATGGATCGTCTGAGTTTGCGCTCACTTATGAGGATAAGGAAGGAGACTGGATGCTTGTTGGAGATGTTCCATGGGGGTAAGTAACTTTGCCTGAAATTGTAAAATCTCTTCAAGACTTTTCTAGTCACAAAAAATCCTCTGTTGAATGAGTTCCAACATATTCAAATTATAAAGGCACATATATATGAGTAATATTGGTCTGTTGTACATCGAAACCAGAATCAGAACGAGTTTTCTTTAACTCATACCTAGAAAGGATCTTCTAAGAATCAGAACTACACACATAAGAAGTTCAATATGAACTGTTGCTGATAATGATTACCTATTCCTTCCTGGTGTAGGATGTTTGTCTGCACGGTTACAAGGCTCAGAATCATGAAGAAATCTGAGGCTAATGGACTCAGTATGAACATTTATCACACAAAAAATTATGTTCCTGCAAATGTTTTATAATAGTATGATTCCTGAAACAAGTTCTATTTCTTCCATTCTCAGCTCCAAGTTTTCAAGAAAAGGGCGCAAAACAAAAGAACACGCGAATATAACATCACTGTGCCATATAGTTGAAGAATGTGGTTTTCTGGAAGAACAATTAAGAAAGAGAGAAGAATCAATGAAGTTTTCTGAAGACAATTTATGTTTTCGATCTTTTTATTTATGCTTATAGTTTCAGGTTTGCATTCAGTCATTTCCAGTGTGCATCCAGTTTCTTTCTATACATTCTTTCATACCAAATCTTAGCTAGATTTTTCAAGTTTATACACAACACCTTTGTTGATCCAACTTCTCATACTGTATATATGAGAATGCTATTGTCTAGTATGTTGATTGGGTGCCTATACATTTTCAGTTTGCCTACTTCTTTATTTCTTTTAGTTTATATTGTTCTCGGAAATATATACTTGCAGTCCACCTCACATGTCCAGAATATTCAACTCTGTATTTCATTTATTGTTCTCGACAAAACCACATACACAAAATTCAAGCATCGATCTCAAACACATGCACACACAACCCTCTATAGGTGTCAAGCTTGTAGTTTACAGAGTAATTCAGTGGCATGAAGAGAGACATGACCTTATTGTAGAAACTCTCTAGGATCAGTCACATATCCAGTAAGTGCAGAAGCAGCAGCAGTATACGGAGACGCTAAATAAATCTGGCCTTCTTTGTGCCCCATTCTACCAGGGAAATTCCTGTTTGTGGTTGAAACACAAACCTATGTTCCATTCAGGTGGTTAGATAACATTCAGTCATAATAAAATCTAACGACAACTTATTTAGACTAGACATGGACAAAGCGTGTCATCAAAATATCAAATTAAGTGTATGACAATAACAATTACAATACCACACATGAATATGAAAATGGAAACATATATGCTTGGGTGTGTTTGTGAGCAAGTATGCACGTAAGGCTCAAGCACAGAGGTCTCAGAGTCATGGGAATATTTTTGTTTTTACCAAAGGCACTGTCTTAAATAGCACTTGATCGAGATTCATAAGTGAACTGCAACTTTAGAAATCATCTTATTCTAATTTATCATATGATTTTTCTTTTCATGGATCATCTACCTCTACAAGCTAAGAAAATGTTTATTGGACACATGTTTAATCTTTTATGACAATTTCGAGAGTAAAAATATAGTTTTTATTTTTATGGATTTTATACATGCTATGATGTCAACACGACGTTATTGAAACCTTATAACCTGTGAATTTCAGCTCATACGGACAGATGTTTAGTAATAAATATAGAGACTATCAAGTGTTGAGTAAAATTTGCATTTTCAAGCAGCTAAGAAGAAACTTCAACAGATATGTACAACTTGCCTTAGGCTCATTCATTCTTGCATAAGTATCTTTTGGACCTCCCAGACAAGCAGCACAGCTTGGGCTTGCAGGAGTATCGCAGCCAGCTTCTTCAAATATCTGTGAACAAGTTTTTCCTCCTGATCCTGGGACTGCAAGACTGTATATATCCATCCAGACCTAGGAAACATAACAAATTAGTGAGAGTTTTCAACACGATCTTGCGAATAGACTTCCACCTTATAGAATAGATTCGAAGGCCAGGAATGCAGTTACATACCTTTTGAGTTGCAGGAACCAGGAATGTTGGGACTTTCACCTTTCTCCCCTACATTAGAATTTGAATGATAGTTTAGAAACATGAGCTTTGGTTCAACAGAGTGGTTTAAAGCTGGCACTGGATTATGTAACTAAAGATGCAAATGAATTGAATAGTACTATTTGGATTCCCTTATTAATTTCTATATTCAATCCATAACCAAATACGAATTCGAATACTGGCCAATCATATTCAACTATTCGCTAATATATTAGAATATGAGTTGTATTCATTATTTTATATGAAATTGTTATAAAGATCGTTGAAATCACATTACTTTTCAATTAAATATAAGTTAATATTCCACCCAGAATATTTTTGCATTAATTTCTATATTCAATCCGTAACCAAATACGAATATGAATACTAGCCAATTTTATTCAACTACTTGCTAATATATTTGAATATGAGTTGTATTCATTATTTTATGTGAAATTGGTTCAATAAATCTTGTAAATCACATTACTTTTCAATTCATATAAGTTACTATTCCACTCGAAATATATGTGCAAGGTTCAAATATATTGAATTCAATAATAGTCACCAAATTAAATTCAAACTTTGCATTTTTTGTCAAATTGAATCAGAGTAGATACCTATACAAATACTTACATCGAATGAATCACAAGAGTAATAAGAACATAGATGCAGAAATTACTCACAGAAGCAAGAAAAAGTTTGGCAGCAGCCATAAAATCCTCAGTTTTTCCTCCAGTACATGATCCAATATATACTCGGTCTATCTTGACATCTTTGCATTCTCTTGCTAAAGCACGATTATCAGGAGAATGAGGCTGCAACAGTAATATACTGAACTGAGATAAACAGTTATATAAATCGGGTCACCACAAGCTGGCTTAAGAATGCAAGACTTGAGGAGGTCATATTGTCACAATTTGTGCGAGATAAAAATTAACAGTTCCTCATTGTGAAAACATAAGATAAGGATAAATATTATTTTATATTTCAATTCACAGTAGGATGTTTGGAATTCAATTTTCAAGCAATGGATTACAGATATTCTAAATTGATCTTATATTTACTTACGTAAAAGATACAAGGAATCGATCATGCAATGATGTTTCTTTCTCTCTCTTACTTCTTTTGCTCTTTCCCTATTTCACTTCTAATGCTTAAACAGACCGCTCGTTCAGAACCCGCTTCGTTGAGCTATTTTAAAAACTTGGAACTAGATTCTTTTTAAAGTGAACAATAATTTTTAACTAGGAAGTGTAAATAATTGAATGATCATTTAAGGATGGTGTTCATAGATCTGTATAGCTAGCTTTAGAAAAGCAATTGAAATTCCAACTGAACTTGCCATTTTTAGATATATGAACTTCCCCGCACAGAAATAAAGAACATGTTTTAACACAGTTTTACTTCAAAATTATTTCTACAAAATCATCTTTCCAAGTTACTAATTTTGGTTTAATTGAAATGAGAATCTAAGCTTTGAACAAGCTGTTGGTTGATCTTAAAGGGTAGCAACACACTCAGAAAGGAAATGAAGTTGGGAGAAAACACTTCATGATCGATTATAACAGAAATGCGAAGTGAACAAGATAACTACAACAGCTTGATAACAAATTCTAGATGAACTTGGGATAATAGATTCCACCTCACCTTCGCCACCAGCGGTTCTAGCTTTGAAATGTCAAATCTGAACTCTGAAAGGAATCTAGTAGCAAAAAAAGTCTCATTAGGTGAGGGTGCCATGCTAGCGTTGGAAATATGAACACAGACGATAATCGTAATTTAAAATTACATAAAAAATGGTTTTTGTCTAGGACTCATATTTAGAACTCCATCACAATTTAATGTTACATAACAAATTGAGAAATGCCAGTGGTTTCGAGATCTTGAAAACTCTCTGCATAACTGATACCTTAAACTGATTTGACATATTCCTGTTAATAAGCAATACGAGATTGCGAAAAGCAATGAAAAATGAACTTTTTCTGCTTCTCATGTCCGATACAAAGCTAGGTC
This sequence comes from Echium plantagineum, assembly GCA_003412495.2. NCBI lineage: Eukaryota > Viridiplantae > Streptophyta > Magnoliopsida > Boraginales > Boraginaceae > Echium > Echium plantagineum. Next base: position 8,293,382 of record CM016561.1, read on the forward strand.
ACACCTGTTACAGACTGAACTTGCATAGATAAAGTACAATTACCTCGCATCTAAATCACTGTATACTGGTTCATAAGGTTGAGAAGTCTTATCCTGTGTCATGGTAAAAAATCTAATATAAAGATCACTTCCACAAAAGATACATATTGCAGAACATTCTATAAAGATTAAGCATGGTATAAGGGAGGGAAGAAAATATATATGAATATGGTATAGTGAGAAATGCAAAATGAATGCTTAACTGAATTTAAGAGCTCCCAAATACCTCAAGATACTTATACGTAGTACTATCAGCAGGAACAACTCCATTCTTTCCTCCAGCTTCAATAACCATGTTGCATAATGTCATTCTTTCTTCCATCTTTAAAGCCAAACCGAAAGATATAGAAGTGAAGAAGGAGTCGATTGATGTTACAGACTAAGTTACAGAACTTGTAATGAAACGTTCAACTCACACTCAAACTTTCGACAGTGGACCCAACAAACTCCATGGCTTTATAAGTGGCTCCAGCCACAGATATCTCTCCAATGATCTGCAGAAAATGTTCTCCAGTTAGAAATATTCTAGGAACAAAAAAGACAAAGCTTTCATTTGTTGAAATTTAAAATAACAGGAGCAAAACTGGGTTTCGGGACGTGATATGCCAAATCTCAAACTCACTTGTAAAATTAAGTCTTTTGCAAGTAAATAATCAGGCATTTCTCCATCCAAAACAAATCGCAAAGTGGGAGGCACCTGCAGAGTGATAATGTAAGGATCACTACGCCAAAAAAACTTGAGGTAAGGTATGAAAAATGAAAAGTTTCCTACTATAATTCATTGTAAGAACTAAGAACAATATCCGAACTAAGATAATGTGATTAAAGAAAATAGACAACTAAAAGAAACAACAAAAAAGAATTCTGCAGATTGCAAGTAAAGGAAGTAAGCATTTTCACTCGAGTCTTAAAACAGTAATTAATGAATTAATTATTTAAATATACACCGTAACATATTTTCAAAATGCTCTGCTGGTAAGATTATATGATATACTTCTTTACAAGGCTTAGCAAATGTAATAGTCCTTATCAACTTAATTGTGCAAGCCTAGCGTGATGTTTTCTAGTTAAATAAGGAATACTAGATTTGATGAACATTTGAATTTGAAACATATGTGCATTTCAAGGACCTTAGAATATACACCAGGTTATGAATAGGATAGCGTACAGGTACGATTACCAACAAGACATAAATTAACATGAAAAAGTTTGAATACGTGAGTTCCCACCTTCAGCAAAAGTTTTCCAGTACCCAAAACGAACCCTGCATCTGTAATGCCAATACCAGTAGCAAACTGGCCAAAAGCTCCAGCTGTACACGTGTGCGAATCGGTTCCCAGCAAGACCTACAAGAATATAGTAATGGTTCAGATTAGCTTCCAGTGACTAAGCATGGCATGTGCTGTTTCTTCCAGATTCTTATATACGAAGAGAACCTCTCCAGGCCTGCAGTGACCCTCTTGCGCAAGAGCAACATGGCATACACCTTTATAATCTGGATTCGCCTGTAGAATTATTTCATTTCTAGATGTAAATAAAAAATGATTTTGGAGTATTTGGTTTGCTCAAAATACATAGAGTTCTGCATATCCTTACTCTGAAGTTTCCAGTATCTTTGATATCATAAAAGTACTTAATGTTTTGCTCTATGCAGTAATCCCTTAGGATGTCCACATTACGATTTGCTCGTTCATCAGTGGTGAATATGTAGTGGTCAGGTATAATGACAACTTTTTCACGATCCCAGACCTAATCATACGGGGGAAACCAATCCATTGAGTTAATAGTACAAACAATGTTCAACACTGAAAATTGGGGAAAGGTTCCTCTACCTCCACCTTTAGTGTCTTCGCTTTATAATACTCTACATCATGCATGGGATGTTACTACATAACAACCCCATGATATCCACAATACATGAGGTACAATTTTGTAAAGCAGAGAGACACTAAGGAGGAATAATTGTGACACAGAGGTATGCCGTATGCATCAAATAAATTTTATATTCCCTGTTCAGAAACCCAAAGCAAGGCGACGAAAAACGAACACTTACCTTTGCATTGTCGCCGAATTCTCTCTTAAAAATGTCAAAAGAACCAGGACCACATACATCATGTGTCATCAAAATGTCAACATTGACCCATACATTATCACCTGGTCTCACTTGCATCTTCTCTGATGCCTTAGCCAGTATTTTCTCAGTCATAGTCATACTAGTCTTTACCTAGAAAGTTTTGCACAAAAACAGAAAATTTCCAAATTGAAAAATAGCATAAAAGCATATTATCAGAATTCAAACGAAGTACTCCCTCCATTCATAGAATTTTGAACTCGAATACTTTTTTAAATATGTTGTATAATATTTGGTATAACAATATTAGTATATGAAATGCAACTTGCTAACATTTGAATTCAAATTAAAGTGTCACATAATGCTATAAAGTTTGCTAACTATGAGTTCTTGGATCAACTCTGAAACATCTTCCATGTTATCACAGGGTAAGCCTGCCTAGTATCGCAACCTCCTTACCCCGCTTAAACGGGAGCTCTTAAGAGACATTAGAGCACACTACCATTAATCTAAACAGAACTCAACAATCTTTTTGGGAAATAACGACTACAAGAAAACAAGATACAGTTAAAAAAATGAGAATTTAAAGAAAACCCAACTGATCCTGTGGTGGCTGGACTCCTCTCAACATGCGGAGGGGACACCACAGCAACTATTTTCTTGGATACCCTTCTTCTTGAACTTCCAAAATACAAGCTTGGTTGCGACGAAGAAGCTGAAAAGCACACATCTTTCTGCATTCAATTGAAAAAAACTTCATTTCCAAAAACATATCATGGATTTGTCGAAATAATTTTGAATTAAAAAAAAATTACTCCCTCCATGAATAGATATCATTCCATTTCTAACTTTTACTTGGATTTCAATATTTTTTAACATGACAATCTTTTGTATAAAAGATATGAAAATATAGTATCTTGCCCTACTATTAAAAGTATAATTTTGGATTGAAATCACAGCTGTATGAGTCAATTAAGACATTAGAGAATAATATTGATTATTGAAAAATGAAAGTGGTGACAAGTTTATTGAGGAGCATTTGTATTGCCTTGATGATAGAAGGATTTAAGGTAGAGCGAATAGCTGAAGAAGCCATTGATTGATACTAGAAATATAGAGCAAGCGTTCAATTTTGTGTTGAGTGTTTAAAAGAGTCTCAGAGTCGTATGTTGTTCAGTATCGAAGTATGGTTGATGACGGCTGGGCATTTATTTAGAAAACTTCATCTTCAAAACTCGAATTGGTGTGATAGAATTTGGGTCAAAAGATTTAACCAAAACCGAAAAAATGTGTGAGTGATAAAAAATATACATAATATCCAACATGAATGATCGAAAGTATACATAGTCATACTAGGGTGATCGACTAGTGTTTTTTAATGAATGTGAGTGATCAATGAAGTCATTTAGTCTTTAATCAAATTTGTTTACGTTATAGTTATATACGAGAGTTGAAGTTGATTAATTATGTTCGAGGAATGAAATTTTTGTTGGCTTATTTTATTTCAATTCCCTAATATTGAGACACTCTCACTCCTCAACTACTTTTTTAATCATATAAACAACTGAAATATACTTATTTTTAAATTGTTCATTATTTTGTGTTTTATCATTAAAAAGTTATGTTAAAATACGGGCTAATTAGAAAATATACAAAATTTAATTTTGAGAAAGTTTTTTTAAATAACTAAATGCTTGTTCGATGAGAAATTATGATTTTACTCCCAACTAAATTTTTTCATTGACAAAATTTAATTATTTTAAAACTATATTTATTTGTAAATAAGCGATTATATTATAATAGGACCATACAGACATGAGCCAATATATGAAGGACTTAAAATTCAGCCCTGAAGGCCCACTAAACTAAGAAATAAAACCCAAGAAAGTAGATGTCCTATGGCCCTAACAAACGACCCTAATCCATCATCTGTCAGTTCTGTAGACTGTTAGACTGTAGCGTCATGTATATGGGCCTATAGAAAAAGGTCTAAAATGTATCTTTATGTGTCAGTGTTACTCCACTTATTTGGGTGTGACCTCAGTTGTAACTTGTACATTGTTATCACTTATCAGTTATCACGCCATATCAGTTATTCCCTCCGTCCTTAAAATATGATCATATTTTGACTTTTGTTGGTCAAATATAATAAAATGTAATTAAGAATTCTCATTAAACGATAAGAAATAGTATAGTCTTGTAGGATCTTGTTATATTCGTCTCAAAATATATTTTTGAAATATCAACTTTTTATAATTTTTTTGCATGTAGAATAATGGATATTTACGTTTTAAATCGTGTTTTATTGACTACCAAAAGTCAAAATGTGACAATCTTTTAAGGACGGATGGAGTATTATAAATCTAACTTGCCTCTCAAAAATATATTAACCCCCTTTGCACCCTTTCTGTAAAAATCATTTATTTTTGAACAAAGTTTTAAACCTTTTCCTTCATTTTTTCATACCAAATTTTAGGAAAACTGTCTTTAAATTTGGTAATGAAGGGACTACATGTATGGAAAGTTATGCCAACATTTCTAGGCTTATTCGCATTTTGCCCCCTATAGTATCATTTTTGTTTCAGATTGCCCCCTGTACTATTAATCGTTTCAGATTGCCCCTTGGACCCCCTTTTTTCAATTTTAAAATATAAAATGACTATGGTACCCCCGTCACTATTACAAAATATAGGGGCAATATTAACATATTTTAAATAACTAAAATTAAACCCCAACTCCTTCTTCTTCAACAACCCCAACCCCCAACCCCAACCCCAACCCCAACCCCAACCCCATCTCGACTTCTTCAACACACCCACCTCCAACCCTCCTTCATTGTTCTCGACTCCCCCGCCCCCCTATGAGAACACCACCCCTACTTAGTCTCCGTCTCCTGAAATCTTAACCAACCATGATAGTCTTTCGTCATTAATCGATTTCATATTTTGAACAACAGGTGACAAAAAGTAGTAAAACTGCGTGATTCCATCACCATTCATATTCTGCCATACGAGTTTTAATACCATCATATCCTAAATAACGAGCAACCATTGTTTAACTACATAAACCATATTTCATCCTAAATATAAAAGAATTTTATCAATCAATCTTGCCACATAATACTTTCTGCTACAAAAAACACAATTGAAGCAGAGGAAATAAGAATTGAGATGTTGATTTTTCTGTATAAAAAGAAGCGCAATGAAAATAGATAGATCAGTAATTCAGATTTCGAAGAATCGTGCTAAACAGCTTTCGAGAGCTACTGGTATAAACATATTGCAGAAGTTAACAAAAAAATTAACAAAATTGAAGCTTTTCTTGATCCTCTAATAAGCATTACTTAACATTGGTACAATTTTTTTATGAATACAAGTAAGCTTTTCCTCTCAGAATACCAAAAAGAACTTCTTGAATATGCAAATCAGTATCTTCTTTTGAATATGCAAATCAGTATCTTCTCAGAATACCAAAAAGAACTTCTTGAAGATTAATGGGGGTTGGGGGTTGGGGGTTGGGGTGGGGTGTGTTGAAGAAGAAGGTGTTGAGGTTTAATTTTAATTATTTAAAATATATTTATATTGCCCCCTATACTTTGTAATAGTGACAGAGGTACTATAGTCATTTTATATTTTAAAACTGGAAAAAGGGGATCTAGGGGGCAATCTGAAACGATTAATAGTATAGGGGGCAATCTGAAACAAAAATGATACTATAGGGGGCAAAATGAGAATTAGAGCCACATTTCTACCTTAAAAGTGAAGTTACACCCTTGTGGTGCTGCCTTAAATTTTTTAATTTTGATTTATTGCAATTCCTTACTTTTGTGTCCAATATAATGAAGTAATAATATAATGAAGTATTACTTTGATATCGCTCTTTGATAGTGATAGTGATATAATTATTGTATTTTGATTTTCAGTTAATATTTTCTTTTGTCTAACTTGATGAAAAAATTATGTCCCCATTTAATACCAAAGTGCAATAACTGTATTTATTATCATGGATTAAATTAAAATGCTTTACTATTGTGTTACTATCAAAGAATTAAAATGTTGTGATATTATTATTGAAAATTGAAGTGTAACTTGTGCTACTATCTAAGATTATTTTTATAATTAATTCAATAAAAATTATTATAGTAAACATGGTAATTTAGAATTTGTTACCCCAAAAAGATACAAACTTTTCTATACTTAAATGTTAGAAATCCTGGTTAGAAATATTATTACTCTTCTCATCTCCTAAAAATTAGGTCTTAAGGGATTAAAGACTTTTTCAAATTGCTCAACCAAAAGTCAAGCTGAGAAGGTTGCTAGAAGTCACGCTGATGAAAAGGTTCCTAGAAGTCTTCTTATGCATATAGCTGGATTACAGGGATACTAATATAACCATATCAGTTTCTTCTTAAGAAAAGGGAGTACATGTATGGGTTTATTTGTTTACCATTCCAACACGAAATTATATCTCTTAAAAAACTTGAACCTACTTCGTACAAAGAAACTAGATTATTACAACACCCAATTTCTTTATCAATTTAACTATATTCCGAAGGTCCACATATAGGTGCATATCATTTTCTTAAGAAGTCTCCTTCATTTAAACACGTACTCAATTTGGATAACATCCCTAGGGTGAGAAGATATCTTTTACCAATTGAGTGGCCTAGGACCAAGTCTTCCTGCATCCCTGCATGTGGATACACACTTCACTAAATTACAAGGGTGACTAACTGACTAGTTAAAAGTCACTCTCGTATCTACGTTGACGCTCGTATTTTTATGTAATTTCACTTTTCCTAACTATTATGCAAATGTTAGTTGTTAGATTTTTAAAACAAGTAAAAAACAAAACTTGTTTTTATGTGATGGAGGCACAAGTTTCTATCATGAATTGTAATAGGACAAGTGATAATTATCATGACGGGGGCTGCCCACTGGGCACTGGCTACTTGTCTATCAAATTAAATTGACGATGGTGGTGTGGTCTCCTACGTTAAATAATTAAAATCCCTCAATCAATGCTAGCTGGCTTTTTTGGACAACAGCAAATTCAACCGAAAATCTCTCACCTGTATAGACGTAGATTGTAAATTGTGAAATGTGTCATATACAGTAATAGCTCTGTAAAAAAGATCAACATGGTACGAACTCAGAATCAATCTCGGTACTCATCATTAAGTATGGGATATGTAGAGTCGATTTTATGATGGTATTTATTTAGTGACACCATTTTACCTATGTGATTATTATTGGTACAGTACAGACTCGAACGACTATTTAGAGAGTTCCGTATTCATCACATCAACTATATTTTCATTAGTGTATTAAAAGTGTTAAGTATATAGAATTTGAGACCAATCATCTACGTAGATAATACTCCCTCCGTCCCTAAAAGATTGTCACATTTTGACTTTTGTTAGTTAAACATTACAAAATTTGATCATGAATTCCTATTAAACGATAAGAAATAATATAATCTTGTGAGATCTTGTTAGATTCGTCTCAATATATATTTTTGAAATATTATTTTTTTATAATTTTTTCGCATGTAGAATAATAGATATTTATGTTTTAAATCGTGTTTTGTTGACTATCAAAAGTCAAAATGTGACAATCTTTTAGGGACGGAGGGAGTATAAGATTAAATGCATACTTTACTTGGTAAAAAAGAAAAAGTCCTTGATATATACCTCTCTAGCTATATGGAGTATCCTATATCATCAAAATAGTAAGTCCTGGATTGATTTTCCCCTGAAAACATATCATCAAAATAAAGATGTCAAACAATAATTCCAACTCAAATGCTCATCAAATTCCACGCCTTCCCATATTTGTTGGTTACTACTACGAGCAATGGGTTGAGAGGATGAAAACAATATTTATCGGATATGGATTATGGGAATATGTCGAGAATGGTTATGATGATTCTAATGAGAAAATAAAAGAGGAGAACATTAAGAACGATGCAAAAGCCCTTTTTTATATTAAACTAGCTCTTTCTCCATCTATACGTCAAAGACTCATGCATGCTGCTAATGCTAAACAAGCTTGGGATATTCTCATCAAAGACTTTAAAGGAAATCCACAGGTATTATTATACTACTTAACTCATTTGTTTGCTACGAACTTAATTACGTTATCTTTTTATTTCATCACGTTCCTCTATATATGTTGCCCATATTTTGTTGTTTAGGTGCCTCCACCCAACTCCGGCCACAATCATGCTCCGCCACCTCCATCCATTCCACTAATGGATAGACCGCCGCAATACTCTCGTTTTCCTCCTGGATCCAAACGGGTAATAACCACTTCCTCCCTTTGGTCCAGCTAGGGTGAACTAACCAACCTGGCTTGTGCCACGACCCACTTACTATTTTTTAAACAATAATCGAATATTTCGTTTTTTTTTTTTTTTGCTCACTAGGATCTAATTATAAAAGAATTATGAGATTGTCTTATTTGTGAATAACTTCGACTTTACTTTTAACAAAACATTTCGAGTTGTGACCATATTATTACTCAATTCCCATAAGCTTGTTTAATTTGACAAATAACACAATACTTTTTAGGCAAAAGCGTTAGCTGCTCTTTATGAGGCCGGTCAAGGGTCCTCAATCGGAAGAAAAGTTTGTAAGGAAGTCATAAGAATCTCCAGACAATCTCAATTAAGTCACACTAATAATAACTTAAATGGCACGGGCCCGGGATCCGCTAGTGATCATGCAGGCGGCCACTTCCAAGATCTATCGTCTAATGGTATGGGATCGACGGGTGATTATCAAGGTTGTGATGTTAATACTGATGACTTATTTGCATATGCATATGATATAGGATCGAATGTGGATTTTACCCAATTTCAAGATTGTGCCGGTAATGATTTATTTGTAACTACGCATGATGTTATTGGATCCATTCTTTCTGATAATAACGTTAGCCAGTTTCAAGATTGTGGTTGTAATGACGACATAGCCACTGCTGATAGTGTTAGTCAGTTTCAAGATTACTCTGCCGGTAGTGATGACTTAGTCGTCGTGGGAACTACAGAAGATGCTACGGGTTCTAGTGGTGTTGATAACGTTAGCCAGTTTGAAGATTGTGGCGGTAATAATGATGAAGACTTATCTGCAAGCGTAGAAGATGTGGGATCGTCTGTTACTGATCATATTAGTGAGTTGCAAGACTATGGCTCTGGAAGCTCTGTTAGTTCTATTTTTGCTGCAATTAGTGATATGTTTTAGAACTCAAATGGTTACTGATATATATAACTAGCTACTTAGCAACTTCTCTTATTTGTTTCATCATATAATAATTCATATTATAGATCTTGTATCTAGGTTTGGTGTAATTTGTTGTATGAATATATAATGCATACTTCCCCTTGTATGAAATTGTGACATGGTTATATGACATGACACTAACAAAAAAAAAAAGCCTGATTATGGTTATAACTAGGATATAAGTGTGACATGGTTATACAAAAAAACCATACAAGTGTTATATGTGTGGTTATGTGTGGATGGCTATATGTGTTTTTTTGTTGAAAACGATTTAACCTATGTCTTGAAACAACATATATTGGTTAATTTTCATGTTTAACTAATTGTTGTATTATAATGTTGTGTCTTGTAACAACAAATAATTATATTGTGGTTATTGTGAACTAATTACATTATGTTTTCTCATAGTTACATTGAGATTTTATGTTTAACTGACTGTTGTGTTATATTGTTTTGTCTAAAAGTCGAACGCGCCACCGTTTAAGAAGGTGGTTATGGGACCAAAACAACAAAAAGTCAAGATATAAGCATATGTGTAGAGCAAGCGATCTAAATTTATATTAATATTGAAAAAGATTTGAATTTTGATAATTTTTTCAAGCATAGGTATTGATTGTGCCGAAATGACTAGTAAGATATGCTTGTTTATGGTTATGATCAGGACTTAACAGTGCACGTTTATAGAAAAAATCTATGTAGTACTTTCGTGAGGTTACAATCAAAATATAACATTATGTATCTAATTGTATTATATAACAAAATGTAAATTCAATTGACTCGTCAACATACATGAGTTAGAATATTGTTGCTAGTTCAAAATTATGATATACAAGAAACACAAAATAAAAGAAGAAAAAGGCAAATAAAAAACAAGTGCAAAAGAATAGAAAAAGAAGAGAGAAAAAAGGCAAAAAGGAAAGAATTTCATGGCAAATCACTTATAAAGGGAAGCCAAAACTGCATGAGCAAAAATTAGGGGTGGGGGAGCCAATAACTGCATTAACTTTGAATAAAATTAATTAGGGGCTCAAAATTAAAATAAAAAATAAAAAGAAGTAGTTGAAATATCAAAAACATTTGAAATTATGTTAAAAATGTCTTAGAGATCTTGAACCTTAAACTCATGACCTCCACCTTTTAAAAGAAGGCTCCAATCAACTAACCTAGACTTTCACATAAATTACTTATACTTTTCATTTTTAAATTTTGTCTTTACGTGATTGTAATTAAGTTAATAAAAAAATTAATTAAAATAAATGAATCAAGAAGAAATTAAGGGTGGGTAACATACTATATGACCATTGACCATTTAAATAATAAGTCTTCCTACATCTATCTGAATACTCAAGTTGCAGTAACTTTTACAAATTGAGTAGACGAATAGGACGCATTCGTCCTGCATGTATGTGAATACAAACTCAGTTTTGGCCTTTGAGTAGACTAAGAAAGTCTCCCTTTCACTTGAACGCTAAATTTTTATATAGGATGAGAACATAGTTTCTACAAAGAGTGGACTAGGATGAAGTCTTCCTCCATGTGGATAGACGTCAATCAGGCTTGTTTGTTAAATTTATTAAATAATTATAATTAATTAATTTAGTATTTAATTTATTAAGTATATTTGTTAATAAATTATATTAAGTGATGAATAAAGATTTTATCAGAATCTTTAATAAAATTTAAGTCAAAATTCTTAACTTAATTTTGCCCTCTTAATCAAATTAGAAGTAACAAATTTCAATTTTACAAATTTTTTTCTTTGACAAATTTCTGCACTATATTCTTCCAAATTTATACAATTTTTTAATCAATTTCAATTAATATTAGTTGTCTATTATTATTATTATTATAATAAATTATTAATATCTATTATGAATTACTTAATTGTGAAACTCATATTCTTGTTACCACTATTATTATTATTATTATTATTATTATTATTATTCTCATTATTACTATTGTGTTATTATTGTTATCGTCATTGTTATTAATATTCACATTGTTGGTATTGTTTTAATTATTATTAATAATAATTACATAATCATATTTATTATGTTTACAATATTTACAAGTTAATTAATAATATCTATAATTTATTTGTCTTTATTATTAGTTACATAATTTGTATAACTTTCACTTGTATTTGAATATAACTTTTTTGAAGTAATTTCATTTAACTATTATAAAATGTTAGTTGTATTTAAGATTTTTTTTTAAGTTGATGAACATAGGCAGACTTAAAGTATATATATGTCGTCGTATTTAAATTGATATTTAATATCAAAATAATTCAAATGATTTGGTTATTGATTAATTTATAAGAAATCTCAAGTTTTATCTTAAATGATAAAATAAATATCTACGTTAAAATCATAATAGGTCCAACAGTGGTGACTCGATGGACAGATAGAGTCAGGTTGTAGTATGAGTCCGGTTTCGGTGCATCAATAATTCGGTGCATCAGGTGCATCAGATACCCATTTAAAGGTTTTACGTGGGTACTGTACCCACTTGAAACTTCATCATTGGTACATGTACCCAAATTGTACTATAACAATGATACAATACCACATATTTATTTTGGATTGATAAATATGTGGTATTGTACCATTGTTATAGTACAATTTGGGTACAAGTACCAATGATGAAGTTTCAAGTGGGTACAGTACCCACATGAAACATTTAAATGGGTACCTGATGCACCTGATGCATGAAAGTATTGATGCACCCAATCTTTTCAATTGTAGTATATATGATGAATTGTAATTTGTAACAGGACAAAAGATAATTGTCATGCATTATTCGGGCGTCTAATAGTCTCCGGTGGCTGCTTCATGTTGTTTACGCAAGAATCTAAGTTGACCATTATTATTATGGTCGTCTCCTCTCCTACGACGAATTCAAACTCCTCGATCGATGCTAATAGTGGGCTTTCTTACAATTTCTACCGAACTACTAACTACTTGATTGTTTTGATTCTATTGCATTTAACCTATATACCATGCTAGAAAACATAGCAAATGTGATTTTGTATTAAAAGAAAGAAATGTTTGGGCAATATATCCAGCTTAAAATAAAAATTAAATAGAATATAGAATCGATTTATTAGTATTGGTATAAAACCAATAAAGAAGATATCGGGGTAATTTAGTCATTTTTCTCCTCCAAGTTTCATCAAGGTAACCAACATTTCAAAAATTTCATTTTTGCCCAAAATTTTAATATTCAAGTCGAACACTATTAATGTTAACGGACCAGGACCAAAATGCACCATTATATACACTTTTAGTGACCATTTTCGCAGAAATGCCAATTCCGAGGATCAAATTGCACCAAGCCCCAGTTACTGTACCAGTCCATCAATTAACTCGCTCAGTAGTCTAATAACATTTGATTCAACCAATTCTAACCAAGAAAGGTCTCATATTTACTCCAGTTGAGACCAATCATCCCTGTAAAGAGCTCGTACAAGATTAATTCACTCAAGATATATAGAGCCAGTTTAATAAAAGGACGAATTATGAATTAAGTCGTTAGAAAGAAAAGTCCTTGATACCTCTCTATATATATCTTATGTAACAATGAACTCATTAACATACAAATTCGATTATTCATTTTCCCCTTGAAAATAAAGATGTCAAACAATTTCAAGTTCAATGCTCAAATTCCAGACATTCCCATATTTGTTGGTTACTACTATGAGCAATGGGTTGAGATGATGAAAAAAGTATTAATCGGATATGGATTATGGAAATACGTGGAGAATGGTTATGATGAATCTAATGTGAAAATGAAAGAGGAGAACATGAAGAACGATGAAATAGCCCTTGGTTGTATTATACTAGGTGTTTCTCCACAGATACTTGAAAGAATCAAGCATACTGCTAAAGCTAAGCAAGCTTGGGATATTCTCATCAGGGACTTCAAAGGAATTCCACAGGCGGTACGTTTTACACTTTTGTATTCTGTCATTCTATATTACCATATCGACTGTGCATCGTAGCTAGTATATTTAATTCATTTGCTTGCTCACGTTTCTATTTGTTGCCCATGCCTTATTGTTTAGGTGCCTAAACGGGAATTCTCTCTTTTTCCTCCCGGATCCAATAGGGTAACCGCTTTCTCCCTTTCGTCAACCCAACCCATCACCCGCTTATTATTTTTGAAACAATTGAATATTTCATTTTTATTATGATGATTATTTGAAATTATATATTATTGTTTAACAAATTAAATTAGACGATCTTATTTGTAGATAATTTCTATTTTAACTTGTAAAAATATATTTCTAGTTGTGACTTGTGACCATATTAATTCAATTCCATACATAATAAGCATGTTTAACAATACTTTTTAGGCAAAAGCATTAGCTACTCTTACACAAGCAACCTCACTCGGGAAAAAAGTTTATGACGGAATCACATCACTTCCCGGAGACTCTCAAACTGAAGGTATGGGATCGAATGCTAGTATTTGCAACTACTCGTGATGCTATGCAAGAACGCATTATCCTATAAGACCCACAGTTGATAGCTTTAGCCAATTACAAATATGGTCCACATAAAAGGACGGACAACCAGCCGAGAAACTCGTTACCTGCTCACACCTTGATAGTTAACGAGTAGGATATAAGCTTAAGGTTATGCTCGTTTAAAATATTCGACTTGCTCGATATTTATCCAGTCTGTTAATAAGTTTATTACTCCCTTCTTCCCATTTTGTTTTCCACTTTCTACTTTTGGGGTCAAAATTTAAAAAAATTGACCATTAACTTCTAATACCCGATAAGATATAATATAGTCAAATTGGATATTGTTAGATTCATTTCAATATAAATTTTTGAAATATCAACTTTTTATAATTTTTACATGTATAGATTTAGAGATATTTACGTTTTAAGTCGTGTCTCGAAGACCTAGTAAAGTCAAATTGAAAAAACAAAATGAGGAGGGAATAAATAAATTAATGAATTTAATACTGCGTTAAAAAATTAGCTATAATTAAATTTTATAAATTTTATCATCAATATTTCAAATACGCAATTAAGGTTTTATAGTTTATTAAGGTTTAAAATATATACCAATATATTCCTTTTTTGTTAAAAATAAGTTCTCTTTTTTTCATTTTATGTTAACTTAACGAATCGAGTCGGGTAGTAAAGTTATATTTGCTAAATTACTTGACTCGTTATTATCGAGTCGAATACTACGATACCCTACTAAACTCGACTCAACTCATTTCCAACCCTATCCATAATAACTTATTTGCAACTACAGGAGATACTGTCAAATCTGCTAATGATACTGAGGGATCTACTTCTGAAGATATTAGTGAGTTGCAAGATACTGGCACAGCTGTAAGCGACGACGGCTCTTTCTTAGCTGATGTTGGTGATATGTTATCAAACTTAATGGAATTGTTCTAGAAGATTATTGTAAAAAATATTATTATTATGATACATTATTATTTTTATATTAATTATAGTAATGATAATTTGACTATCAAGTTATTATTACTATCATAAATCTTTCAAATTGTATCTATAAATATGGATTTAGTTTGCCCATGTATTGAGAATCAGTTCATTTAATAATATTTATTTATATTATTATGTTATCGTTCAAAGCTTAACTGATTTATATATGTAGCTAGTTATGGAGTTGTGTTATTTGCGGTTAGTTAAGTACTATCACCGACACTCACTCTTCTATCTAGTTTTGGTGTAATTTATTATTTAAAAATAATTAATATTAACTAAACAAAGTATGAGAGCGCACAAGTATCGATTGTGCACCTTCAATTTGTCTAATTTGTTAGACACGACGCTTGGGATACAAAAATCAAAACCGACAAAGTTGGGTAAATATTTCGGTTGCTTTAGTATCTCGCTCCTTGCATTGAAATTTATGTACTTCCTCCATTCCAAATTTTAGTTCAAATTTCTATTTTGGGAGTCAAATCTTAGAAATTTTGACCATAAATTTTTATTAGTCGATAAGAAATAATATAGTCATGTGTTATATTGTAAGATTCGTCTCAATGTATATTTTGAAAATATTAACTTATAATAATTCTTCTCCATCTAGAATAAGAGATATTTACGTTTAAAATTGTATCTCGGTGACTGTGAAAAGTTAAAGGGGAATTAGGATGAAGAGAGTATTATATCTTGGACATCTACATTAAAATTAGGCTTAAATTTTTCATGCTCTCTAACCAAGTCTATATGGTCAGTTTGCCACTGAATTTTAGAAATCGATTTGTTTGCGCTCTCTAACCAAGTCTATATGGTCAGTTTGCCATTGAATTTTAGAAATCGATTTGTTTGCCTCTCGAACTAGTTGAACTGTCCATTTGAAGGAGTTTGTCCATTTTTTAACGTTAAACCTGACAGATTTCATATCTAAATGAAGTGTAAAATTGAAATTGTTAACATGTAGGAGTCTTGGATCAATTATCAAACACTTTCCTCGTTCCTAAAAGATTGTCACATTTTGACTTTTGTTGGTCAAATATTACAAAACTTGATCATGAATTCTCATTAAACGATAAGATTAATATAGTCTTGTGGTATCTTGTTAGACTCGTCTCAATATATATTTTTGAAATATCAACTTATAATAATCTTTTCACATGCAGAATAAAAAATATTTACGTTTTAAATCGTAAATATGACAATCTTTTAGGTAAGGAGGAAGTAGTATAAATAACCACCCCTCCTTTTTTTCTTTGGATAGATAATGCAACTATGCAAGTAATAAAGATAGTTCTTACATAGTTGATAGTGCATTACCATCCAAAAAGCCGAATTAAAGTTACTAATTGTGATTAAGGAAGATTAAGAAAACTCCGTGGTTTCGGCATAGCCTTTTGGTCCAGTTATTTAACCAAACGGCCCAGAACTATGCACCAGACTAATGGGCAATGGCCCTTCAGTAGGCCTTTTTTCCTGTTTGTAACAGTCTTTTCGATTTTTTCTTTTTTTATTGTCCTAACGTAGTAAAGTACTAAAGTATATGTACCTATTTGTCATTACGCAATTGAAATCTTTTAACAATTATTGTGTTTCAAAAATAGAGTTTTTTCTCTTCATTATTTTTCTTCTATTTTTAAGATTAATTACAAAAGTTTACATACTCTTTCCATCTTACTAAATCCGTATTATCCTTTCCTTTTAAAAAAAAGATGTGCGAGCATTTGATATATCAACAGTATATTTTATCTTTAAAATTTCATGATCAGCAAATAGTTGATTAAAAAATAAAAAAATCAGTTAATTATTAATATCGATGAGAATGATATTATTAGAGTTGGAGGGAGTAGAATATCGGCAAAGAAATGGAGAAAGTACAGAGGTGGTGGAAGTTGAAGTTGTTAGTTTCTTACAAAAACGCGACAATTTTGGTCTGCTTATTCAATTTCATTACTGCTCTTTTCTTGCTCCAATCCTTTCTCTCCTCTTCATCTCGCTCTATTGGTAATCTTCTTCCTGCAATTTTATCAAATTTAACTAAACTTTTAATTCGATAAGTAGTTAACATAGTTTTAAATCAATAATTCATTCGTTTTAATAATTTATCCTTTCATATACCAACATATTAATAACAATTAGATAATTTAAACTGTAAACTTATGTAGAGATCGTGGTTCTGCTTCTCCTTTAAGGGATTTTTGATATGCTAAGTCTAGATTTGGATGATTTATATTGATGATAAGTATTCGTTTAACAGATTTGATTATATGGAGTAGGTTTTATTGGAAAAGCTTAGTTTGTAGCTTACTAAAACCTCAATGGTATACAATTTACATAAGAAAAAATACTCTGTTAGTTTTAGTTTGGATGATCTAGTTCATTGTTCTTGGTCAAACATTTAAGATTGGCTTTAAAAATAAATGAACTAAACAATGCCTAGAAAAGTTGTTTCAATTACTTGTTGTTCTACATTTTCACTGTATTTTTCGACGCTTGTACTTGTTAGTCCCTATTACTTAGCATAGACAATATCAAAGGTAAAAGTATTTTATTTTATGTACAAGTCTAGGTTTATAAGTATGAAAAACCAGAGGAGGAGGAGGAGGAGTCATTTATTTTTACGGGTAGAGGTTGCTGAGTTGTTAAATATGTTCACGAAACCTTGATTTGAAGGGGGAAAACTTAGTAAGCTTGAGATTTTATCTAAATGTATAAAACATTAGAAACTATGCACCAATCTTTACATGTCAAAACTATATCTATGTACAAAAAATTTATAAGATAGATTCAGGTCGAATTAGAGTTCTTTAATGTAATTAGTCAAACATACAACCTAACTAAGATTGAGTTGGTGATGGTATAGATTGCTTTTAAGTGCTTGATTTCATGTTAGCAAGATGCACACATGCTCAATGCAAGTAATTTATGTTTAGTTGAGCATATATCAGTCTATTATTGTTTCCTATATGATCAGATTTCTACAGAGATATTAAAGAATCTGAAGATTTACGACGTGCAATGATGCCTCTGGATCTTATTAAAAGAGTGAGTATCATACTGAAATGGTGATCTTCCTCTAATCCGTTTTCTGAGAATGATCTGCGTATTTGATAGGTAAAAGAAATTGAAATGGAAGCATATGTTGAACCAGAAGCAGCCCAACAGACCGATACTAAGCAAACTGCTGCAGTTGACCTTATATCTAGATTAAATAACAAACATTCATATTCTGATGCTGGAAATATGAAAGGTGATTGTTCTCCTGACATGAAATAGGCATAAATACATCTATAGTATAAAATGAATCACCTGTCTATAATTTATCTATAAATGATATGCTCATATAAGGTTATATTACAAGGGGGCACTAAGTATTAACGTCCTTTTTGTTGTTCTGGTATTAGCATCTATTATTCAACTTTCCAAAAACATCATTTTTCTTGGTCTTAGCAATTATATTGCCGGATATGAGTGTACAGTAGTTGCTCGGCCTCTAAGTTAGAAAATATTCAAACTGAACTGATATGCAATCTCTTTTTTGTGGCTGGATAACTGTTGTGCCATTTGAGCCTCCGGTGAACGTTAGTGTCATGGTTTTCTCCTCATGAGTTTACATGTTTTCTCTTCTCTTCTAGAGTTTCACTCATTATCATTTCGCAGTCTAGTGATCTTTGACTCAATGACTCGTGTGATATTCATATTGTTAGGAATCACATATATCAAGTTAACGTGTGTGCAGGAACAAAATATGTTGATACCAGCTGTTCTCGACTGTTTCTTTGTGAGATGTGCATCTTAACACTCCTCCTCACGTGTAACCCAATCGTCGGCTGAATTTTCCTCCTCGGTATTATTTGCCGGAACGACACCGGCGTGGTTACACGTGCCTCATTAACTCGGGGTTGGCTCATGATACAATGTTAAGAGTCTACGGGGTTCCACTCTAAAACCAATTGACAATAAAGGGAGTAGCCCAACATCTTATATATTGACCCGGGAGAACATCGACTTCCGATGTGGGATGTGCATCTTAACACATGTGTTGAGCAGTACCCTCGCACACAGCACAATTATTTGTATATTTGGCGTAGATTGGATATTGAACCTCATAACAGTAAGTTCAGTTTTCAACTGAACGCGATTTCCTATCCACTTTGTTGAAAATGTTGAAGTTTTATCTGTGTTGAAGAAAGGTTTATAATAAAGCTGTTATATGTCTCATTTCATGTTAGGCTTGTTTGTTCTCTGTTGGTCAAGTAAATCCTGAAGTTGTCTCGTAGTCGTACTCTACCTAAATTATTGATTCTGCTTGATTGTACAGCTCTAGAGGAATGGCGCAAGCGGAAGATGGAACGTGCCCGTCAACGGGAACTTGGAAAGGATGGGACATTTGCTGTACAAGCCTGAACTAGTGTAAAAGCTAGACCAATATCAAGCTGATGCATTGTATACTGCCCAAGTTATTGCCATCAAGGACAATGAAATGAAGATACCAGTGTTAACAAGTAAATCTTGACATTCATATGTTTGTAACCCTTTGTATACTTATTCTCCAGCAAATATATACCTACCTATCTTGAGTCGGCATCATCAAGCCTAACCTTATATAAAGTAATGCACATCATAGAAGAACCTCATCAATTGTTCTCTATTGTGCTTGATGGAATTCATGTGCTCACCGGGACACTTCCCAGTGGGTCACCCATCCCCAACTTATCCCAGATCAAGCACGTTTAACTTTGGAGTTCTTATGAATTGGGCTACCGGAAGAAGATGAATCTTGATGGTATGAGTAATACCAATCAAATCATATCAAACATATCACTTTGCCCACTTTGGGCCGGGTATCACAAGATCAAATTGTGACAATGTGACCCCGACCTTGCACATACAAATCGTAACCCCGACCTCGCAAATATTTCAATTTCAGATTGGGGTACCTAATTTCATTCGCCCCCTACCTTTTTTAACCATATTAATTCACAATCTCATTTGTTGGTTCAATATAGAAGATGTATGAAGTATGGCTGGAGCCTTGCAGAATAAACTACGGGATAGTCTAATTGTTGCTACATCTATTTTTAGAAGATGAAACTACATTGAAATAGAAACTGTAAATTTCTAAAATCTTCAGAGTAAACTCAGGATGGTTTCATTATTTATGGACGTAATCTACAACAATTTACACTACAACAGTTGAGGTCATAAGATTTGAATAACAAAGAATGTTTAAATAATTCAATCTCGTCCATAAAACTTTATACCTGGGTTCAAACAAACAACTAGGTAGTACTTCTTATGTTTGGCAGCAGCCAACACCAAAATATGAGATTCTAAGTTCCTGGCACAAAATAAGTAGCAGAGATAACATATACAGGTACAATAACACCAATCTTGTTGAAGCCTTCTTCTAGCTAGTCGGGGACGTGCTGCCAGGGTTTTCTACTTTCGATTACAAGACTATACAGCCATGAACTCATGAGTCATGATCAAGAACTACAACCATAATTGAAAACATAACAAACTAATCAACTGCAGAAGGGCACAGGTGAAATCCAGAATGAGCTGTCCTTATAGGTTATAAACCAACCAGTGTACATAGGGATCTTCAATCTGCGCGAGGTTAACAAATTGCTGAGGGTGACAGGGAAGAAAATGAACAATACACATCAGATTATCTTTTTTACAGTCACATGTCACATAGACAAATCAAATGAAATACACCTCATCAGATATTGCAAATATTCTACAAATAATGGTAAAACAATCGTCAGAATTAAGACCATTATGAATGGAGGATAATTCACGAGTGAAAGAGGGAACGCATAGTATTGTTTATAAAATGGAAAAACCAGCTACAACAGATGAAGTAGCGAGACTTTTTCGTAACCAGTAGCACAAGTGTTGCATTAATACACCAGATTTAAGATTATACGAATCAAGAGTTCATTACTCTTCAATTTATATAAGCAAACATGCTCCAACCTCGTCCGTGTTCTCGAAGCTACTTCAGGAGAATCTAGTTCACATATTTTTCTACCAAACAACATATAATTCGAAGACTTGTACATAGGCAATTAATAATCATGAGAATCAATTGAATGCTACCCCCATGAACTTGTTGATTGAGCCAAATGATATATGATTATCAAATGTGTTCTCTGTAAGACTTTAGAATCATCACTAGGCTGCAAGATTTTCACAGCTCGAGGAAAACATATTACCATCTACCTATACTCCTCTCCGGTCCCATAGTCCATCTGCGAGGAACCAACATTAGGGTAGAGATGTCTAATCACCAAGAGCAAATATCTTTTTCACAAGTATGATATTGTGAAGTGCAGCCATCTTTGAGGAAATCAAGACATTTGCTTTCATACTAAAATGACAAAAAATATGTCCCATTTCCCAAAAATACTTGAGCTCCTCAATTGGAGTTAAGATGACTGCATATAACCCTTCAGACACAAAGAACAGTTCTTGTCCATAGGGGGTAGAGACCTCTGTAATCCTAAATCAGTATATTATGTACTATTATTATATGTATCTCACTTTAACTGGGAAGCAATATTAATTACTCAACTTTGAGCTTAAGATAATCTTCTTCATATAATTCTTTTGTCAGTATTTAACCATTTGACATATGAATACATGGTGTATGAATGTTTTGATATGAACTCAAAGTTGAGTTAGGGAATTGTTGTTTCCAAAAGTAGGCTATTTGTTATAATTATCCATAGGCATAGCCACATAGGAATAGTACTATCCTCGAGTAAATTGCTGATAACATGTTATGTATATTGATAAAAGGTAAACTACAAAAGGCAAGAACTCCGAATAATGCAAATATTAAAATCTTAACAATACAGAACCATACACTAAACTGATACATTATCATCCAAATTTGACGAGCTAGTACTTTATCATAACAATCAAATGTTATCTTACCTTGGAGAACCACATTCTGAAGTTGCCAGCAACAAAATTAAACTGCAGCAACTCAAGATTAATTTAGTTGCAAATAGCCAGTTTTTTAGCAGAGCTTTCGTCAGCAACACCATAGTCAATACTGATCTCCCTCAATGGGGGGATGTTCTCCAAAGCAAATAGCATCAGGTGAGGAAATGAGATATTGTTGTGATCATAAAGAACAAGCTGTACAAAAGCATTGGGCGCTGAACTGTGGCTAATGTAACAGGCAACATTCCTCATTCTTGATACATCCAATGCAAAATCCAAAGGAGGAACAGAAGGATACGATGGCCGCACATAGTCAGCAAATAGTTGAGACAGGTCTCCCCACTCTGCCCATTTATCAGAAAACCGGCTTGGGTACACCAAACTATCACCATTCATGGTAAAAATCTCTGCTTGTTCCCTAGTGAGGGCAACACCTGCATACTCACAAATAAAGGATCCAGCCTGAATTAAATCAAGCGACCTAACACCCCAACTAGTCTCCCTTGACCTAAACACTTCAAATCTATGCCTCACTCCATGTTGGGTCACCCGATTCCTACAGGTGGGTGGACAATGACAATGCCGCCCACATTCAAAGATCAACGGCTTTCCCTTGAAGAGAATTCCATTATTATCATAAGGAAACTCACCACCATTTTTCATCACACAAAAACAGTTTTCGTAACAACCACCAACACATTCACAACCCGACCCATTCCCTATGTTACCATACACATAAGGAGGAAAACCAGTTGTCTTAATGTAATCAAAGTACAAAGGATCTTGTTGATTATCAATATCATTAAACAAAAAGACTGGAACATTCTCTTTCTTCTTTGATATATCAAAACTTACATATCCATTAGGTCGCAGTTTTAACGGATTCTTCCTAAGCTCTTCAGCAAACCTAAGCAGAGAACTACCCATTTCTGATTGATTTGGAATTCTAACAAGCTTAAACTTATAAACACCAAAGCCAGATCTTCCAACATCAAACCAACAATCAACAATCCTATATATTCCATCATAAACATAAACTTTACCGCTACCACTTCCCTCGTACTTTCTCCCACGAACAACCCTCACCTCTATACCATAATACATACTCCTTTCCAAAGCCAAATTCCCAGTCTCCAACTTCTGATGGGAACATTGCCTCCCCAACTTATCCTGCCCACCTTGTCCAGTATAGATTATCACATCCCCGACATCCTCATCATCTTCGTACCCACCGGACACAATAACACTAGTAGCAATCGGTTCCCCATTCGAGCTCTGGCTTGATGGAACGTAATCAATTCCAGCCTGAACCTGCCCGTGCAACCCAATCACACACAACTCCATCCTCCAGAAAAACACATCCCCAATTGCAATACCTGGAATCGCGCCAACGATACGTTTATCCCTATTCAACCACAACGACCCATCTCTCATCATAGCAGACGCCTTCAAGTCCCCTCTAACCTTCCTATGATAAACCGAAATATCACGATTTTTCTCATCCTCCGACATTGCCAACAGCCGCAAAGCATTATAAGTCATCCTAGTCCTCTTCATCACATCCCTAAAATAGTTTTCATCCTCAGGCCCCACGTCAGTGACTCTAACAAGCTCCCCAGACCTCTGAAAATACTTCCTCCGATTCGTCGAAACAACTCCATTTGGCGCAATTTGCGCAGACCCATTATCAAGTTCGTTAAAAGGGACAAGTGCCCTCGAATCATCTTGGTTTTCCAACACTTCCACATCCCCGTATTTCTGCATTTTCTTGGCGATGGATGCGCGAAACACCGCGGACATACGCTGATATTCAGCATATGTGTTGGCCTCCTCTTCGGTCGAAAACGAGGGAGGAGGATGCGCCACAGCAGCTGAAGAGGAGGGCACATTGGGGTTGGGCGTAGAGGGAGTGAAGCTGATACTGAAATTGTTGGGGTTTTGATAAACGCTATTTTGAGGGCTTGGAGTTTCAAGACTTGGCGGTTCATCTAAAGGCTCTGGCTTTGGGATCTTCAAATCAATAGTTGGGGGTGGGGTAGGGGTGGTGGTAGGGGTGGTGGTGGCGGTGGTTGTGGTGGTGGGGTCAGCTTGGAGGTTGAGGTCTGGTTGAAATGGGAAAAAAGATGTCATTTTTTATAATTGAAGATTTTTAGTTGATTATATATTTCAATTTTGGTAGAATATTTATAGGAAATAGAAGGAAATTATAGGTGGAGGATCTGAATTGGATGTAAAGTTGAAGGTTAAGATTTGAAAGTCAGAGATAAATTAGGTTTTGGGAGTGGAGATGGTGGAGAGAAATTTGGCTAAATAATTATGGTCAATTAAGTATTAACCAAAATAACTATTTTCTTTTTTTCTTTGCCTAAATAACCATTTTTCACTTGAAATGACTAAAATATCCGTATTTAATTTATTATATGTTTTTTCTTTTTCAAAATACAACTAAAACAAGTCTTCTCCCTCATCAAGCCTTTCCTACTCCAAAAACCCTATCAACTACCTCATTTGACTTCTCCAGCCGCGACCTCCATAGTCGGCACTAGCAAGCAACTCTCTCTCACTCTCTTAAACTCGGGTTTCATCGATTTCATCTTCATTTCGTGGTTTTTTTTTTGTGTTTTCTGGTGTACTTTGGTGTATTAGTTCGGTGTATTTTGTTGTATGTCGGTGTATTTTGGTATATTTCGGTGTAGTTTGATGTATCTCGAAATTCAAGCATTTTATGTGTTAAAAATCGAAGAACTAGCTAAGCGAAGCACAATTGAACACTAAAACAAAATACCACAATACACCAGAAATTAGATTACAACATAAATCCAAACAATCAAAATTTATACAACATAAATCCAAACAATCGCAGTCCAAACAACATACATGTAGTTTACGGCTTATCATGTTTGCCAATAGCAACCCCTCGCTTTCTTTTTGTCTCGCATCAATTGAGCAAGTATGTTGCTTTTCATATGAACGAATAACCCATCCACCATGATCGGCTGAACACCAGTGGTTGCCTTTAACATGAACACCATGTTATGCAAGATGTACAATACACAAAGTTTCCTCAACGTTACATTATCGGGATCATTATCAGCTTCCTCCCTCATCTCCATTTTCAGAATTTCAAATTCCAATTTGCCTTCCTCCAAGAATCAAACAAGGTCTCCATTTTCATCAATTTCCTCATCATCAAGAGGATAGCTACCAAAAGAAAGGTCTGTCAACAATGAAAATTCAACGTGGCCAAAAGTATGCAATGTTCCACTTATTTGAAATTTGAGAGCCCTTTTTATAGGGCCACCATCTATTGATAATACATCACCCCTTGTCACCAACAAATGTAATGTTGGTATTTGTATATGAAAGTTCTATGAGTGTAAAGTAGTGAATAGCCAACATAAACAACCAACAATGATATATAACAACACAATTTGAAACCCAAACCAAGAACATTGATGAGTCTTGTGGAAGTGCAGAGTCTAGAGACGTGATTTACTACACAAAATATGTAGAGTCGAGACAAAAACGAAAATTAACTAAAAATCCTAACAATACAGAAAAAATGAAAAATACAGGAAAAGAAAATTAACTAAAAAGCGTGACAATAGAGAAAAAAATGAAAAGTACTTACTTTATATTTAAAATGTTTCAATTTTTATATTATAAAAAAGATATGATGGTTTGATTTTAGAGAGAAATTCAAAAGTTTATGTTAGAGAGGTATGAAGAAAAAAGTGAAACTTGGGAATAATAATTAATAATATGTCTTTTCACATTTTGATGGAAGATAAAGGGTAAGTTAGTCATACCGTATGAAGCTCGATTATTTAGGCAAAAGAAAAAAATAAGTGGTTATTTTGTTATTTATTTTATTGATTATGGTTATTTAGCCAAATTTCCGAGGGTGAAGATGAAAATGATCTTGATATTAGATCGGAAAATCCGTACTTACGTTACATGTATGTGGCGTTGAATATAAGCATCAAGTGAATGAGTCATCAACTAGGTGTTCAAAGGTTACATCATGTACACATGTCAATTGACTAAAATGCCATCCATTACTTGTTCGAAGTGCTAAAACATAATATATCAAGTGCCACTTATCAAGATACCTCCTGAATGTTCTTTTTATAAATTTCTTTTATTCAAATAATTTCATAAAGATAAAATAAGTTAATAAAATATAAATCGAATAGCTTTAAATTATATTTTTACACATAGATTGTACTTCGTATAGCTTAAGTTAACTTTACTACTTCAATTATTTAAGACATACGTTGAATAATTTTACTATAAATTACACTTCTAATATAGACTAGATTCTTATTGAATATATATGATCACCAATAACTTGACTTTAATTTCACTTTTACTTGTCCAAATCTATGAATTGCGTCATATCTTATAAGGATCAAAGATAGATTACTTTTGCCATATTGATCATCCGTCAAAGGGGCGCGAGAGTAGGCAACTAGTCAATTCTTGGTACAACAATTAAATTACACTTATAACATAATATAAATATTAAAATAAAATCTAATAAATGGCTTTCAAACTTATTTCTAGACATATAGTACTATATAGTTAAGTTGATTTTACAACTTCTCAATTAATAATTGTGAAAATATGAATGTTAAATAATAAAAGGAGTGATTGGGCTTCCATATCTAATTTTTATATGATAAAATATGAAATATTGTAGATAAATTGACAGTGGTCTAAGGCAAGACCGCAAGATGGTAACAAGATCAAATTTCATTAACAATGAAATACTAAAAACAATAACCGAAAATTGTTGAAGTGTGAATAAATTGACATGATCGTGGGATCTTGTTGGCTTATGTTTTTCCAGGGTATTACAATTTTGAAATTTTCGTTGACATTTACTCCAAATTATTGCTCACTCATAACAAATTTATTACTAGTAATTAGTTCTAATAATTGTTATATATGTTACTGTAAAATGTAATATCGAATTCTGAATTTAATGGAGTATAAATTTTCAAGAAACACCTTAAACATCTTAAAAAAATATTAGTACTAGATTCTAGATAGTGTATGTGATATAAAATTAAATATTTTAAATGTCCAAATGTTTGATAAGTGCTAGGTATATCAAGAAGTTTATAAAGACCGACTCTAATATTATTTTGTACTCGATGACTTGTGATGTATATTTGAACTCCATTTGATTAATTATCACAATAACATTTTTTGAAACGACACATATCATATATTTTTTAAAACTAATATATCTCATATTTAGTTTATGGTTATTTATTTACTAGTGGCAAGTGGTAACCAATCTGCAGTCAATAAAAATGTTTTTTTTCAAATATAACGAGAGGGTTAATCGAGGTAGACTCGACTCTTGAGTATAAAGCTATCTTCGACCAATAGAACCGAATAATTATCTAAGTCGATAATTTGCATCTATCCAAATTAACTCCTTGTTGAATTGGAAAGTATGCATTTTTATTGGCGACACAAACATTAGTATTTGACTGGCTAGTTTCACTTTTAGTTTTGCTATTAGCACGGGATTTTATCAAGCTCAGTTCGTTAAGACAACAAATTCATTGAAACTCAATATCTTAACACTTATTTATTCACCATGTTGATTGTGTGTGTATCTTCCCGTTATATTTCAACTATATTTTAACGAGCAATCAGCCTAGGATCATGATGCTTTTCCTAAACGTTTATATCAAGCTACATTCAATCAATAAAAGATAGATCGATGATATAATTATTTAATTAAAATGTCAAATCATCACATTACTCGTTAATGTACGAGCAAATAGCTATTTAATCACAACGATATACAAATTGTTTGTTTACATCATAAACAATTTTAAAATTTAGTTGGTTAAATATTAACTAGATACAAAATCCTATATGAAAATGTAAATGAATATGAATTGAACACTCTAAACTAATAGATTTAAGGTGAAATATTTCTACAAATTATAGTTAATTTATGTACAAATATGTATCCTGCTTGAAAACACTCGATTACAACTTGCAAGAATGGATATAAAATATGACAAATACTCCCTCCGTTTCTTTTTATTTGACTGTTTAGAGCTTTTTTCTTGTTTCAAAATATTTGATTGTTTACAATTTCAATCCACCTTTTTACAATTTCAATGCACTTTCTTACAATCTCAATGTAATTTTTCACAATCTATTAATAAAGTACTTTTTCCCCAAACAATAAAATAAAAAGAAACGGAGAGAGTATTAAAGTAGATATTAGTAGGATGTGTATCAAAAAATCAAACTTACATTTTATTATTCTAATCAAGTACAAATATGGATTGAAATAATTGGACTGATTTGAAGTAATATAATTTCTAATTATTTATTCTCTTTTATATTAGAAAATGGTTAAACTACCCATAAGAATGACTAAATTGGTAAAGAAGATCATTAATTCAATTTTATTTACTAATATTTTATTTATCGAGCTTATTACACTAAACTTGACTAGAAGTATGATTTAGATAAGTAATATATATAGTCTTCATGCTATTGAGTGGCAATAAAATTTAGCAATGAAATGCCTACTTTATGAAATTTGAGGGGGGCAACTTTGATTGATTTCTTGGACTTCGTCCGTCCGTACATATAACTAGTCAAAGTTAGTTATTCTTCAGACAATTCCAGCATCGAAGTTGGTAAAAGAAAACTAATGTCGTTTCAAACTTAATCTATGCGGGAAAATTTAAAAATTGCGCCAAAATTAACTGGAATGTGGGTAAGTGGGTTATGTGGCCCTGTGAGTGCCAAGGTGCGTGGGAGACCCTAGGTATACTTTTTAAATCAAATTACTCCTTCCAAAATACTGTATTTGAAAAAGGTACTGTATAAACAAATATTGGAGTACTTTAAACTTAAGAATAAATCTAATTATATTCGAAAATTAAAAGTAGTCCATAATTAAATCTTTATACAAAAAATATAAACACAATTGAGTAAAGTGAATATAGTACCAAATAAGTAATAAGATACATAAAAATGTAGAGATGAAAGACATACAACATGTCAACGATACTAATGTTTTAATCAGATATGAATATATGATGTATTGAATTCTTGTGTATTGCAGTGTACTAGTATAATGAAAATTTCTTATATTCCGGATAATGATTTTCCGAAAAGTAAAATTAGACCGTTAGATTACATTTAATGCTTGTGCAAAAGTTGTTTCTTTCTTTGGAGTTGTACAACGAATTTACTCATTATTTTCGAGTTCCACAAAAAGGTGGAAGATCTTACTTGATAATGTTTCATTATTTATTATGAAGTCTTTGTCAAATATTCGATGGGAGAGTAGAGTCAAAAGTGTAAAAGCGGTTAGATTTCAGGCTCCTCAAATAAGATTGACTTTGATTAAATTATATGAATCTTTTGAAGATGCAAAAATAAAAAGTGAAGTAGAAACTTTGATTACTTGTGTGGAGAACTTTGAGTTTTCACTTGGCATGATTATTCGGTTTGTAATAGGGGCCCGTTTTTCAATTTTCGTCATGGCCCCGAAAATGTCATGACCGGCCCTAAGTATGATTTGGAAACTTATTGTCCGTCTACCCACCAAGTTCAAATTTACCAAGGCTTAGTTTCGGTGGGGTGGTGGGGGTTGTTTTTGTGGTTTTCTAATCCTTTAACATTTGTTATAATTATTAAAATGCATCTATTTGTTTTCAATCACATAAACTATTTCATTTGAGTCTCAATGATTGTCCCGTATTGATACAATATCATTTTTTTTCAACGATGAAAAATCATATAAAATGACCAATCAACAATTAATGAACCAGAAGAATATTCAATGTTTACTTTATTTGTAATGGCCTAATCTCTATGACGATGGAAGCTTGAGAAATTCCTGAATGTATGTACTATTATAGTGCATAATGTAAAGCTTGAGATGGGAGAGATAGTAAATGAGAGACTAGTTTCAATCATAATTAAATATGAGTTAAATTCTGTTTTAATTGCGGTCATTCATTATTAAGCTAACCGTTTAGTTTTACTTTTCGAAAAATCATTGTCCGAAATATAAGAAATTTCCGAAAGAAACATCCAAGAATTTAAACATTATCTCAAATTCTTCAACCAAACTTTTCCTTAATTCCTCTAATACAAAATAATAAACAAAACACAAAATGGGTCTGTTGGATTGCTTCTCAATTGGCTCCATAACTGCTTCTTTAATCTCAACTAGAGTTTTTTCTATTAATTTTGGTAATGATAAAAATCGATTTGTATATAGATGGTTGGGCAAATGGCTTCTGACATCACCCACGTTTGAAAAAAAAGCCAGTTAAATCACTCATGTTTAAAAAACGTCAGATAGATCACTAATGTTTAAAAGTCACTCATTCGAGTCACTCTATCAAATTTTTGAAGGGTATTTCTGTCCAAACACATTTTTTCCTCTCATAAGCACTCAATTTAACTCTTATTAACATATTGACCCCAATCTCGAGAATACAATTTTTTTCGATTTCTATTTTGATATTTTTTCGATATTTTTTCGATTTCTTTTTCGACTTTTTCTCGATTTTTTTCGGTTTTTATTTTATTTTTGATTTCTTTTTCGATTTTTTCTCGATTTTTTAATTTCTTTTTTAATTTTTTCTCGATTTATTTTTTGAGTTCTTATAGAAAAAAGAAATAAAAAAATAAAACAAAAAAAAAAAATCGAAAAAAGAGAACGAAAAAAGAAATCAAAAAAGAAATCGAGAAAAAATTGAAAAATAAATTAAAAAAGATTGAGAAAAATTAAAACATAAATTAAAAAAAATGGAGAAGAAATCGAAAAAATCAAAAAATAAATCGAGAAAAAATTATAATCTCAGGATTGGGGTCAATGTGTTAATAAGAGTTAAATTGGGTGTTTATGAGGGGAAATAATGTGTTAGGACATAAATACCCTTCAAAAATCTGATGGAGTGACCAGAATGAGTGACTTTTTAAACATTAGTGATCTAACTGACGTTTTTGAAACATGAGTGATCTAACTGACTTTTTTTTTTTAAACGTGAGTGATGTCAGAAGCCATTTGCCCTAGATGGTTAGTTGATCAAGAACTGATAAATTAATATACTCCGTACTACTGTAAGTCTGTAGGCCAATTAACATTCAAACTCTTTAACCCAATAAGCCTAATAATCAGATACCCATACAGCTTTAGCCCAATTAGAGTTTGGCTCCAGATATTTTGGTCCATTACATGTTCTAATAGATTTGTATCCAAATGAGTGGAACTCTTCATTAAAGTAGTGTTAACAACATATAATATTATTACCATAGATTGAAATTCTTAAATATTTTCTTTGAAACGTTCGAAAAGTTTCATTTTTTAAGTTGTTATAAGTAGTGCAAATTCACCTCTAGAATTTTAAAATAGAATGATGTGGATGGACGACCCAATAACCTGAATGTCGAATATTACGACAGAGCCGGTTCACATATTGTTTTAACTAGCTGGTAATATAATTTGTACATATAATATACTGCCTCCATCCAAAAATAGTTGATGTTTTGTCACTATTTTTTTGTCCCAAAATAGTTGACGTTTTAACATTGAAAATTGTACTTTTACATTCTCAATGAACTTTTTGACTACATTTTTCTATTGAAATTAACAACCAACCAATGATATAGTTCCAAATAATTGTATTTCTACTTTTTCAATGTACTTTTTGATTACTTTTAATTTTTCTTAATTTATGTTCAAATTGTTAGAACGTCAACTATTTTTGGACGGAAAGAGTATATTGTTATTTGAGAGCATTCAAAATTAATGTTAAGACATTATGTCTTTTCATGTGAAAGGTCATAAACCTTATAATAGTCATTAGTGTATTTTTAATTATATTAAATGACATAAATTTTGTCATTTGAGAATCCTCCTCATGTATCATTTACAAAAGGAGGTTGGCTTCCTCCATTTTAAACACAAAAATTTTATGTGTTTCTTTTTGTTTTGAGGTGATAGCATACATACTAAAAATTAGTTCGTATAATAGAGTAAAGTGTTTTTAATGCCAATTTTTCTATCCATTTTATCCTGAGAGATAGACGCCTGCTAATTCTAAAACATAAATGGGAGGCGAAACGAATCTGTTTTAAGCTTGGATTGGTTTTTATTATTTAATATTGTTTTGTTAGTTTATTCTAATCATAAATATAAATATATTATGTTTTACTACTGAGTATATGTCCCAACAAAAACTTTTTAAGCAATATGTCAAAATTAAAAAAAGAAAAGACAAAGGGAGCATGTTATAAATATATGTGACGATGAGTTTATGGCCGGCTGCTGGCAGCATGCATACATGTTGTTTTGGGAGTGAAATGACCGTTAATAGACTAAAATTAGAAAAAGAAGAAATATAGGATTCAAATTAAAATATTACTAATGTCATGTTCTATTATATATGTTTTAAGACGTTATTATTTGATTATACGTATTTTATAGTGAAATTTTTCATTACCCATGTTCCAAAAAATTAAATATATTTTTGGGTTTTATACTACACCTGCTAGTTGCTAGGGGCGCCACCAGGATAAAATAAAAGGAGGCAACTTTGAGAAAAATAAAATAGGGGTCAAAATAAATAAAAAATAGTAAAAGTTCTGAAAAAAGTTAAAAAAATATGTTAAAAATGAGCTTCGAGGCTTGAACCCAATGCCTCAACCTTTTAGAGGAATAAACTAATCAACTAAGCTACACTTTCACTTGTTTTACTTACATTTTTTATAATATATCCAAAAATTTAAAAAAAAACGCATTAAAAAAAATGATACCGAAAAACCTAAAGAGGGCAAATACCGCTACCCCTAGCTAGGTCCGCCCCTCCAACTTTCACTATTCAAGGAAAATATATTTCCATGATTCCATCGAACGTCTATCTCATGTCCAAACCGTGTGATAATTATCCATCTCAATCACTTTTCTTCATCATCATGCTCTTGCTAATCTTTTAGAGATATTGCTTCCGTACCCATATCAAATATTCAATATTTTAACATGCATATCTATCTTCACTAAAGCATTAAAATCCAAATCCAAAATCATACTACTAACTAAATATCAATGCCCACTTGCTCCCTTAATGACGCAATGGTCATAGTTAATCCAATTTTTAATGCCTAAAATGACATCCATTCACACAATTACTCTATTTAATCACCTAGGAGTATGTTTTATATATGGTGATTTGTCTTTTATGTCCTTGAAAAGTAAGCAAACATATATACACTTGGTTAGTAGCCATTGGCTTCCTTGTGGCTTTCACTAAAGAATTAGCTAGCCACCCATGTTCTCATTTATATTTATATATTTACTTCAAATAAACAAAATGTGACACGGTTTAGATTTAAGGCTTTGCTTTAAGATTTGAAAAATAATTGAGAGTCCAGATTCATAATTATGAACTTCTCCAGGGGGGTACGTGGCATGTAATATTACTGTTTTGTCCTCCTTTGAGCTTATTATTAGTTTGTAGCAATGATAAACAATGAAATGCCCTAATGTGCTTACATGATACTATGATCCAGATGTATTCATGTCATCCAATCCTTGAAAGTTTTCTACTTACATGATATTATAGTATGATGTTATGAGAATATTAATGTACTTTATTTGTATTCCCATCATTAGCATCAAGCATCTTGTTAACTGTTAAGATCATACATAATCCTTTTTTCAGGTTGTTAGTCGACCTCTTGTAAATGCTTTTAATTAATTAAGAATAATGTTTAAACTTTTCATTTTTGCTTCTCATAAAACTAGCTTAATAGTGCCAAAAAAAATAATTTGATAAAAGTTTATAATTAGGAGGTCCTGAGCTCAATTTTCGTTGGAGATCATTTGATTTGTCTCATACTTAATTCTGTCAATTAGTTTGCACATACTCTAACAAACTATTCGCTAGTAATTTTTGTACTCATTATTTATAATACTACAGTGTCCATATTTTATCATTAATTTGTATAAAAAAAACTTAATAGTACATTTTGATGAGAAGACTTCACATTCAATCCTGATCCCTTATTTTCTGTAATTAAAAAGACAATATTTACAAGTGAGTGTGGGATGTAAGTACTGTATATGTTTTGTTGATACTTGATTTGATGGATGTGTTACCTTTGATTAGCTTATAGCTTTTATAGATTTCTTTGATTTCAAGGTTCTCTAAGGTGGCAAGTTTGATTCCTTGTTCCACCTTCTCCCCCTTTATAATATTGATTGATGAAAACAAATCAATCCATACCTTCTTAATAAAATCATCTCAAGGGTACAAACAAAATACACATACATCTTAATTTTTTAGAAAGTAACATACTCCACCATTCCAAAATTGAATAATATTTTATATTACTCGCTAACTTTTAAATTTTGAACTCAAGTATTCTAAATATAACGTAATATTCATACACCGGCATCATATTTGAAAAATATTAAATGTAAGTGTTTTAAAATATTACTCTTAACATGATAATATAATTTAATTCAAAGTTATAAATGTTAATTTAGCATGTCAGTGTCTATAACTATCGAAAATTAAACACGATAAACATTTTGAAATGGAGGAAGATCGAAAGTATTATATTTCATTAACACATACGATAGGCGAGTCGTAAATAAGACTGCAACACTACAAGAATGGAATCCTGATGGCACTTGCAAACTTAAAAAATGTAAAAGGTAATATATTTAAGATCATGCAATCGATATGAAATTGACATCTACTTGACTAATAAATAATTGAGAACACTTTAAGTACATATAAATATGGAACAAACTCTAGCATCTTATGTCACAGAATTTTCAGGACAACTTAAGTACAACAAAATAAAGATCACTTTTTTATCTTTTTATGTCTTTTGAAGTGATGGCACAACAATTTGGTTGGGGAATCATTGATGAAGGGTGGCGTAAGGGCCCCTGGACTACTGAAGAAGATCATAAGCTAATTCAATATGTCAACTTGCATGGTGAAGGCAGATGGAATTCTGTTTGTAGGCTAGCAGGTAATATAAAATACTTCAACTTGTTGTAATATATTCATAATTTACTCTTTCCGGAATATATTAATTATGGTTAACGTCGTCTCAACTTATATTTTTCGCGATTCTCTCAAGTTGTATAAAAACTCGGGTAAGTTGATAAAGTATCGGCGTTTGTATGCTTGTTTTAATGTTTGGTGATGCTGAGGTTGTGTGTGTCTTATAGGTTTGAAGAGGAATGGGAAGAGTTGTAGATTAAGGTGGGTGAATTACTTGAGGCCTGATCTTAAGAAAGGTCAGCTTACTCCTCAAGAAGAAAAAACCATTGTGGAGCTTCATGCTAGATGGGGAAACAGGTGGAACTTCTGTTGCAGATGATGAGACTATTTTGTTTTTATCAATTCTTGATGATAATTTTTTAGTAACATGGAAAGGTTTGTTGTGGTGTAGGTGGTCTACGATTGCTCGAAGCCTTCCTGGAAGAACGGATAATGAAATCAAGAACTACTGGAGGACTCATTTCAAGAAAAAGGTGAAAAGCTCGGAGAATTTCTCCAGGGCTCGCCTACTGAGGAAGCAACAATTCCAGCAACAACAGCTGTTGCACCAACAGCAACTTCAGCTGCAGAATCAGTTTGGTACTAGAAAGATCGTGTCATCGACTGATGAGAGCGTTGACAGACAACCAACCATGCCTTTAGCGAAGCAGAATATTATCCCTACATATCCCTCTGCTTGTCAGGAGCAGGATGGTTTCCTTTCCTCGCTTATCAATAACGACTATCCATCTGTTCCTGAGGTCCCATCTGATGTCAACATCTGGGATGTACTATGGAATTTGGACGACGTCCACAACGCTCTTACTACTTCTATGGCTTTGTCAACCAAACCTAACCTGCCTACTTACCCTGCTCCTTTCTACTAATCCTTCTAAGTAGTCACTTTCCTCTTAAACTAAATAGAGTGCTTTATGACTAAGTTGTAAATGTGAACTACAAAAGGTTCGCAAACTATAGCTAGCTCATATTAAACTCTGCTAAGTGGCAGTCTAATGATTACATGTAGTCTAGTTTACTATAGGGTGTGGTTTCTTTAACTCATGGGGTATCGACAAGCAAGTTATAATTGCTCATCCGGTTGAAGAAATTTTGGCAAGTGATGGAGTTTCCAATTCACTATAGCTTCAAATAAATTATCAGTCTAAATCGATTTATTTCTTCTCTTATAAGAAAATTGGAATCCTCTCCAAACTACAAATCCTGGCAGCTGCCCAAAGAGAATCTTAACCATTTATTGACTGTCGTGATTGCTGCACATCTCAAAGAAGCTACATCTAACATGACCCGGTACCTCCAAAAGACCGCTAGTAGAATCTGAATCACATAGGCAATAGGTTTGGTAAACTCTGTAACATGTTTTGCATTAGCTACATTAAAATTTGTTGAGTATGTTGACTACTTCATTTCATATTAAGACACTGAATACTCAAAAGTTGAAACTAGATGAGTACATTCTATGGTTATCTGGCATGAATTCGTAATTGTTCGCAAAACAATTAAGCCTAGAGATGTTTGAGAAGAAGAAAGCAAAACAAGACAGAAGGAAGGTTTCCGAATTTTGTAAAGAAAAGGCATCAATTTATGTATGTTCAAAGAAGTCAAAAAATCTTGTGCACATTACTACAATGTGATATCCTCCGTAGAGTGACAAAATTTTCTCCAGAAGAATTCGAAGGAACAGAAAAACAGAAGACTACTGCAATTGACTTGACTTGATGCTCACTTGACTTGATGCTCATATACCTATGCTGATCAACTCATTGCGAATCTGTTGATTCTTACATTAACAAAACTATTTCAGAATCCACAAATGCCTGAAATGTTTTTGCTATCATAGCAGAAGTTAAAGAGCTTGAATCTGCATACTGCTGATTCTGTATTCTCTTCAAAGTCAGCAATCTGGTGCTTGAATGGTACTGCATATTGCCACGTCCTCTTCTCTTAGTACCTTACTTGACTTTTCGCTTTTCTCGTGTATCAAAGTAGCACAACGAAAATCAGATCCCTCAAAATTGTAACTCCTTATACTGGAGCTGGGTATATTTGGACGAGTGCATCGTGTTGTTCATAGAACTGTGGACTGCCTATATCATCCATTCTCAGTCTGATAGCCGTCATGAAATACAACAGTTGCCATATTCATGATTCTCATGTAAACTCAATCATGTTTTGATATTCGTCCATTCAAATCAAGTTCCATCCCTCTGCTAGGATAATACATAATATCTAAAGCAAATTTTCCAACTCTTCTGTTTTTCCGACTTCTTTTAATCTTACCTCTCATTCTCTGCTTTTCAGAGAAAGGTTTTGCTTTGGGAACATTATTGATCCATATAAGTGGAAGTAACGCAGCAACAAATTGTACCAGAATACCCATAGGAAGATTAGAGTAATTCTCTAATGTGATACCGAGAGAAGAGGACAACCCAACCCCCAAAAATCCACTGGTTACTGATGATAGACACAATGCTGCAGCTAAAAATGACATGAGCGAACCTTCACATCCCAAGGGAGCCAATTTTGCTAAAAGAACTTGGAACGGCAAAATTTTAAATTGTGCGATTGTTTCTGCTAGACCAGAAAAGCAGAGAGCGAATATCTCATTCGAAATGCCCAAATTAAGGTTGAGCTGCAATACTAGTATCAAATCAAGGAGAAGCGAAAATGCATACGTAACTTGTACAAAGCTCACCAGCTGTTTCATTGAAACCTTTTTCCCAAACCGGCCATAAAGTGCGGTCAAAGCGAATAGCACTACTTGGCCTGTGACCTTTGACATTCCAATGGCAGATGAATCAAGGTTCAAATGTTGTGTCTGAAAGCAAAATATAGAACCTGAGAGAGCTGGAACTACCAGTATCGAGCCAACAATCCACATGAGAGGCTTCCAGATATTCTCCTCTCTAACTGCTACCATAAGATCATCATATTGTTTCTTGATGTTTTCAAAAACTGACCTCTTCATAGAAGCCTGGTCACGTAGCTGAGGTAACCCAAGGGACTCCTCTCTCATGGATGTAGTCAATGTAAACTGGAGGGCCAATACAGACGCAAAAGCTAGAAACATAGATCTCGTCTGATGTGTCCGTAACAAGTAAAACCCACCAATTAGGTTCCCCAGGATGCCACCAGCTGCAGAAGCCATGAACGCATACGACTGAAGACCAGGCATCTTGTGCGCCTGCCCGTACTCTGCAACCAGAGCATCTTTCGCAACTTCTGCAATGGATGCACCAAGATTACTGAGAACCACACATGCCATGACAGCAGGAAGAGATTCACTAGCAACCGACATTAGTGCCAAGGGTCCCCAAGATAGAACCTGAATAAGAACTGTAAGTAATGGAAGTGTATTAGTGGTTGCCGAAAGACGTCATATTGGCACAAAATTTTCAATATGAACTTCAAAGTGCAAAATGCTCAGACAGCCTACAATTTCGCCTTAATATATCACCTCATTACTATACTATTTCTGCAGGCTATTGTGGATTAAGTAATACTTACTTAAAGATTTACATTATCAACTATAATGACATGTTATATGTTTGACCTAGTTCATCTTGTACTTGAAGAAGAACAAGATAACAATTAGTTATATAAATGAATTAATTTCCAAAACCATAAGATTCTAATCGAAGACCTTCAACTCTTTATCAAAGAAACTGTACTGCAATAATAAAATATACACCCTATCTAGATATTTACATATACAAAAGCCAATTCCTATACTATGACAAACCATAAACAATAACTGTATTAAGGTGAAAAGATTTGAATAACACAAATGCAGCAGTTTAGAACATTTAATCAGCATAAAGATAACCCAAATTGAAGAAAACCTAAACCTAAAAATCAGAAACAAAAATATCTGAAATTACAATAATTTGCAGTATGACAATGAACTAACCTCCAATAGAAATATATGGCAACCTATGAGCCCCACCAATGTAAAGAGCATCAGAAAGTACCCCAAACAAAGGCTTAGCCACAAAAGGAAGGTTTCCAAAATTCTGCACAATCTGTAAAGTTGAAGGATGTATATTCAAATAGTTGGCCATGTGAAAATTCAAAGCCAACAAAGGAAAACACCTAAACCCATTCACCCAATACCCAAATCCACATAACATCAACATCTGCTTACTACCCTTCATAGAAAAATCATCCTTTTCCTCAAGAATTGTCTTTTTCTTGGCAATATTTGGTGAAATACTCTCATGGGTTATCAAAATTGGCTTCAATAACTCCAGTTCTCTTTTATGGTTAAGTTCTTGATGACTAATGACATTATTAAAGCTTCTACTTAGAGAAGATTGTTCCTTTTTAATGTTCTTGATTGGAAAATTTAGTGGGCTACTAGACATTAAGCTGCAAATCATGGCTTTTGAGACAAATGGTGTTCAAGAAAATGAGTAGAAATTATAATGAATAAAATATATACAGTATGTCCAACTTGAAGTTATGTGAATATTTGTCCCTTCTTTTTTCTTGATTTATTCAGACAAGAAGAAAAAAGAAAATGAAGAGACAAGTAATGAATAGTAGGGTGTATTCAGTAGGTTTATATAGTCATACATATTTGCGAAAATATATAATATTTTTAGAAAACTGGAAAGTGTTGAGAAAATTATAGAGGATTCTTTCGACTCTATTTTAAAATATCAAATCATTTAGTTCTCTCCATATATATTCAAATATATATAAATAAAAATATATAATTGATTTTTTTAGAATGTGTTCTTAATACAAGTATTAGTACTTGGAACATATATATGTTAGTAATTAGTAATCCAAATTTTAAGAATTTACATGTAGTATTTTTTAGAATCAGCTTGTATTCTTTGGATACAGTATATATTACTTTCTTCATTTTTATTTAAACTTGTTATTTCTGTAATTATTTACTTATCATTTTGCAATTTCAAAATATTTTTTGGGTTTATTTTTCCTATTATGACAATGTCATCTAACTGGTGGAAAGTTATGGTTCATTAAAGCTTTTGTTCATTAATAGTTCGTTAATCATAAAAAATATAAATTGTACCAATTTAAATTATATTTTCTTCGTCTTGGTATATTTTAGATCATGCATACCATTTTGTCAAAAAATATCATCATTGTCAACTATCTAAGCTTATTTTCGTATTCTACATCATATGTACCAATTTATTTAACGGATTTTGTATACAAATTAAATTGGTGCATAAAATAATTTTGATACATTTTTTTAATGTTTTATTTTATACCATCTTAGAGTGATACTCCCTCCAATCCAAAAAAGTCGTCTTTCTCACATATCGAGACAAATGTTTGACCTTCAATTTTCTTTATTTATATTTTTTAAAATTACAAAATTATATTATGAAAATACTTAAAAAGAAGAATCCAACTATATAAATTTATATTTTTTAAAATAAGTAATAATTAGTAATTGATGGTCACAGTTCAAATTCAAAAAAGTCAAACGACATTTTTTTTTGGATTGGAGGGAGTATATGTTAGTAACGTGTGTCATCTTTATATATATATTAAATAATAAAAATTAATGAACGGTATCATTAACAAACCATAGTTATTCTCAATACAAGTGAAAATACAAAAAAAAAATTATTATGTCAAAATTTAAAATAACAAGTCAAGAAGTAAATAAAATTGAGAGAAGTATGTGAAATGTGAAATGAGATCTTAAAACGGAATAAAGGATCTAGAATTATTTTGAAGCTTCCTGAATGATTAGGAGTCCATTACTTAATGAAGCTGCATGTCCTATATATGTGAATTGCCAAAACTTGGTGTCATTTAGGTTGGCCAGTTATTTTCTTGAGGATCTGGGGGGACCTAAATCACTATAAACATCTTAGGAACATACACTGGCTTACACGTGCCCCATTTTAGGACTAATTCTCACATTTGTTTGTATGTGTTTTTGTGGTGAATATTAGTTGTTGGACAAAAAAAAACGTTCATGTATGGGTTGATATTTAAATTGTCCAATTTGGAGTTCCAGAATTTGTGAAAGTGTTGACAACTAACTATAAGTCGACCGTCGACGGAGTATAAGTAATCTCTATGGCCATGTCGGTACCGTTGGATCAATTAGTCATCTCCATCTCCATCTCAATTCTCAACTATCAGATGCAAATAATAATCCAACAAAATGTTATGGAGTAGTAGGGTTAAGTAAGTATTGAATGATCACTAGGTTTCGAGTTCAACATATATATATATATATATTTGTAAATTAGCTATGAATTATGAATATAATTGTATTACAAAACAGTCAAGCAAGCATGCTGATACCTCTAGCAAAGGTCTCGGGTTCGAACCCTCTTGCTAGGAAGATGCTAGTCGCCTCTTTCCTTGAATTTACGAATTGTAATGTTGTTTGATGATTGCAATGAATTATTGAATTAATAAAATCAAAGGGCAACCCCTTTAAAAAAAAAATTGTATTACAAAGGAATACAGAAATTTCTAACTAATAGGGAGTGAGAATATAATATAAGACGAATTTGTCTCCAACAAGGTTCAAACCCATGACCTTTTGTATGAAAGATTGGGTCGATGCCACTAGGCTATTAAACCATCGGTTGTTCCATACTTTTTTTTTTTTGTAAATTAGCGATAGATAAGAGTTTCAAACCCAAGACCTTTTGGCCACTAGCAACTAGGCTATTCGGTTAACTCATGTCTACGGAGTAATAAGTTCCATACTTCTTTTTAATCATCCATTGGAATGTTATACGGAGTAATAAGTTAAGAATTTCATGTCTACCATCTATAAGACTAAAACAATTACATGCCTATAAGGCTATAACATGTAAGACTATAACAATTTGAACAATTACATGCCCTTGATTTATATACTAGTGCAATATCCTTTGGTGGCTAAAGACTGCCACTAGTCACTTGCGTAAAATGCACACTTTCACCAATTTACCCTATCAAATCCTGAGACTGAGAATAACTCTGCTGCAACTTTATAAACATTCTGGAAGAAAAATAAATTGCGATCAAACGGGATTCAAAGGTAAGCATGGCGATGAAATAATTTCAACTCTATCAGTCAAATAACTTAATCTTCACATGTAATTGGATTCTGAAATTATCATTAAGCTTTATATAAACTCCGCATTTCAAACTCCTTATCCAAAACCAACTTTTTCTACAAGGCGAAGATAAATTCATAGAGCTTTAATAATTGATCAATGCAAAAGTTTGCAGGAGTAATGAAGTTATCTCATAGATGCTCAACTCTTTAACCATAATTCTAATTAATGTATAATTAAGTGCTATTCCTTCTAAATGAAACAGTATCTGACAGCTGGCATTTCATAATAAGTTGATGCATGGATGAAAGAGTGAGAGGATACCAAGTTCTTATGTCTGTGAAGCAGCCCACGGATTGCTCATCGAGGTGTTGATTCATTGTGACTTGGATGTTCAAGATATAGCTGCACACCAAGTGGTTCAGAGTTCATGGACTTGATAGGGATTATTGATGGAGGTTGCTGCCACTGCTTTGTGTCAGTTGGGATCCACATTTCAGCATTCTTGCTGGTACTAGGTTCAGGGAGAGAGCGGAAGTAAGCGGTAATCTCCCATCTACAACCTGCCCAAATCCAAAAGGATTGTGAATGTGAGATACCCATCAATTCAAAAGTGGTGCACACTGCGATTGAGCACATGAATTAGAAAAGGTGTCGGATAACATGATGTACTCAAGAACTATATGTATTCAGATTCAAGGGTTCAAGTAAACAACAATATAGGCCCCATGCCATGGTTATTTGGTGTTCAACTATATGTATTCACTGTTAACTTAGGTAAAACTACCAAATGATGAGCAACTACACCGAAAATCCATGTTGTTAGATAATATCATATCTCAATTTTTTCACTTGTTTTTCTTTTTCGGGTTATATATTTTCACTGTAGGTAGAATACCAAACAACTTAAGTCCCGAATGCTTAACCGGCTCAAATACAGAATCACTAATTTCAGTTATCGTTAATGTATAATTTGGTCTCAATTGTGGATAATGATCACATGAATCGGTATTTCTTAAGTTGGGGTTTAATTAGGTAACAAGTTCATTATAATCGAAC
This sequence comes from Echium plantagineum, assembly GCA_003412495.2. Classification (NCBI taxonomy): domain Eukaryota; kingdom Viridiplantae; phylum Streptophyta; class Magnoliopsida; order Boraginales; family Boraginaceae; genus Echium; species Echium plantagineum. Next base: position 8,336,394 of record CM016561.1, read on the forward strand.
TTCTCAATTCTTAGTTGTTGATAGCAAAAGTATTCCACAAGTGAAAAAGCAAGGAAACTATAAAAGAGAACCAACTATTTCCAGGTTAAAATCATATCAACACTTACCTCCAGGGAGAACTCTAGTCAAAGGTTGTGAAACAGGAAGCTTGATCAAGAATGACCTCAGAGAAAACTGGAGGTCGACCTCTTCCACCATCGACACATAAGACTGGTTAACGTTGACCATAAACACAAACCTCTCAATGGGAACATTATCATTGTCAAAGAAAATCACTGCCACTCTTTCCACCAATCCCTGAATTGAAAAACCAACAATCAATTTAGAACAAGTAATTCCATTTTCTTTCCACACAGTCACACTAAACCAAACCATGCCTTATCCCTTTAAATGAGGTCGCTATATAAATACATCATCTCCTATTCATCTCTATGTTGATTTGTAGAGCTAAGTCGATATAAGCTCAAGTTGTTGAACAAACAAAGTAAACGTAGCTCAAGTTATGTCACTCATACATAAACTTCGCTTGTGTTACTTCGTGTGACATTGCAGGTTTCAGGCCCAAAAAGAAGGAGGGTTGTGTTAGGCCTCGACAGCCAACGCAAATTTTTTGTCAAAACCCCACTATGAATACGACAAATGCTGATATTGAAGTACTTAGTTAATGGCTTAACCTGAGGAATGACACACAAAGCCGAGGAGACGTCATATTCATATAGCCGGATAAGGTTTGGTTTATTTTTACATATACATAGCAAAATACGGTCAAATTGCAGATAATGTGTTACAAATACCACAAACAAATAATTAAATGGATTAAAAATCACACCTTTTGCATGAAAGGAAGGAGACCATGTACAGCAGAATGAATATACTCTCTAAGCTGAGGATGTTTAGCTCTGTGCACCACTATATTCATATACCTCCTCCTCTCAAATGCCCCTTTCACAAATTAAATCGAACACAAATATTACTATAGATATTACAATAAAAATGCTAACTTTAGAAATTTTACAAGGAAATGAGTAAAGGGTAGTTACCATTAGGATAAATTCCTTTGAGGAAAACAATGGAAGTGATTGCAACCTCTAAAAACTCTACCAAAATCTTGGCAGCCCCTTCTGGAAATTCATACATTAACAAAAAAGGTTATAATTGTAAAATGAAAATAACATAGGAATTATTATTTTTGTGAATATTAAATTTCATTATCTGAAAAATGAGTACTAACCTTGAGGGGTTTGCTTATTTTTACGGTCCATGAATAATACGGTCCTAGTTACTCACAAAAATTGAATCAAGAACATGATATACAAAATTGAAATGGGAGCAAAAACGGATTCGATTGGAATCGAATTAACACGAATCACTTCAAGAAGGATTTAATTGAAGGTAACAATTCTTAAGTGGCTCGAATTACCGATAGAGTGAGTTTTAATTCCGATTTAACTAATCTAATTTAGTGTATGTTTTACTTAGGGTAATGCTATATGTAGTACCTTTATATATAGTACCCATATCAATTTACTAAAATGTCCCTCTAAATTAGCCAAAACAGAAATTTTACCTTCATTAATCACAACTCCTTCTCTCTCTTTTACCTTTTATCTCTCTGTTTCATTGTTAAAACATGAAACTAAAAGTATGCTGATATAATTTTACATGATTTGGCCAATTTTATTGATGAGAATAATTTACTTCGCTGGTTTCTCCTCTTTTTCAACCACATTTAATGAGAAAGTTTGTTTCTTTTTTAATTATATCAATTATGTTGTGATTTTTATCAATTGTTTAAAGAACAAATCATTTATCATATGGGCGGTTGCAAGATTTTGGTAACTATAATCAATTGTATGTTGGAGAAATTAAAAAGTATTTGTATAGTTTTAGTTACAAAAAGATGGATCCTTTAATTTAAAACAAGTAAATGACTTTATTATATTTTGAAACAACAAAAATGTTAAATGGATTGATAATACAGATGGAAACAAAAGAAAGAGTGAAGATGGAGAGAAATCTGCAACACTTGGAAGAATAATTTCTGATATATGCCAAATAAATATAGAGGAAATTTGAGAGTTAACTGTGGTATTCATAGCGCTTACCAAATAATTGGTGACAAAACCAAAAAATGATTGTGAAAAGAAAATTGGTAATGTTTGGAGAGAGCAATTTGAGATAGATGGGAGGCTAAAGAGAAGGAAACTGCAAAATGAATCCGGAAAATTGCTTCTGGATGGTTTAGAAGGGCATTGAAGTAATTTTAACCCTGTACTATACATAAAAGTACTTTATATAGGTATCAATTTTATGAAATGGATAAAATATCAGAATTAATCGAGCTAGTAACCGGCAAATCAAACCAAAAGTCAAATGAGAGAACCAATTGTAACAGCTTTCAATTTACAAAATTAAAATCGAACCTATAACTTAGTGACTTTAGTTGTGTTAAAGTATTTATTATGTCATCCAAGATTTTTAACATGGTGGTATTATATTTGAGTATTTTTCTAAGAAATCTCGAATTCGAATATAGTAAAAATTGGAATAAACTAATGGTCTTTTATAGTCTTTCATATTCCCAACTAAAGTTTTCATTTTCCAAACTCATTGATTAAGGTAATAGATAATTGTTTCATTTCCACATTCATATAATAAACTGGCACTGATAATGGTTACGATTTATGAACTTACGATTTTTAATTTTAAATATTGAAATGAACTATTAACTTGGATTGAAGTTCAAGTTCGTCGAGGCGAGCAAAAAGATCTCGAACGCAAATTTAACTCGTGTACAACTCTACAAGGAGGCGTCAGACAATATTTTTAAATCTGTAAGGATATTATACTTATGGGAATTTATGATATATATTTTTGAATCCACAAATTTATGATATTACAAATTATCGGACGAAAAACGTTAGAGATTTAGTGGGTAATTAATTTACACCATATATATAGCATTCTTTATTATTATAAATTTACATATTTATCTCGTGAAGTATGACTATTAAAATACATCCACGGTTATTGTTTTTAGTGTTACACATTATTCCTATGTACGTTTTAGTTAGCATCTTCCACTATATCATTTTTTAATGTCGTACACATTTACTAATTGTCCTTTTTCTAAAATTGAAAGTGATTGTGATTATATTCCACATGTGGGTTGTGTACTATGTAGCACACGATAAATAATATCATACTTCCTACGTTTCTTATATGATATTTTAGATTTTTTATTTTGATTTTCTTTATATGACGTTTTATAATCTTAATGTATTTTATATAATTTCAATATACTTTTTTTTAATTATTTTTTCATTGAAATTATCAATTAACCAATAATATAATGACAATCAATTGATATTTTACATTTTCAATATATTTTTAATTTTTTAATACTTCTTAATCTATGTGAAAATGTTTAAAACGTTATATAAAAAAAATAGAGGAGTGTATTATGATGTTAATTACTCCTTAATACATACTAATAGTTTTTCAGGAGATGATCATGTGGCGGGGTTAATATAAGTCTTGGTATGTACACATTAAACATTTAAACTTTGTTACATGTTAATTTTCGTCATTATACTTTTAAAAATAGTTTTTTCGTCCCAAAATGATTTGTACATTTTGATTTTACATGATCAAACTTCAACCGTTTTGGTTAATAATTTTTATTAATTATTAAGAAATAATATAGTCAAATGATATCTTGTTAGTTTCGTCTCAATATATATTTTTGAACTATTATAACTTTTTATAAAATTATTAAAGATTTTTGTTAAAACCAATTTAAAGATTCAATTTTTATGAAATTATTGAAGAAAAGTATTTTTCTTTGACAAATTATTTTGGGATTTGGTATCATATTGTATAAATATAAATAATTCAGAGATAAACCAATAGCTCAGTGTATCAAATCAAACCATGAAAGACGTGAGCAGGAAAATCAAATTTGATCACAAAAATTCTCTCTAGGAAAATTCTCTCTAGAGTAGTCTCTCACTTAGGTTTTGCCTAGAGTGTATTTTTATGTTTTCTTGCCTCCAATTTCGAATTTACGGCTCTCGGATCACATCTTCCCTGATTTTCTCCTGGATTTAATCTTCAATTTAAGGCTTTCCATGGTCTTCTTGGTCAATCTAATCACGGATTGGGTTTCCCTCAATTTTGGCTATTCTTTATTCCTCATTTTCTTACCCTATTCAAAGATTCTTGCCAATTTACGTAACCTCTCATGGACTATATATACTCGCGAGATCGGGAGGAATAGTCACATCACTTACCTTTCTTCTCCTCTAATAGGCTCTCTGAATCACCGGTTTAAGTGTTTTGCCGTCCTATTCATTCTAGCCCACTACGCAGTACTCATTATGAATGCCGAAGCCTTAAAACAATTGGCGGCTGCAGCGGATGAAGGGGATCTGGTGGATTTACGGTTGCAAGATTTCGACCTTATTACGGGATTGGTCGAAAGTGAAGCCAGCTTTTATGTGAAAGTATATGGCTTCAACAAGGGATTCGTGAGTCTCCAAGGATTCCAAACAGCCATGTCTAAAGCATGGAACTGTGCGGATCTGCGGGTCTCCAGGGTGGAGGGGCCTCTCCTACATGTTTTTTTCCCTTCCATTGAGAAGCGAGTTCGGGTGTATGAAGCGGGCCCGTGGTGTTTCGATGACAACCTTCTCCTGCTGAAGGAATGGGTCCGGGGGGTAGATCCTACGACTTTGAATTTCGTTGAATGCAAATTCTGGATTCACATTCGGGGATTGGCAAATGAATTCTACAACAAGGAGGTTGCATCCAAGCTGCTTGGGATTTTCATGCAATCTGAAATTGTTGAGCTTAGGAGAGATAAGATGGGAAGAAAGTTTTTTCGGATAAGGGGTGTTGTTAATGTGGAGAAGCCTTTGAGGAGACGGATGGGGATTGAAGTTGAAGGCAATAGGATTCAAGGACTGATTTCCTATGAGAGGCTACCCATAATTTGCTTTCATTGTGGATTTATTGGGCACCTCATACGTCAATGCCCCTTGATTCCGGAAAATGTTGATCCACGAACCCAAGTACGGGTGGATGGTGGTATTAAGGCACCCATGGAGCGTTCATGGATAATAAGTCGTCTTGACGCAGAAATCTTACAAGGTGAGGAGGATGCGTGGCAAATCCCTAGAGATACGTCCACTCTAGTAGATCGGGAGCAAGAGATGGAGTTGTCTCTCCGTGTTCTTCCAACTCCGGCAGCTGTCCGATCGGTCAAGACACCGGAATGTCCAAAAGGGACCAGCCTGACGGCTGGTGCTAGCAGTGTTGTCCCCCGCTTTAATGACATTGACTTAGGCCCTAGAATTCCTCCCGGGTTTGAATCCGTCATTAAGGATACGTCAAATGCATTGATGGTCGATGGAGTTAAGGGTGTAATGAATACCATTTACACCAATAACTCCTTTGACCCAGAAGAAGATAACGGACGAGTTAAGGAGCCAGCCCATCCTCATAAACCGAGCAATAAAGGGAAACAGGCTGTAGATTCATTTGTACCCGATTTTGAGGAAGGGGGTAATGCTCATGGTCTACTACAAACTTTGAAATTTTTCGACTTTTCCTCGGTCAAAAATGTCCAGCAGACGGCCCAGCCCACCAACTCTCAGGCCAGCCTTGTTCGTGGATCCAAAAACAGACTCAAGAGCGCCAAGGCTACAGCTGAAAAAAAGCGCCAACACCCGTATGTGAAGGACAGCTCTATGGAATCTCCCAGAAAGAAGGCATCTCTTTCCGATGAAGGATTGGATGTCTCCTCCCCTACTGAAGTATCGGCTGAGGCTGTGGAACAGCCCAGCCGGGAGAAATGAATTGTCTAGTTTGGAACTGTCGGGGCTTAGGCAATCCCCGGGCAGTTCGAGCATTAGTGAGCTTGGTTAGAGCTCACAAACCCCGTCTTATTTTTCTTATAGAAACAAAGCTGCAGTGTTCGGAATTTGAGTTTCTTAAACAAAAACTCAAGTTTCCAAATGGTTTGTGTGTGGGGGCAAAGGGGCGACGTGGTGGTGTCATGTTATTATGGACTAGAGAATTGGAGGTGGCAGTCAAGACTTATTCCTCACACCATATCGAGGCTCACGTTATGGAATCAGCCGTGGACCAGTGGCGCTTTGTAGGCTTCTATGGCCATCACGAGACTGGGAAACGGAAACTTTCGTGGGATTTACTACGTTTTATTAATAGCTTTTCGAGTCTTCCTACTGTTTTTGTCGGTGACTTTAACGAAGTCTGTACTAGTTCTGAGTTTATTTCGTCTAGAAGAGGTCGACCGAATTGGCAAATGGCCCAATTCCGTCAAGTTGTTTTTGATTGTGATTTAATTGATATTGGTTTTTCGGGGTATCCGTTTACGTGGTGCAACAATTTTGTATCTCCTTATTCCACAAGAGCTAGATTAGACAGAGCCATGGTTAGTGCTAATTGGCACGCTTGCTTCCCTAATACTTCATTACAACACCTATCCACGTATACTTCAGATCATCTACCACTCTTACTGTGCATAGGGGATAGGGTGTCTCCACAACCAAAACCTAAATCTCGGTTTCGGTTCGAGGAAGGCTGGTGCATGTATGATAGCACGAAGTTGGTGGTCGAGGATTCGTGGTCAAAAAGTGTTAATATTGATCCCTGTACAAAAGTGTTCGAAAGTATTCGGAACACCAGACTGGGCTTCCTCCAATGGAAACGTGAGGTCTTGGGTAATGTCCCAAGAGCGATTAAGGCCAAGCAGGAAGAGCTTGACAGTTTACAGCAGGGGATTATCTCAAATATTTCAAAAAGCCAAGCTTGTGTGCTTGCTAAGGATATAGATAAGCTAAGAGAGACAAACGATATTTACTGGTGCCAAAGATCTCGGAATTTTTGGCGAGTTAAAGGGGATCGCAATACTGCGTATTTTCATGCTTTATCTACTCAGAGGAGAAAGACCAACTGGGTCTCCGAACTACAGAACTCAGATGGTGAATGGGTCAGGGACATAGCAGGCATAAAAAGGCTCGCAGAATCTTTTTATACCCACTTGTTTTCGTCCCAGCAGGTCCCAGGAGGACCAATCCAGTGTTCTATCCCCCTCAAATCACTTTCGGATTCAGATAAGGCCTGGTTGGCCATGCCTTTTTCAGAGGATGAGGTGAAACAGGGTTTGTTCTCGATGGAAGGGTCCAAAGCCCCGGGACCGGACGGCATGTCTCCTGCTTTTTTCAAACATTATTGGGGGACAGTGGGGCCTGACATCATCAAAATGGGCCTCCAGGTCCTTAATCAGGGGATCTTCCTTAATAAGATGAATTTCACACTTATTACACTGATCCCAAAGGTCCCTAAGCCGATTTCAATGGTGCAGTTTAGACCGATTGCTTTATGCAATACGAGTGTCAAGATGGTAGCCAAGGTATTGGCCAATAGACTGAAAAAAATCTTGCCCTCGATTATTTCGGAATCCCAAAGTGCCTTTATGCCCAATCGTTTGATTACGGATAATATCCTTCTTGCGTATGAAATCCATCATACGATCAAAAAGAAGAAGACAGGAAAAGAGGGCTTTATGTCCATTAAGTTGGACATGGTTAAGGCATACGATAGGATCGAATGGAATTTCCTAAGGTTTATGCTTAGGCACTTCGGTTTTAATGATCACTGGATTCAGCTCATTATGCAGCATGTGGAGTCCGTTACATACTCCCTCTTGATTAATGGTGAGCAGACAGGTTTTATTAGACCAGGACGAGGATTAAGGCAAGGCGATCCTTTATCCCCGTATTTATTTATCCTATGCACCGAAGGGCTCATTTCTATGCTAAAGGAAGCCTGTGATAGGGGAAGACTTCATGGGATTCAATATGAAGGGGTGGAGCCTATCTCCCACCTCATGTTTGCGGATGACACCTTGTTAGTGGGTAAAGCATCGATGGAGGAGGCAGCTATATTCAAACATATTCTCAAGACATACGAGGACCTATCGGGTCAACTGGTGAGCCCCGAGAAGTCCTCTATCTTGTTCAGCCCTTGTGTGACTGTTGCAACCAGGCAGAATATCTCGGGATTGTTAGGCATTCCCGAGGTTTCTGACCATGGTAACTATCTAGGTCTCCCATCCACGATCGGGACCTCCAAGAAGGCGGTTTTCACCTACATTCTTGACAAGGTCAAAGCGAAGGTGGACAATTGGAAACCTAGATTATTATCTAATGCGGGAAAGGAAATTTTTATTACATCTGTTTTACAAGCGATCCCCACCTTTACAATGAGTTGTTTTCGTCTACCACTGTCCCTATGTAACGAAATTAATACAATTCTTTCAAATTATTGGTGGGGATCAGGCGAAAACGGAAAGAATAAAATACATTGGATAGCCTGGTCTACACTTTGTAAAAGTAAAGATAATGGGGGTTTGGGGTTTCGGGATACAAAAACTTTTAATGAGGCTCTTCTTATGAAGCAAGTCTGGCGAATTGTCAACTCCCCAAACTCTTTACTGGCTCGTGTTTTGAAGGCACGATACTTCCCTCAGCAAAGTTTTTGGATGGCATCACTGGGAAGTTCTCCAAGCTTTTCATGGCGTAGCATACTCTCGGTCCGGGACCTCGTCAACAAAGGCACAAAATGGGAGTTAGCAAATGGACACAGCATAGATGTTTGGAACCAAAGTTGGGTACCACATACAAGCTCAAATAATGTGTTAACACCAGTAGACCCAGATCTTAAGCATCTCAAAGTGTCAGATTTTATAGACTCAGAAGTCGGGGTGTGGAAAATGGACAAGCTACTGTCCACCTTCTGGCCCATAGATGTTCAAGGCATTTTAAGCATTCCACTAAATAAACTGAATAATACCGATAAACCATGGTGGAAAGCAGACAAGCAAGGCAAGTTTTCAGTTAAATCAGCCTATAATTTTATCCAGGACACACATCAGGCACAAATACAAGCATCAAGCAGTCATCCGGTCCAAGACCGAGTTTTCACTCAGATTTGGACAATTCCAGTGGCTAGAAAGATTAAGCATTTTCTCTATAAAGCGTGTCTTAACAGATTACCAACAAAGGTAAATTTAAATTCAAGGCATGTAGTACTGGACCAATTATGTTCATTTTGCAACAAGCAGCACGAAGATGAATTTCATCTCTTCATTCAGTGTGATTTTACTAAAGAAATACACAGTTTGATTAAGGCACCGTTCATAGACTCGGACATATTGTCTTTCAAGGACTTATTCAGAACAATGAAAATAAAGATGCCACCAGATAAGTTTCAACTATGGTCAACATGCATGTGGGACCTTTGGTACCAAAGGAACAGAAAGATTCACGAAGACAAGTTTCGTACACCTACGGAGGTTGTGAAGTTTGCGACTTACTTTTTAGGAGCCGAAGAAGCTGCTCCGAGTCTCATCCACGCCCCGTGTCCGATTGCTTGAACGGTGGTCACCTCCAGCGGCCTCCCCGAAGGGAAATAGCTCAGATCCGCCTCCTTGGTGAAGCTTATTCCTCATCGGACCTCCGGCAACGGGAAAGGGGGAGCTGAAGGGTCACGGTTCTTCATGAACAGACCAGGCAAGGGTGAGAGGCGGGAGGAATGTGTTAGGCTCTCTGATCTGGTTTCTCAGATGTAATCATCTTAGAATATTAGTAAGTTGGGAAGACATTAGTATTTTGAGAAGGGATTCGAAGGATTCTTCTCTTATAAGTTTTGGGTGGTAGAGAAAGCTTGAGAGATGGAAGATCGGCTACATTGGATCAGAGGATGAACACGACTGTTCATTTCTCTAGAGCATTTAGGGTTAATAGTTGAGACTTTATTGAAGCACAGATGAGTTATGAGGGTTTGAGCACCTTGAAGTGCTTATATAGCTTGGAAATAGGGTTAGGGCATTAGATAGGCTTGGGCCCAGAGTTAGCTCCGGCCCGCCCTATCTAATTCTGATTTTTGGGCCTAAGTTTTAAAGGCTTTGTACTCGGTCTGTATTTCTTCTCGTTCGTTTTAATCAATACATCGCTAATTATCAAAAAAAAAAAAAAATCAAACCATGAAAGACAAAGGAGATAATTAGTGAGATGTTAGAGATAGAAAAAACTAATGTATAGAGATGTATGGCTAATTGAATCAACACAAGGTTGTTTCTGTCTTTAGGTAAAAAGTAAACCAATATGATGAAGAGGGTGTGTTGGAGGAGAAGGGATAATAGTTTAATTTTAATTATGTAAAATATGTTCATATAATTTAAATTAGTATATATTAGGGTAGAATAATTATTTTATTTTTAAAATTAAAAAAAACACGATCATGTGACGACCTAAAAAGAATCAATAATACAAGAGTATACCTAAAAGAAACTGATAGTTTAAGGATCAAATAAAAAATAAAATAATAGTCTAAAAAACAAACGACCTAAAAGCGTATTTTAGATCCCTCCATGACGATGTGTGGGTTCGATCCATGACAAGTGTATGAGTAACACTGCATTTGTTCAAGGGAGGATCTGTTTGTCGGTGGTTACCCAGCCTACTCTAGGCACTCTTGAGGTTGAATACCGAGCCGCTAGAGATACATCCCGAATTCACATCCTCTGTTGGGCGATGGGCTAACCAAACGGGACGCCTTAAATGAGTCTTAAATGAGCGTATCATTTTATAAATGAAACGGTTGACGTCTTTGCCGAGTAAATAGTCATAGGTACAAAAGGTAGAGTCAGCGGACGACCGCTGAAAAGTTAAAGGAATCAATTGTGGATTGGTCAACCATGGCTGGCCATATGTTGGTCTAATGATTCTTTTTCAATTAAGCAACAATTAATATTTTCACATCCATATGTCTCGTTCAGTGAACTCAAATATTCCTTCTTACATAATTAGTACGGACTAGCCAAAATAGTTACTTCAATTTATCAAATTATAGACTTTCAAATTTCAAACGATGTATAAGTGGTATGCTTTATATTCAAGTCACAATCAATGGAAACAATTTTGAAATAAATCTATTAGGGTTAGAAACAAGTCGGATCGGGTCGGAGATTGTGGTACGCTATTTAATTTGGTAAGGTAATGGGTCGAATATCGATTCGTTTATTATCCGACTCCTTAAAGCAAAATGAAAAAAAGCTAGTTTTAACGAAAAAGGAATACATTGGTATATTTGAAACACTAATAAATTACATAAACTTTAATTATTGAATATTGATAATAAAGTTTAGGCTTGGGTAAATATTTTTAACACGTATATATTAAATTCAGTCATTTATTTGGTAATTTGTTAGCAGACCGGGCAAATATCGGACGATCTGACTATTCGGTTATTTTAGCACAATTTTGAGCTTGTACCCTATTCTTTAACTATCGAGTTAGGTGCTCGAACAGAAACGGACTATTTGACTTGTTGACAACACTAAAGTCTACCTCAAACTTTTGAGCTGGGGTATATTATATATTATTATCATTATACAATTATTTTAAATCTTCCAATATCTTCAAAAGTTATTTGATTTTATTAATGATGCTTAGATGCATTTGACAAATTGTCGAAATAGTGAAAAGTATTTTATTTGATAATAATTATTATTGTTATCAATATAATAGAATTACTTATATTTATAGGTGATTATTATTCTAAATTTAGTAGAGTGGAATCATACATACTCGTTTAACCGAGCACATACAAATGCTTCTAACAAAGGTTCTCTTTTTCAAATGGCTTATTTTCTTTTGGCCCCCTAAAGTATCCACACGCTTGCGAGGGGCCTCCCAAACTTTCTTTCTTTTCAAAACAGGGTCCAAACTATCCTTCTTTTCAATTTACCCCATAAAATGTCAAAATTCAAATTAAATTTCATTTTAAAATAAGGGCAAACTTGAAATAACACACTTATTAATTTTTTGGGCACTTTTTAATAATAACAAAACTTCAATTTTCAAACTAACCCCTCCTTCTTCCTCACACCCCACCCCTCCCCCCCGACCTGCACCCCCCCCCCATGGGTACCTTTTTAATGACGAAAAATGTTCGATGGGCTAAATTTCCAACAAGCAATGAACATTGTACCAAAATAAACACAAAGGAATATCAAGATGAAAGACAAGGAATGCAAGACACATCTAATCTTAGTTACTGATACTCAACCATTCAGCTTTTAGTAGGTTTCACGCAAGTGTTTAACACAATAGCAAACTGTAAGCTGTCTGGCAAGCAATAAATAGGATTACCCAATGAAAACTTACCCTGCTCTGGGATCTCTTATAAGACGTTGGAGGCGTCGAACAGTTTCAATGTTATGTGCAAAAACATCTAATCCCGAATGAACTAGAGTGGACACAACATTTAAGTCACCTCAAAAATCAGAAGTTAAACACTAAACCATAATTTCAGGGTTGAGGTTCTGCAAAGAAACATAAACAAAACTAATTAAAGTAGTTCATGTTTCAGTAATTATGAGTAAAGAGTTACTGTTTTTATCATGGTCTTTGTAGTTGTTAGCGTTTAGTTTAGAAAAGAATTTCAAGTACAGTGTGCACACATTTTCTGTATACATAACATGAGAAAACTAGACAATAGAATCTATCCACTTCATAGGCAAGAACAAATCTTCATGGATCTGACTGTTTCAGCAAAATGGCCACTGCCATCATCAGGTATAGCCTTGGCAGTGTTGAAAGGTTCCATAGGATCAGGTGGAGCCGGATTCCTACTGGTCTTAACTGTTGGAATATCCCGGGGTTGCAAGACACAATGAACTACGATAGTTCATATGTCTAGAAAACCCTAATTCGTTGATCGTTAGAACTTACACAATAGAACTAGCTCATAGAAGTATATGTTTAAAGATAGTGTGAATATGCTACAACTAACATAATCAAAGAGTGTGGCTACAAAGATATACCTTTGAAGCGTGAGCGGAAGCGATATGATCTTCAAGTGCTTATCCCCACACATTGCTCCTTGCTTTCTTCTTGAAGAAATTTCTATCACCAAGGTGATATGGAACTACTATGAAATAGTCCACACCAATACCTTAGATAGCAATAAGACACACTTGGACTAGTGTGTGTTATTGAGGAGTGTGTAGTCTAACTACTATAGCAAACTATAGAACACTTTCTATACTCTAACACTTAGAGTTTTGCTAGAGGGTTTGAAGATGAAGTGTGTGTGTTTGTTTGTGTTCTCTAACAAGAGTTGTGTGTTACTTAGCTTGATCCTCTACCCATTCTATATCATAAGATGATATAGAATGGATGATGAAACACATTATACACTAAACAAACACATTAACCATCCATATGGTTAATGCCTCTTGGTCCATGGAAGATTCTCTTACAAGAGTTCTTCCCAAGTCTTACAAAGCCTTCCCAAGGGATAAAGTAGCCACCAAGATGTCAACCATTCATGATGATGGAATTAATTAATCTTAATTAATTAATTAAATCATATCTTATTTAATTAATTCATTGATTAATTAAATCATTTCAATAAATGATAATATATATATATATATCTCACATATATATATATACATAAACCCCAAATGGTGTGTCCGGAACCAATTCCGGGGGCACCATCGGTTCGGTCGGGACACGATCTCGATCGAACCGAAATTCCTCAATATGGATCAAATCCCTTATTCACTTTCGGGTCACTACTCGAAAGTATCTTCGGTAATTGTTACGTGTGTGACCTCATAGCCCGAGTAACGAAGGCATCGGGATTCAACGTATAAGACCGTATACACGAATCCCGAAGATCATCGTGAGAGCCTAGTCTGCCATTCGATGACCCCCGGCATTATCTCGGGTGAGACTACTGATAGTTCAAATACTATCGGTTGTTGAACCGTATATATAGATGATATAGTTCACGGGCACTAATTGAGGAAATTGACACATCAATTTACAACATTAACAGCACAAAACCTGCAGCCACGTGTACATATGGGGGGGGGTGCAGGTCGGGGGGTGGTGCAGATCGGGGGGGGGGGAGGTGGGGGTGAGGAAGAAGGAGGGGTTAGTTTGAAAATTGAAGTTTTGTTATTATTAAAAAGTGTCCAAAAAATTAATAAGTGTGTTATTTCAAGTTTGCCATTATTGTAAAATGAAATTTAATTTGAATTTGACATTTTAGGGGGTAAATTGAAAAGAAGGATAGTTTGGACCCTGCTTTAAAAAGAATGAAAGTTTGAGAGGCCCCGCAAGCGTGTGGATACTTTAGGGGGCCAAAAGAAAATAAGCCTTTTCAAATCCATGCCAAATAATTACTTATATGGTTTGTAGCTTTCTGTTTATTGCGCACGTGTTGCCATTTTTTTTTATTGTTGATGAGGATGGAAAGTCGAGTATGTCTTTATTCAAAAATAAATAAATTGAAGCTTCTAAGAATATTTTTTAAAATTCAATATAATTTGTGACTCTGATCTCTTCAAATGTATATCGCTTAATTAGTTATGAAAAACAATTTTTAATCCAATGACAATATTTGTCTAATCAATTTAGAGTTTAAAAATATATAGTTGGTCATTTGAATAGTGAAAGATTACAAGCAACAACTTATACGGAGTATCTGTATAATTTATAATTTGTAAGTAAAGCAATTAGGCAACTGATAACGTACTTTGTGTTCATGTATCTAAGAATCATATTTTAAAAATAAAATTTTTATTTTAAGTATTCATTTTGTTTTAATTAAATATAAAAAAATTAAAATAAAAACTATATTTGTAAGAAAAATTTAAATTTTTCTAAATTTTATATAAAAATAAATGATACTATTAGATAAATAAATGCAAGGAGTACTCCTTATCAAACTTTCATAGTGAGAGAGTTGTGGGGTTCTGGTCTATTTATCTAACTAACTGTCAAGTGTCAAGTGACTATTATTGTTGCACATGGTTATCTCTACTTTTGGAATTGAATCATGTGCTTGTTTTAGAATGTGTATCCTCATTTCTACACTAAAATATTCTCATGAAACAATCAATGTGCACAAAATGATTACGAATTACTTATAGAACTCATTGATGATGCCATCTAATAAGAGAGTTTTGATTCGTACGTGAGATTGACGGATCTGATTTTTGCAGAGTCGCGAGGAAGTATATCGTGGAATGTGCGTTAAATGATTAGGAAACTTGAGGGTGCTCTAGTTACTTTTCGCACAAAATTTAATTTTATAGAGAACTCAAATTCACCTAATACCGAAAGAGGCAAAATATAATACTAGTCATCTTAAGCTCTTTACCACTAACGTGAGGCATAAGATTGGCTGACCAATAGTTATATATTCGGGATTAGGTGTGAATGCAGTAAGCCTCCTAACTAGTGGTGCATTTTGGACAATCAACTTGAATGTTAATTTATTTGTTTCCTTTTATAGAAGTATGCACCTGAGGTATCCTAAATTTTACTTTAAAATTCACTTTCAAGACATTTTCTTATTTTTGAGGTTAGATGTTTTTTAGAATATGAATATTTGAAATTTGTCATAAAAATGCAAAAAAATAATTAATATTGAAACAGTATTTGGTGATATTGATTAATATATTACCCCTTCGTCCTTTTTTGTAAGGCTCGTTTGATTGTTCACGTCACCGAAACACGACTTAAAACTTAAATACTCTGTATCTATAATTTTACAAGTGTAAATGTTATACAACATTGATATTTCAAAATTATATATTGCAACAAATCTAATAAGGTCTACATGACTATATAATTAGCTAATGAGAAGTCATTGTCAATGTTTTCAATTTTCAACTGCAAAAAATAAATAGATGCCTTAAAAAAAAGGCCGAGGAAATAATTAATTAGTTAAATTAATTTTAAATTTAAATATTTCATTAGCAATATTAAAAAATATTAATAACTAATCTAAAGTGATAATAAAAATGAAAATAATCAATAATACTAATTACTAGTGATAAAAATTTATTGATTTCAACTCGTATAATACGGAGTAATATTTAAGGAATCTAATATACATGCTCTATTTCGAATATTGTTCCCCATAAAAGGCAAGTTATTTAGAAAATACACCCCTAATTCTTAAATGATTGGTACATTTAGACTTTCATTATCAACAAAATACGATTTAAAACGTAAATATTTTATATTTTACATGCAAAAGAATTATAGGAAGTTGATATTCTAAAAATGTATATTGAGATAAATTTAACAAGATCTCATATGACTATATTATTTATTATCGTTTAATAAGAATTTTCGATCAATTTTTTTAAAATTTAACCGCAAAAAATACTAATTCTTTAGGGACACAGAGAGTAATAATGTAATTGTGTTTAATGTAATATAGCAAGTTGCACGTGTTGAATAATAAAGTAGATTAATTACTATAACCATCGATTGAAAATCGGTATTAAACAAAAAGATTCATGGGAATCAAATTAAACCAGCTGTACTTCCAGATTCCAATAATTCAACCCGCTCATTATTAAATACTCCTGCAGTATCCCCACCCCAGATTCTCCAACATTAAATTCCGAAATGACCACTTTACCCCTCCCATTTTCCCTCAAAAGTCGACCTCCCCCTCTATATAATCCCATTTCCCCTTCCACAAAAATCATTCAGAGTAGTTTTTTGATCATCATCAATGGCGACGGCGTTGAGTTGTTCTGCGGATCAGCTGGCACCTCTTTTCGGGGCCAATGTCACCCATGGCCTCGAGGCGGCCACGTACATCTGCGACCATTTCACCACCGTCTCCTCCAAATTTATTGACACAAACTACGCCATTGATTCCACCTACCTCCTTTTCTCAGCCTACCTTGTTTTCGCAATGCAGTTGGGTTTCGCCATGCTCTGTGCCGGTTCCGTTCGCGCCAAGAACACCATGAACATTATGTTGACGAATGTTCTTGACGCTGCGGCTGGTGGGTTGTTTTACTATTTATTCGGCTTCGCTTTCGCCTTCGGTTCACCTTCGAACGGCTTCATTGGGAAGCAGTTCTTTGGGTTGAAGAACATACCAAGTAGCGATGTCGGGTTTGATTATAGTAACTTTTTGTATCAATGGGCGTTTGCTATCGCAGCCGCGGGCATCACCAGCGGCTCGATTGCTGAGAGGACGCAGTTCGTTGCTTATTTAATCTATTCGTCGTTTTTGACCGGGTTTGTTTATCCGATTGTTTCCCATTGGATATGGGCTAGTGATGGATGGGCAAGTGCGTTCAATACAGATAATTTGTTGTTTGGTACAGGGGTGATTGATTTCGCTGGATCTGGGGTTGTACATTTGGTTGGTGGTATTGCTGGTTTTTGGGGGGCTTTTATTGAGGGTCCCAGAATCGGACGATTCGATCATGCCGGTCGCCCTGTTTCCATGAGAGGTCATAGTGCCTCTCTGGTTGTTCTTGGAACTTTCCTATTGTGGTTTGGATGGTACGGGTTTAATCCGGGGTCTTTTAACAAGATTTCGGTGCCCTATGCCACAGGGGAGTTTTACGGGCAATGGAGCGCGGTGGGTAGGACAGCCGTGACAACCACTTTGGCCGGGTGTATGGCAGCATTGACGACTTTGTTTGGAAAGAGGATGTTGGATGGTCATTGGAATGTGACCGATGTCTGCAACGGGTTGCTAGGTGGTTTCGCGGCTATCACATCTGGTTGCTCTGTGGTGGATCCATGGGCTGCAATCATTTGCGGTTTTGTCTCCGCTTTGGTGTTGATCGGGTGCAACAAGCTAGCCGAGAAGTTTAAATATGATGACCCGCTAGAGGCTGCTCAGCTACACGGTGGGTGTGGAGCCTGGGGGATCATATTCACAGCCCTGTTCGCAAAAGAAAAGTTTGTGAACGAGGTGTATTCGAACAAAGTGGGTCGTCCATACGGATTGCTGATGGGCGGGGGCGGGAAGCTATTGGCAGCTCATATAGTCCAGATCCTTGTGACAATCGGATGGGTTAGTGTTACGATGGGTCCTCTGTTCTATATTCTCCACAAGTTTAAGCTTCTGCGGATTTCCGCGGACGAAGAAATGGCCGGTATGGATATGACAAGCCATGGTGGATTGGCATATACTTACAATGATGAAGATGAAACAACCCAAAACGGTGGTGGTATTGCATTGGCGAAGATTGGGTCCGCTGCTTAATTATCATAAAATTAAGGTTATAGTTTTGATCGTGACTATGCTACATTATTAAGATTCTCTTCCTTGGGTGGGTAGGCTGCTTGTGAATAATAATTAATGGTATGTTATTTTGGTAACGATTTTTGCACATATGTAATTTGAATCGGAATTCCAAATTTCTTATTTTGATGTATCTTTTTCATATACTATTCATTAACAATTTTAATGATATTGGACTTATTGTGAGCTTATCTATAACATTATAAGTAAACAAATACAAAAATTATAAGTACTAATAAAATTAGAATGGAGTATGACACAATTTGGCTCCATTTCGTCTTTGAAAGCTTGGGTCAGATGTCACTAAACTATCAAACCATCGGCTTATATATTAAGTGATTCTTATGTAGTTATCATTTTTAGTCATTTGCATGTAAGGCTTAAAGAATGAAATTCGTCAAAAATAATACCCCCTTCATATTTTTTTTATATGTCTTTCTAGCCATTTATACATAGATTAAGTAAAATAAAAAGTGGTAAAAAAACACATTGAAAATGTAGAATGACTATCAATTGAAATTATATAATTGGTTGGTTGATAATTCATCAAAAAATACATTGAAAATGTAAATTTACAATTAATATGCTAAAAAGACAAATATTTAAAAACAAAAAATTAAGGCTAGAAATACAAATAAAAAAGAAGTGAAATAGTATTAAAAATGTCAAATTTGTTGAAAAATAGCTCAGATTCTATCTATATAGGACTACTTCTTGGATGATACTAAAGAAACTTTTAATAAACTTTCTAAGAACAAATGCTTGAATGATAAAGGAGAGATTAGATTGTATAATGGGATTGATTGAATAATAGGATTGATTGAATATATGATGATTACAAATGATTCAAGAGACACATATTTATACTACACTAAACTTAATCTCCAAGAATGAACATGTTAGGTGTCATTCATTTGTTGAAACTTCATCTTCAAGAATGGACATGCTAGGTGTCATTCATTTGTTGAAACTTCATCTCCAAGAATGAACATGCTAGGTGTCATTCATTTGTTGAAACTTAATCTCTAAGGATGAGCATGCTAGGTGTCATGAATTTGGTGCTAGTTGAAACTTCAACTCAAAGGAAGTCATTTCATAACACTCCCCCTTTGAAATTTCAACTAGCTCTCTGAGAGAGCATGTTGCCTCATTAAAAACCTTATTAGGAAAAACCCAGTGGGATAAAAACCTAACAAGGGAAAAAGAGTACAACAGTGTGCTCCCCCTCAACTAGTCATGTATCGCACGCCTTAGAGATTGCGAAGATGGCGCATTCCAATACTTTGTATGTGTTTCTTGAAAATTGATGTAGGTAGTGACTTTGTGAAAAGATCTGCCACGTTGTCGCATGAACGAATATATTGAATGTCAAGTTCTTTGCTTCTTTCTAGCTCTTGAGTGAATGTGAAGAACTTTGGGGGAATATGCTTCGTCCTATCACTTTTGACATAACCTTCTTTCATTTGGATAACACACGCAGCATTGTCTTCGTATAATATCGTTGGATCAATATTTGATGATAGCCCAGTTGTTCCTTGAATATGTTGAGTAACTGATCTTAACCATATGCATTCTTTACTCGCTTCATGAAGAGCTATTACTTCAGCGTGATTAGAAGATGTAGCTACAAGTGTCTGTTTTTGGGATCTCCACGAGATTGCAGTGTCACCATATGTAAATACATATCCAGTTTGAGATTTAGCATTATGTGGATCAGATAGATAACCTGCATCTGCATAACCAAGCAAAACTGGTTTTGTATTGTTAGAATAAAATAAACCAAGATCATGTGTACCTCGTAAATATCGCAGTATATGCTTTATCCCTTTCCAATGCCTTTTTGTAGGACAAGAACTAAATCTTGCTAACAAATTCACTGCAAAAGCTATGTCAGGCCTTGTACAGTTAGCAAGATACATAAGAGCTCCAATAGCACTGAGATATGGTGTTTCAGCACCGAGATCCTCTTCATTTTCTTCCTTGGGACGAAATGGATCCTTTTCAACATTAAGTGATCTACCCATGATTGGTGTACTTAAAGGATTTGATCTATCCATATTAAATCTTTTCAATACCCTTTTAGTATAAGTTGACTGATGTATAAATATTCCATTCTTAGTATGCTCAATTTGTAAGCCAAGACAGAACTTAGTTTGCCCAAGATCTTTCATTTCAAATTCCTTCTTTAAGTAATTCATTGCTTCATGAATTTCTTTATTAGTTCCAATTATATTTAGATCATCAACATAGACAGCAATGATAACAAATCCAGATATTGTTTTTCTTATAAAAACACACGGGCAAATAGGATTATTCACATATCCTTCTTTAATCAGATATTCACTTAACCTATTATACCACATTCTTCCAGATTGTTTTAAACCATATAATGATCTTTGCAACTTAATTGCTTACATTTCTCTAGGCTTTGATTTATCAGCCATTTTAAACCCCTCGGGTATTTTCATATATATTTCACTGTCAAGTGATCCATATAAGTATGCTGTAACAACATCCATAAGATGCATATCGAGTTTATAAGATACTGATAACCCAATTAAATAACGAAAAGTAATGGAATCCATAACAGGAGAATAAGTTACCTCATAATCAATTCCTGGTCTTTGAGAAAATCCTTGTGCCACAAGACGAGCTTTATATCTTACAATCTCGTTTTTCTCATTACGTTTCTTTACGAAGACCCATTTATACCCAACAGGTTTCACTTCCTTAGGTATTTCAATAATAGGTCCAAATACTTTTCGTTTCCTGAGAGATTCTAACTCAGTATCCATTGCATCTTTCCATTTTGACCAATCAGGTCTTTGTTGACATTCTATTACAGATCGAGGCTCAGGATCCTCGACCTCATTCATAATTTCATATGCAATTGAGAATGCAAATATATCATCAACATCATTACTTTTCCGGTTCCATAAATTTCCCGTATGAGCATAATTTATAGAAATTTCAAAATCGTTTTCATTTTCAATTTCTTTTTCATTAACCCCATTTTCATTATCATGCTCTTCTTCAAGTGCAAGTTTTTCAATCATATCATAATTATTGATATGATCCTTTTCAGCAACACTTGCATTCATATCAACCTTTTCCGTTTTTCTTTTACGGGGATTTTTATCCTTGGAACCTATAGGGCGACCACGTTTTACGTGCGCCTTAGATGTGCTTGCCACATCATTTTGGTTCGGAATTTGAATCCTAGCTGGAGTATTAACAGCTGGTATATGTGACTTAGTCACTCTTTTCATATCACTAAATGCATCTGGCAATTGATTAGCCAACCCTTGCAAATGTACAATTTTTCTAACATTTTCTTCCCATGATCTATTATATGGGTCAAGAGGCAATAGTGATGGAACATACCATGTTATGTTCTTCTCTTGTTGTGTATTATCTCCCCCTAATGTTGGGAAAATTGTCTCATCAAAATGACAATCGGCAAATCTTGCCTGAAAAACATCACCAGTTAGAGGTTCAAGATATTTAATAATAGAAGGTGATTCATATCCCACATATATTCCCAACCTTCTTTGTGGTCCCATTTTCGTTCTATGTGGTGGTGATATTGGGACATATACAGCACAACCAAATATCTTTAGATGAGAAATATCTGGTTCTTGACCAAATGCAAGTTGAAATGGAGTATGATTATTATTAGCACTTGGCCTCAATCTAATTAATGAGGCAGCATGTAATATAGCATGACCCCATGTAATAACTGGTAATTTTGTTCTCATCATTAATGGCCTAGCAATATATTGAAGTCGTTTAATTAAAGATTCAGCTAAACCGTTTTGTGTATGAACATGTGGAACAGAATGCTCAACTATTATTCCAATAGACATACAATAATCATTAAAAGCTTCAGATGTGAATTCACCAGCATTATCAAGTCTAACCCTTTTTATAGCATAATCTGGAAATTGGGCCCTTAGTTTTATTATTTGTGCAAGAAATCTTGCAAATGCCATATCTCGACTTGATAATAAACATACATATGACCATCTACTTGATGCATCAATTAATACCATAAAATACCTGAATGGTCCTGAAGGTGGATGAATAGGTCCACAAATGTCTCCTTGGATTCTCTCAAGAAATGCAGGCAACTCATTTATGAGTTTGCATGGCGAATGCCTTATCGTCAATTTTCCAAGAGAACAAGCTTCACATGGTTTATCATTATTCATAAGTTTTATTCCTTTTAAAGGATGACCATGTGTACTATAAATAATTTTTCGCATCATGGTAGAACCAGGGTGACCTAGACGGTCATGCCATAAAGTTAAAGCTTTATTATCCTCTTTCATAACCATATTACTTTCATAAATATATGTATAATGTAATCCAGAAGGTAACTTTGGTAATTTTTCTAATATTTGTTTCTTTCCAAAAATATTAGAAGTGATATAGATATACTTCACATTACCTTCAGAAATTGTTTCAGTATCATAACCTTGATTATATATATCATTAAAACTTAACAAGTTTCTCTTTGATTTTGGTGAAAACAAAGCATCATTAATGACAAATTTTGTCCCATTTGGTAATATAAATTTAGCAGTACCTGTTCCTTCAATCAAGTCTGCAGGACCCGAAATGGTATTTATTACCGTTTTGGTAGGTCTTACATCAACGAAGTATTTCTTACTTCTGAGGATCGTGTGAGTTGTTCCACTGTCCGGAATGCAAATGTCCTTAACACGTTCCATATATTACCTTCTTAAAAACAAATAAAATAAGACTAAAATGTGGAGTTAGTAAGCAAAACACATATTATATTAAGATCACATACCACACATAAGCATCCATCATACATAACATAAGTAAACATAAGCTATAATGCGTTTATTTATAGTTTTAAGACTAGAGTAGGCATATATTTATTGCTTCACTCCATTTCATATGCTCTTTCTGCAAAGTCTGCAGCTTCGAGGTAAGTTGATTTATCCTCGAACTTATGTTCGTTAAAATTAACTTCCTTTTCTTTTCCCTTTTCAGATGCCTTATACCTTAGGCATAGATGACTTGGTGTTCTACAAGTCTTAGACCAATGTCCCCTTTTTCCACATCTGTAGCAAGAATCTTCATGATTCTTGGAATAATTTTCTTGGACATTCTTACCTTTTTCATATCTATCATTTGTGGGAGGTCTTGAATAAATCATGTTATTTCTAGGTGGTCTAGAGTAATTCATATAACCTCGACCACGGCCTCGACCACGAAAATTTTTACGTCCAGCACCTCTTCCTCGACTCCGCCCTCGACCTCCAAACCTATCATTTTTACCACGTCCTTTATTAAGTGTAGTGGCATTTATCTCGGGAAATGACATTGTCCCTGTAGGGCGAGACTGGTGGTTTTTCAACAGAAGGTCATTATTCTTTTCTGCTAATAAAAGAGAGTGGACCAATTCCGAGAACCTTGTGTACCCCCGCATTCTATATTGTTGTTGCAATAATATTTGTGATGCATGAAAGGTTGCATACGTTTTCTCCAATTTTTCACCTTCAGTCACCATTTTGCCACAATATTCCAATTGTGAAACAATTTTAAACATGGCAGAGTTATAATCAACAACACTCTTGAAATCTTGGAACCTTAATTTGTTCCATTCATCAACCGCGGCAGGTAACAGGACATCCTTTGGATAACCAAATCTTTCTTTTGAGATTATCCCATAAAACCTTGGGATCTTCCACATTTAGATACTCTAATTGTAATCCATCATCAAGATGATCCATCATTAAGCGTATTGCTTTAGCCTTTTTCATGGAAAGTTCTTCCTCAAACTTTTCCTTTTCTTTTCCGGCTTCTTTATTTGGATCAGATGTTCCCACATCATGCAGAATTTTCTCAAGCCCTTTACATCTGAGATACCTCAATACCTTATTTGCCCAAGACATGTAATTGTCTCCATTCAGATTTAGAGGGGCGAAGTTGAGCTTAAAGTTGGACATTGTCATATCTAAATTACAAGAGCATATAACCAAGTTTTAATTACAACAAGCCAATATTCACATATGAGGTCTTAAAATAAAGTTAATATATCTTTTATTTCATTAACCTAAGTTACGTCAAGTCAAGTTATGGGGAAGTAGATATTACAAGAGATATAGTATATGCTTCATCTAATACTTTAATTTTGACAAAATAAAAGTAATGACATTCACAACGATGGTCAACTAAGTGGCTATTTATGAGATAACATATAGTCCTTTTAAACTATATATGTACTAATAACATATAAAGGCAAATGAACTAAACATATTTTAGTGATCACTGCTTATCAATTAAAGTAAGGTTTCCTCAAGGTAAGTAAAGTGGAAGACATGTTACGGGTAATAATTATCAATTGAAGTACATAAACGAACTTTATCTATTCGATTCAATTAACATATTAGTAACCCATGTAAAATAATTAAGGAAATTCTACCCTTACACATATAGGTGGAATCTATAGTATAACTTATACATAGACATTTTTCTAGTCAAATTATACAAGTTAATATCTTTATAATCGATCATTACGGCACTAAAACTAGATATTAACTTAGTGGTCTATCCAAATTATATATGTGTATATGAGTACCATGAAAGTCCGAAGAGATTTATTTAACTAAATATAGTGACATAATTTACCTTTTACTATGATGTATAACATTTTAGCTATATGTCAACTATATCAAACATAAAAGCATAAACAATAGGTCCAATGCATAAATACTTTTAAAGTAAATCAATTAATATAAATATTAGATGTCAATAAACAAGAAACATACCTTAATTTGGAGAATGATATATTGAATACTTTGTTGTACTTACAAGATTGAAACGATTTCGGTGGAGCTTCGTGCTGATAACGTGTTGAAAAATAGCTCAGATTCTATCTATATAGGACTACTTCTTGGATGATACTAAAGAAACTTTTAATAAACTTTCTAAGAACAAATGCTTGAATGATAAAGGAGAGATTAGATTGTATAATGGGATTGATTGAATAATAGGATTGATTGAATATATGATGATTACAAATGATTCAAGAGACACATATTTATACTACACTAAACTTAATCTCCAAGAATGAACATGTTAGGTGTCATTCATTTGTTGAAACTTCATCTTCAAGAATGGACATGCTAGGTGTCATTCATTTGTTGAAACTTCATCTCCAAGAATGAACATGCTAGGTGTCATTCATTTGTTGAAACTTAATCTCTAAGGATGAGCATGCTAGGTGTCATGAATTTGGTGCTAGTTGAAACTTCAACTCAAAGGAAGTCATTTCATAACAAAATTAAACTTGAAATAATTTACATTTAACACGATACTATTAAGTCAGCACACAACAATATTTCTTTCTAAACATGAAATTCTACGTATCATTAATGTAGGATTTAATTGATTAGCAAGTGGACCATAGGCCTTTGGTGCTTTTATGGTATGAGGGTAGACTGGATGATTATTGGTGTTGAATGATTCCTAACAATAATTACGTCTGCGATTTCTGTTTTACGATGAATTTTCTAAGTCGTTTGGTTGGCCAGTAGACTTTCATTTACCACTCAAGTCTCAAGGGTGTGATTCATTAGCAAGTGGACCATAGGCATAGGCCATAGAAATTCAAAGTACATCTTACAAAACATAATGACATAAACAAATACTCCCTTGTTATTATATACTCCATCCAATCCAAAAATAATATCTTTTTAGATATTTTAAAAATAATACTCCCTCCGTCCCTAAAAGATTGTCACATTTTGACTTTTAGTGGTCAACAAAACACAATTTAAAACATAAATATCTATTATTCTACATGCGAAAAAATTATAAAAAGTTAATATTTCAAAAATATATATTGAGACGAATCTAACAAGGTCCCACAAGACTATATTATTTCTTATCGTTTGATGGGAATTCGTGATCAAATTTTGTAATGTTTGACTAACAAAAGTCAAAATGTGACAATCTTTTAGGGACGGAGGAAGTACATCATTTTTTCCTCTAATACCCCTATTTGCTTAAAAAGACTCAAACAAACAATGATGGTCGCATAGTTAAATAGATAGATGGAGTATTAATGATTGTCTTTATAGGGGTATTAGATGAAAATTTTGAATACAATGTGAAATCTTTAAAAAGACATTATTTTTGGATTGGAGGGAATACTTCTTACTTATTTATATATAGATTAAGAAAAATAAAATCAAATCCAAAAGTACTTCAACAGTAAGAAATTATCAAAAATTACATTAAAAATATAATTTTCTTACTACAAAAATAAATATTTTGAAAACAAAAAAATTAAACTAAAAAGACAAATACATATAATTTGTTGAATATTTCATATGTTCCAGTTTTAATATATAATTTTGCTCAGATAATAATAAAAACCAATAAGGAGCTTGTTTTTAGATCGATTCAAGAAGATGATTTGCTAAAACTACCTATTATCAATCCCAAAAAGGTATAAATAGAATAATTTAGAGTATTTTCACTCATTATTTAAATTACATTCTTTTTCCTCACAATTCTCTTTAGACAAACCCTAACTACTGTATACTTTCTTAAATTTTAAAAATGAACCACGCTCATGTGATGTACATAAGGCTTCATTACTGGTTTAATAGATTATTTGATGTCTTGGGGCAGATGTAAAACGATTCAAATTGCTTTGGCTTTTAAGAATAGAACAATGATGAGTTGATTATAATCAACATATATTGTTGTTTAGAATATTAAGTCACAAAATTTAAGACAATGTAAAAGGAAACAAAGTTATACAATAAGTACATTATCGAATAATTTGGTTGAATGTTAGTAAATGTAGATAGATAATTACAACACACATCATATGTAACATGCGTGCACAACTTGTGCAACAAGTGTGCATATCAGTCCAACGCACGTTCAACCTATCTTGGAATTAATATTAAAATTTTTCGGGTCCTCGTAAGAGGGGGCCTATGTGGTTGCACCATGCCATAAAGCTATTACATAAAGCTATTAGGCCGTCTCTAGGAACATAATCGGACAAATAAAAAAGACTTTACCTCGTGACTAAGATTATTCCACAGAGTTTATATTAAGATTAATGAGTTGATTCGAATTATCAATTATTGAATTTAGGTTTCAACTAAAAGTAGTGAATTGATTGCTTTATTTGTTAACAGTATATATAGTAGAATTCTGGTAGTAAGTTTATCTGCGGGGATAGCTCAGTTGGGAGAGCGTCAGACTGAAGATCTGAAGGTCACGTGTTCGATCCACGTTCACCGCATGGAATTCTTTTTTTCCTCCATTGTTCATTTGCGTTTCTTTCTTTTTGTTCCAAGTTCATTAGCCACATTGAGCAAAAGAGACGAAGCGTGACAGTTTAATATGACGGGAACCAACCTCATGACTCATTGACTCCTCACTCCTCGGATAAATGGTGTTTCGGAGTTTTAACGTTTCAAGCTTAAAGTTGAAACCCGCCTGGAGTGGACTCAGATTCATCTGACATTTAGTTGCAATAGTTTAGTAATGCAAAAATTATAGATACAAACTCCAGTATGCCAAGAAAAATCATGGCACTAGCAGAAAATAAATACTTTTGATTATTCTTGCTTCTACATGTTTCTAGTACTAGTAAATGATTTTGCATAGAAAAGATACATATATCCTCCCTTATTTTTGAAGTGGGAGTCTGAAAAGATCCTCAAATGGATCCTCAAAGACACAGAAGAAACAAAGAAAACTGAAGAAGAAACAAGAAATGCAGTATGAACACCAAGTGCTCGACAAAATGCCTGATAGATCAAACTGAAAATTAAACAATAAAATAAACTGAATGTATTGAAGAAAGTGTTTTGGATACAAGATAAACAAAGAACTTGAATGAAACTAACCTATAAACCAGTATTTATAACGAATGAAACTAAGAACAAAGACAAAATAAGCTAACGGCTAGTTTCTAACTAACTTCCGGAACATAACAGAAATCCGGAAGTTGTACATTGCGCATCGGGAGTTGTACGTCAAGCCAAAACCATAATACTGCTGCTATATGATCAATCCTCCAACAAACCTGGACATAACTTGGCAATCCTGTGAATCATAACACCTCATAACACCAGAATCAACACATCACAACTTCAATAACAAGCAGAATCTTATCATTCCCCCCTCAAGATGAACTACTGGGCAAAAAGTTCATCTTGGAAAGCAGACCATTAAACACAGGAGCTGACAGGATTTTAGTAAGAACATCTGCCAGCTGCTGCTTAGTTGAGACATACAAAGGATTCAAGAAACCTTTCTTATAAAGCTCCCTAACAACATGGCAATCCACCTCTATATGCTTAGTCCTCTCATGGAAGACTGGATTTTGAATAATGTGCAGAGCTGATTTATTATCACAATGCAAGGGAATAGGAGTAGAATAAGGAATATGCAGATCCTCCAAAATATAACTGATCCACTTAAGCTCAGCAGCAGTAGAAGCAGCACTCCTATACTCTGCTTCTGCAGATGATCTGGAAACAGTGCCTTGCTTCTTAGACTTCCAGCTAATCAAAGATCCTCCCAAGAAAATGCAGTATCCTGTGACAGATCTTCTAGTCAAAGGACATTTAGCCCAGTCAGAATCACAGAAAGCCTCAAGCTCAAAATCTGACTGAGGACCATAATACAAACCATGAGTAGAAGTGCCTTTAAGATACTTCACTATGTGTAAACCTGCCTGGAAATGGGAATCAGTTGGATGCTGAAGAAACTGACTAAGTGTCTGAACAGCATATGTCAGGTCAGGCCTGGTAAAATTTAAGTAAAGCAACCTCCCTACCAACCTTCTGAACACAGAAGGATCACACATTTCAGGAGAATTATCATGTGGCTGCCAATCAAGAGCTAAAGGAGTACTAACTGCCTTTGACTGTCCCAAGCCCATATCAGTGATCAAATCTGAGATATATTTCCTCTGAGTAACAAACAAACCAGCTGAAGTCCTAGAAATTTCAATTCCAAGGAAATATCTAGCTTGACCTAAGTCTTTGATGGTGAAGTGTGAGTGCAGATAATCTTTAATCTGTGCTATCTTCTGCTCTGAATTCCCAAGAACTAAGATGTCATCCACATAGACAACTAAAGCAAGAAAGACCTTATCAGTGATCAAAGTAAACAAGCAGTGATCAAAGGAAGACTGCTGAAATCCAAAAACCACCAAGTGCTCTGTCAACTCCTGATTCCATTGTCTTGAGGCCTGTTTGAGGCCATACAGAGACCTCACAAGCTTACATACTTGATGAGGATTGGCAGTAGCATATCCTTCTGGTGGGATCATGTAGATGTCTTCCTCTAAATGGCCATGAAGAAAGGCATTGTTGATGTCCAGTTGATGCAGCAACCATCCTCTTGAAGCTACCAGGGACAATGCTATCCTCACTGTTACTACTTTGGCTACAGGTGAAAAGGAGTCATAATAATCCACCCCTTCAATCTGATTGTAACCTTTGGCCACCAGCCTTGCTTTGAACTTGTCCAATGTGCCATCTGAGTTGTATTTGACCTTATACACCCATCTGCAACCAATGGGCTTCTTGTCTTTGGGTAAGTCAGTCATAATCCAAGTCTTATTGGCTTCCAAGGCATCAAGCTCCTGTTTCATTGCTTTCCTCCAGTCTGCACTCTGGCTTGCCTGCTTATATGTGTGAGGTTCTGCACACTTAAAATATTTCCAAGGTACAACATATATGCTTCTGAAATACTAGGTAATCCTGTCTGGTTAGCATGATGCACTACATAATCATTAAGCCACCTAGAAGGTTGTCTAGTTCTGACTGAATGCCTATTAGCACTATCATCAATTTGTTGTGAAGAACCACTAGTGTCAGGCCCTAAAATAGGCTCAGTTTCATCATCTATACCCAAAGCATCATCTAACAAGACAGGGTGATCTCCCATATTAGTGCCAAAAGTATCTCTATTCTGATTCCTAGGTGATCTAATGGGAGTGACATCAGTGTGGATATGCACAGGTAATACAGGAAAATAACTACTATTGTCTTGCTGGTCATCAGGTTGAATAAAAGCTTGTAGGGACTTAGTCTTATAAGGAAAAACTTCTTCATGAAACACCACATCTCTACTCACCTGAACCCTCCCAGTGATAAAATCATAAATCCTATATCCCTTCTGATCATAGGGATAGCCAATGAAAACAGATGGTTTAGCTCTAGGGGCAAATTTATCTTTATGAGGAACTACATTGGATGCAAAGCAAAGGCATCCAAACACCCTAAGGTCAGTATAAGAAGGAGCTTTGCCATACAAAACCTCAAAAGGGGAGATCCATTTCAACACAGGGCTAGGTATTCTATTAATTAGGAAAACAGCAGTCAAAACAGCATCTGACCAAAAAATTAAAGGCAAACCAGATTGAAAAACAAGTGATCTAGCCACTTGCAGAATGTGTTGGTGCTTCCTCTCAACAACACCATTCTGTTGTGGTGTATAGACACAGGATTTCTGATGTATAATCCCAGAGTTAGACAAAATAGACTGAAAATTCTGACTAAGAAATTCTGAGCCATTATCACTCCTAATACACTTCAAAACAGCATCAAACTGAGTTTTAATCATAGCAATATAATGTGTTATCATATCACAAACCTTATCCTTAGAATGCATCATATAAACCCATGTATTTCTAGATTTATCCTCTACAATTGTCATAAAAAATCTATTTCCAGTTCTAGAAGTAACCTTATATGGTCCCCATAGGTCTATGTGAATTAATTCAAAGAGGGAATGGCTAACAGAATCACTATGATCAAAAGATAGCCTGTGTTGTTTAGATAAGGGACAGACCATACACAGTTTGTCAGTAGAACTGTTCTCATCAGTGACATGGATGCAATGTTTGATCACCTTTCTAGATAAATGTCCTAGTCTTAGGTGCCATAAAGACAAATCTGTGCAGTCAACCTTATTGATCATATGTCTAGGAATAATCTTACTCTTACTCATACTGATAATCTGTTCAAAAAACTTAGCATCAAAGGAAGTCTTGTCAAGTAAGTATAATCCTTTTTCTTCTTTAGCTATGCATACAACACTATCATGTTCAAGATCCTGGAAGATGCAGCAAGAAGGATAGAACTTAACCTTTAACTTAGCATCCTTACATATTTTGTTAACAGAGAGTAAATTGTGCTTGAAAGAGGAAACATATAGACATTCTTTGAGTATGAAATTGGCATTTAGTCTAACCTCCCCTATAAGCTCAACATATTTAGTAGAGTTATCAGGCAGATGAACTGGTGTTAACACCAAAGGAGGGTGTGAATAGTGATATAGTTGTGCATCTCTGCACATATGTGTAGAGGCACCACTGTCAACTACCCATACACCTGTTCCAAGAATCTTGGAACTAGAATTCTGGCAAAAAATGTTACCTGCAAAATCTGAGAAGCAAGTGTGGCTGTTGTTTGATGTGCTGGGCTCTATTCCCTTTCCTTTATCTTGCATTACCCTGCCTACCTCCAATTGTACCATGCTTGCCATCATTGCCTGCATTGCATCTACATCAGTCTTGTCACTTTTAGTCTCCTGTGTTGTTTCATTTGCTTGAATAGTATTTGCTTGAAATCTTGGCCTGAGTTTTCCAATTGAGCCTTGTTGTTGCCCCTTAGTGTTCCACCAATCAGGGTAGCCATTAATCTGGAAGCAGTCAGACTTCTGATGCCCTTTCCTACCACAATGATCACATTTGAGATTGGCTTTATCCAATCTGTTCCCAGGTTTTCTTGGATCTATTCTGTTGACAAGACCTTGGCTCCTATTTTCCATTGAAGTTCTCACATTCATTCCCATATTTGCAGAAGCAGAATCAGTAATATTGCTTCCTGCTTTAACACATCTATGCTGTTCTTGATCATTGATTAAACCATAAACTTTAGGAAGTTTTGGCAATGGATCCATCATGAGAATGTTGTGTCTAGTTTGATCAAAACTGTCATTCAGCCCCATTAAGAACTGCATTACCTTTTCATTGTCACTTTTGGTTGCAGCCTCTGGATCCAATACTTTCAGCTCATCCCACATTCTTCTGAATTTATTGTAATACATGGGCACAGAATCTGATCCTTGTGTTATTCTATATATTTCCCTTCTAATCTCATAGATTCTTGGACCATTACTTCCACCAAAACCTTCCCTTATCTCATCCCAAAGTGTCTTGGCATTGTCTATAAAGAGAAAACCATCCCCAACACTGGGTGTAGTTGAGTTCAGGATCCAAGAAATCAGAGTGGAGTTGACCTTTCTCCACTGCTTGTAACTGGGATCATCTTCATCAGGTTCTGGGTAACCTCCTGTGAGGAAAACCCATTTATCTCTGGCTTCCAATGCCACCTTCATACATCTTGCCCAAGAAGTATAATTCTTCTCAGTGAGAAGGCTGGAAACCAGAACTAAACTAGAGTGATCAGAATTATGTAAAAACAATGGGTTGTTTGAATTGTATACAGGCCCATTGTCTTGAGCACCTGTTGATTCACCACTTCCTTCTCCTTCGCTTACCATAGCTCTGATACCATGAAAAGATCCTCAAATGGATCCTCAAAGACACAGAAGAAACAAAGAAAACTGAAGAAGAAACAAGAAATGCAGTATGAACACCAAGTGCTCGACAAAATGCCTGATAGATCAAACTGAAAATTAAACAATAAAATAAACTGAATGTATTGAAGAAAGTGTTTTGGATACAAGATAAACAAAGAACTTGAATGAAACTAACCTATAAACCAGTATTTATAACGAATGAAACTAAGAACAAAGACAAAATAAGCTAACGGCTAGTTTCTAACTAACTTCCGGAACATAACAGAAATCCGGAAGTTGTACATTGCGCATCGGGAGTTGTACGTCAAGCCAAAACCATAATACTGCTGCTATATGATCAATCCTCCAACAAACCTGGACATAACTTGGCAATCCTGTGAATCATAACACCTCATAACACCAGAATCAACACATCACAACTTCAATAACAAGCAGAATCTTATCAGAGTCGAGATTGTTCCATCCCCAAAAGTAAAAACCTGTAAAATCTTCAATGACAACTGATAGTTACCTTGGTCCTGAGAGGATCGATGGAGGTGGTGGAGCCGAATCTGCAGGTCGACATCCAATCTCCAGTTCCTCATGCCCGAAATCAAGATATCCATTGACATCCATAACACCGTCCAGGACCTTAACGACCATTGTCATTGAAGGCCTCCTCAGGCGATCAATTTGAAGACACCATAATGCAAGCTTCATCATCTGAACAACTTCAACGACATGAGATTTCATGTCTTCACTATGCTTGTCTATCAAATCTTCCAATCGATCCTCCTCTGCCTTTCTCTTGAAAAGGCTGATTAAAGGCTGATATTCTTCGGGCTCAGATTCTTCAAATATCTTTCTTCCACATAATATTTCCACCAACACAACACCAAAGCTGTAAACGTCTACTTTATCTGTGACGACACCATTCAACCATTCAGGAGCTAGGTAACCAGGAGTGCCTCTCACCATTGTGACAACTTTGCTTTCGTTCCTCTCAATTAGCTTAGCAAGACCGAAATCGGATAGCTTAGCATTGAATTTCTCGTCTAAGAGTATGTTCTGGGGTTTAACATCAAGATGAACAATTTTCTGCCTACACTCTTCATGCAAATAAGCCAATCCATGTGCCACGTCTTTAATGATATTCTTCCTGCATTTCCAGTTCAGATTGAAACTCTGGTTTCCGCTATATATCCACTTATCTAACGATCCATTTGTCATGTACTCATAAACTAAACAGTTGTTAGAGTATTTAGCACAAAAGCCAACTAATCGTACCAGATTGACATGATGAATGCTACCAATACTTTCAACTTCAGCCATGAATGACTTCTCTACTTGTCCATCCCCATGTAAGCACTTCACTGCAACTCTGAAGCCGCTTTTAAGAACTCCTTCATATACGGACCCAAACCCTCCCTGACCAAGCTTCTTGCTGAAGTTATTAGTAGCAGCCTTTAGTTCCTGCAAAGAATATCTCCAAAGCATTCCTACTACATGTTCCATCTTATCAGCAAGTTTTGCAGCATTACGCTTATTCCTTAGGACATAACATATCAAACCAATACTTATCACTATGACGATAAAGAACCCTGATGCACTAACACCAACTATAAGTCCAATATTAGTCACCTGGTGACTTTGAGTAACATTCTGAACCTTTATAAATACAGTAGCCATATTTGCTGAGCCCGAGGTCTGATCTACCATTATTGAGTATACTTTAGATGACAAGAGGCAAGTGTTATCTATATATTTTGCAAGTCTGCAAGAATTGTCTCTCAAACACAACTCCTTACAGTCCAGATAAGTGGAATATGCACCACCACTGATCTTCGGGAAGTAGTTTGCATGTGTGAGAACTATAAGACTGGTAAAGCCAGGGGCATTATAACTCACTGGAGTAATCTCAGAACATCCTTCATTCTTTTGGTGAGCACTCACAGGTTTAAAGAATTTCGTTGGATCATCAGATGACATCGGACAACTGCATTGTTTATCATCCTTGCAAATGCCATATCTTCCACAAGACATCGGATAACTACATTCGTTTATTCCAAGCATATCTCCTACTTTTGTCCACTCGCCTATATTTGATGATAAATTAAATCGATACTCAAATAATGTGAAATGTCCGTCAGGCAATAGTTGAATAAACTGAGTTGAATTTGCTATTGGAGAATACACTAGGGAATTTGGTAAACCTCGGATACTCCCATTCATGAGCTCAACATGTGTTACTTCATCTTCTTGGGTAAAAATATGTGTGAAATAAAGTAACTCCATATTCCAATCTATGAAAGCGAATACACCACTTGTATTGACCGAAAGATAGTAAGAGGAGCCTGGGCCACTTGATGTTAACATTTGCCCTGGAGATAGCTTTTGTCCCATGAATAATGTGTCGGTTGGATGATCAAACGATTGCCAAATAATTGATTTATTGGCATCCAGGAGCATAAGATTTCCAGTTGCAGTCAAGTTTAAACTCGCAACTGATGATTTTCGAGTGGTTATTGAAGACCATACCAAAGCACCTTTACTATTTCTCAATTCTAAGTTCCCTCCTATGAGCTGCAACTTCGCCCCTTCATCAACTGGACTGTTTTGGTTAGCAGACCAGACTAATCTACGATTACGAATCCCAGCAGTTTCATGATAATAAGCAATGACCACACCAAAAATATAACCACTGCATTGATCTACGCAGATGAACCCGGCTAGAAAGCAGATGTTCGAGACACCACCACTTTGGAAAAGCTTTAGTCTGCTAAGTAAATAATCATCAATCTCACCTTCATTCACCAAAGGAGAAGTAAAATTAACAGTGGACGGTAGATTAGCTGCATAAATGAATTTGGCATCTGTGACACGATGAGAAACAAGTACGAATACCAAAATGGATACTATTGTCCAGGTAACACAATATGATGATAAAGCGAAATGGCTAAAAGATCGTGGTCGCATACTTGCATGGATTTACTGCAATTATGGCTAAATCGAAATCGTAAACAGAAGTTTTGAAGATTTAGATGATTTTTTGTTTTCTGATATGACTACTCGATGCAACTAAGCTTTGAGGTATTAGATGAGATTACAAGTTGAGTCAAAGGGGCCGACTACACCTAACTTAGTTCTTTGATTTGTGGAAAAGAGCCATGAAATTTATTAGACTACTTGTCAAATTTTATGGGACGACTTAAGCTGGAAGACTAGTATGAACAGATAAAAATCAAACAACGGAACTAAAAATTGATGGGGTGAGAGAGGCTCGAACTCTCGACCTCAGGATTACTCAGAAGCTATGAGACCTACGCGCTAGCCAACTGCGCCACCACCCCTTGTTGTTTATATGTAGTTCGAATATATTCATACTGCTAGTGAAGATACTAATTTCCGGGAAAATAAAATTGGAGTAGCTTTCTATTTTTTAAATTCATTCGATAATAGTACTTGTTAATATGATCCCACCTATAATTGTTGAGTAAATTTTTGTAGCAATTTGCATAGATTTAGAAAACGTGGCCTTATGAAAGATTATTTTTGATTATAAGACTGGATAAAGGAAGCTTGTCAGTTGTTGATAATAAATTAATTTTTAGATATGTCATGAAATGGTTATCAGAAAATAATAATATGAAAATATTGATGATTACTGACAAGTGAAGCGAAAACGTCAAATAAAAATAATTAAAAAGAGTATCTCGTAATCTCTTACTTGAATAAATACTAAATATATTAACACTTCATGATCAAGTTGCACCCAAATAAGCAATTATACATATACAATTATTCACAATATGGTCTATGTTTGCCTGACTCAGTGAACAATAAAGAACAAAAAATGAAGTTACATATAATTCTCCTATACCTTTGATATAGTATTTAATTTGAGAAATAATAGGTTGTTACAATGTATAACTTCATAAAGTGACATTTTATATGCCTTTCTTTTTTCATATAATTTCTGTGAAAATACTTTAAAATCTTCTCTTTGCTAATTGGAATGTCCTCTTCAAGAATGTATTTGCTGGTCTATCATTTCTATGACATAATACCCTCAGAATAGTATTGGCATCTGACCTGTTCCATCTTCCAGTTGTTGGTGGCATAGGCAACTTCTGCCCCTCCCATACCATCCCCATCCCGCTCGCTTCACACGCCACGATACTGAAATCTTCAACCAATTGCTCAGTGGTTTGTGCCATTAGGCCGATCACGCCTTCCACGGTTTCTGCCTCGCGGTTTACTGTTTCTTCTGCGATAAGACCTTCTCCACCCGCGCAAAATATGCGTTTCAGACTCTTGAAATCCTCCTCGATTACTTGATGATCTGCGCATGTGAAAACTCTGTAACTTCCACCAGCAAGCAAAACCATTAAATAGGACTCGAAGGAAGCCTTCATCACTTCTTTCAAAGCTAGTGCTTGAGCTTTATCGGTGACAATTGAACATAAGAGGGTAAGGTTTTGCTTAATTATCCTCAAAGCTGGTGGAATTCGTGTATTGGCTACATCGCGGACATATAGACTTCCATAGAATACAGAGTTGGAATCAAGAAAGATCAAACGGTATGCAGCAACTTCAGCTACATGTTGCAGGGCTACTTGAATCACTTGGCTTGTGTGATCAAAGTACGACGAGGTACTAATATTTCTTGATCTTCGACTACCGTTGGAATGATTATCTCTTGGGGAAGCCACTATTGTTTTATTAATAACGTGAATTTGCGATAACAAATAATGCAATGTGTTGAGCTTAATGTATAAGCGTTGAGTTCCTCGACTGGTGGAAGGACGTGGATGGTTCCCTTCATTGAAAAGATGTGGATTTTGACCTTTTGTTCCACAAGTTGCTTTTCTTAATAGCTTTGAAAACTTTGAGGCGTTGCTACATCGCGTTAGAGGAGGAAGTGTAGGTAGATAACTTTGTTTTGATCCTGCAATAACACAATATATGTAATCTCAATCAAATGAAGAATTAGTTTATACAATTATTAACAATAAAAAGTTATTTTACATACCACAGGATGCAATGAAGGTAATGTATTCTATGAAGATATGCTCGAGACCATAAGAAAGCTCATAAATCATGTCCTCAGATATTCCTGCAGGAATCTCCAAGAAGCTTTCAATGGCTACCTTGGCATTTTTC
The DNA here is from genome assembly GCA_003412495.2 of Echium plantagineum. NCBI lineage: Eukaryota > Viridiplantae > Streptophyta > Magnoliopsida > Boraginales > Boraginaceae > Echium > Echium plantagineum. Next base: position 8,374,338 of record CM016561.1, read on the forward strand.
ATTAGCTCAGAGGCTGTCTGCGCATAAGGCTCGTTCTTGCCCTTTGGATTCCAGGTCTATACAACAAAATATATAATTAACGGGGTACAAAGTAATTTATGTATGATGATGATGAAATGATAAATATGAAGATCTTACTTCAGTTTCTTTAGCTCTTTTGATGATCTCTTTCCCCCGATTCAGCCTTTTCTGAATCCAAGTCAAAAGAAGTTTCGTTATAAGAGAATTAACTTCATAAGGAACCATTTCTTTCAAAATGGCTTTCCCACCATCTTCGCGGTCATCATAATCCTCAACAACCATATGGATCAACGTCGTCTCGAGCGTTCCAGCTCGTTCTAACACCAAGATCAAGTCATTCATCAAAGCTGTCGTTTCTGATAGGTATTGCCTCAACAATGTACCATAGCAATTATGCAATGTCATTGCTGCAATGCCAATCGCATTAGGGTGCCATTTCTTCAGGGCTGGACTAAATATTTCCTTCTCTTTGAAGAACAAGTCTTCAGTGCTTTCTGCTAACTTGATTAACACGTCACGTGCCTCATTCGATCCGATATCTGTGCCATTGACATTTTCCTCTGCTAACATCTAATATTGCAAAACAAGGTTATATATCAGGGAACACCTTTTAAAATTAACAAATCATAGTCTAATAGGAAAACTAATTATTATAAACACCTTTGCAAAAGCGTGTTGCAACGATGCACGGATATAATTGTCCACTTTACTTCCATATGAATCATCTGTAAACCCATTGTCATGATCTATACCCAGAACATCCTCTTCCATAATTTTGGATGCAGCAAACCCAAATGGAATAATATGATCCATGGCTATAGTAGTTCCCTTGTGGAAATTTTCATGATAATCAACCAATCTCTTCTCTGCCCATTTCTTCATTGAGATCAAAACTGATCTCAGCAACTTAACATAAAGGGGCTCTCTGTCAACTTTCTTAGCATCAGCAGACACTTCTTTCAACATAGCTACAGAAGCTCCAATTAAATCATGCTCAACTTGTCCGGTTCTCAAATATTGCTCGAATAACACCCAACTTAAACAAAGATTATGAATCGATCTATTAATCCCAAGAATGCCCCATGTTTTCGTCATTAGCTCAAGAAGCTCATCTACCTCGTCAAGGACTAATGTCTCATCCCTGAGATCAAATATTGAATAAAGCAATGCAAAATATATATGGATATTGAGAGGATAGCCATCAGCCCAATGGCATACATCAGCCTGTGAACCTTCAACGCTTCGCGAAGATAAGGAAACCACACAATTGCCGAGTGATTTCATCATCTCCGAAGTCTTGCCAGTGTCAATTGCCTTGGTCTCACAAGCAAGCATGATCTCTCTGAAACGCCTAGCGGCTGTGTTGCACTTATCAAGTGGGACAGAAGGGTTAAGTACGAGTCCTGCTTCCAGGATTTTCAGCTGACGCTTTTGCCATTCATGATATTCTTCACTCGTATAAAATTCCGATGGTTTTAGGTGACGCAGTAGCTCTAGTGGTAGGATTATTGTTTCTGCACGTCTGCCCATCTACACATTGACAAAGCCAGTTAAACATATAGTCGAATTGAAACAGAACGTTAAAAATCTTTACAAAACATGTAACCTAGATTACTAACAAAACTTCAAAAGGTTGGAATTTTATTATTTAAAATGAAAAGCAACTATCAGGTTTCTTCAAATTTAAGAATATATCAAGAATGTTATTTTTGTTTTGCATGAATGCAAATGAGACATTATTAGGCAAGAATAAACATATACTTACTTGTCCAACAAGGGTCCTCATTAAAGTTTTACGTAGCCGGTTATCGCTTTGTTCAGTAACCCTCATCTGTCGTCTCATAATCTCGGCCGATGTTAATGGCCGCTTTGGCCTTGGTGCTGGTACTGAGGAAAATGCTGAAGGACTACGGCTGCCGCTCGGTGAGGACAAGGTCGTGCCCACTGAACTAGACCTCCTTGAAGATGGCTTCTTTATCATCTTCAACCCCAACGCCGTCTTTACACGGCTAGTCACCGCCATTCCCACACCAGGCGACTTCACCGATGGGCCGAGGTTACTATTGGACGCAAAACTCGATGGGGAACCACTCCCGTCACCTCCCTCGAATGAATTATAATGTGTAGCTGCTCCCCTGCCTCCAAACCCGGGGGATGACCTACATGTTGTGAAGAATATCTCATAGGCCGCCTCACGAAAGTCTGCGCGGTCTAGGCCCTCCAGCTTGGTGAAGGGCCATTCTATGTCAAGAGCCGCCTCCCTATGAGGCTGCTCAAGGTCTAGCCGCGAAGGCTGATAGTCACCGGATAGGCGTCGTTGGTGCGTCATTTGGGTATATATATATAATAATAAGGATACAAAATTCCGGCTGCAGAGATATGTCAATTTAGATATCCGGCCAGAGAATTGGAGGAAAGAAAGTAGCGAGCATTATAGTTTCTTCTGGATTCACAGGAGAATTGACTTTTTGACCAACAATTGCATGCGTACGAGACAACGCTGCTATAGGGACTCAACCAACCATTATTTTCTTCCGAAAACTACTCTAAGGTTTAATTTCTCTTACTTCATAATCCTCTTTTTTTCTTCTTTTTTTAATCTTCCAATAACCCAATATCCCGTAGAATTACTCGACTTGACAATCCACCTGAAAGCTTAACGAGTAAGAATCGAGTATTACTTAATTTGAACTCCATAACGCATGAAAATGGTATTATTGCTATATTAAAAAACAAGTATTTGGTGAACATCAGATTGTCAATAAGGTGATGACTGATGAGACTTTTATAAAGACAATTTTTATAAAGACATTTGCTTCAAACAGAGGAAAAATGATTGCCCAATTAGACTTACATTTTACTCCACATTTTCACCACTAAATATCTCCTCAAATTCCTCACACAGCCAAAACTCTCACACACACATACACACACTGAAGAAGGATGAAGAAGAGAGGAAAAGTCAGAATGGCATGTTTCGATAGAGCATCTCCGGCATTGAAGGAGATTCTGCTCAACTTGTACAAGTATTGAAACTGCGCTTATCGAGTCTTGTAAAGCATGTGAATAATATCAATATTATTAATAAATACCTGCCTAATCTGAATAACTTGTTTGACAATAGTTCCAGAACACCAGTGGAGTTGGATCATTACTTGCATGAGTTCGGATCTGTCAAATACCATGTGCAGGTAACTTACTACACTTACCAGACCAATCCTTAACAGCATTTTTATGAAGCGTGAGTGATGTCCCATTACATTGACTCTATTTTTATTCGTAATTCATGTGTTACTCTTCGTTTTCTTTCATCGTACTTCTGATTATAAATTGAACAATCAACAGTCTTCTGCATCAGATCCACATGATAGATACCTGTCAGTTTCGACACCCTTACTATCTCAAGGAACCATTCCCTCGTCTAGGCTTTCACGTCAAACGTTAGAGATGGTAAGGGCAATATGCCCAGATGTTTTGGAGATAGTTGAACCTGCAAAACAAGGTTATCAAGTTACTTTAAGGCTTAAGTTCGCAAGACTTCCAAGCAATAAAGGTCAGTGAATCTACAGTAATTTAATGTTTATCTAAACTAGTATTGCACATGTAACTCATTTGCCCAAATCTTTCCAGCTTCCATGAAAATTATATCAGACATTTCATCGGTGCAATCTGTTATTCTGAGCTCGCAACTGAAACAAATATTATGGGATGTCAACTCATTGGATATATGTGAGGGGTCATACAAACCAATCAAGCTAGTTTATCACCCAAGGGAACCTTTTTATGTCATCAAACAGGTAAATTGAAATATCCTCTTTCGTTAGAACATCAAAAAGTGTCGGGACAAATATTATGAGATTGTTCTCCCAATCAGTATGCACTACAAGTCTACAACTCATAACGTTTGAAGTCGTATATCTAGTATGTTGTCTTTTGAGATGTGAAGTTACTACTACTACATACAAAATATGCTAAAAGATTTTACATGATTTTTTCAAGCCAACAAAAATCACTGCAGTGTTCCCAATGCGTTTTAAGGAAGACACAGATGTTATTATTGCTACAGCATTCTTTCAGGTAACATCAGAACATAATTGTCAAAAGAAATATAAATGAAGTGTACGTGGAATATAAATTCGAGCATTGTTAAGATTTGGAATGTCTTTTAAAGGAACTCATGGATGTTGGAAGCAAGGAAGCATTTTCTAAGGCACCTCATTGCATCTGGTCTCCCATTCCACCACTTGAATTAAGGGGAGAGCTCATTGAAGACTTAAGCACCAATGGCGGGTTTGTTTCTTTTGGTATTCACCGTCTCTTGAAGTTATGCTCAATACCCATCAACATCTATCACTTATCGAATAATATATCTTCAAATCTTTATAAGCAATTGAACCTTCTGGTTGCATCTACCACTCGAGATGATTATAGGTTACATTAATCTTGAGTTATTTGCAGATATCACTTCGAGACATGTTGAAGGAAAGAAGCTCGACAAGACAGTATGGAATTTACTAAACTTCTATGCCTTCGTAAAATATCATGTGAAGGTAAACTTGCTAAGATTAACTAGAATATTAAATAAGAGTATTACAAAAGATCATCAACTTAAAAAAACTTCAATTGACAAACAGAGCACCAGAGGTTTCATCCAGAGGAGGATGAGAACGTGTTTGGAAAGCATGGTGGAGGTAATAGCGCATACCTCCACATTTCTTTCACGTCTGATGACGAACTTTTCATGAGCGTATCTTCTCTCTGCAACTTTGCAGGTCTTGCATAAGGAAGAAGTACAAGAAGATCAGAATACTAAGAGAAAGAGTCAAGGTATGCATACTGATGATTGTGAGTATACTATATTAAGACATTTCATCATTTATGTTACTGCTATATCATTTACCCAAGCGAGTGCTGAAAGTGGTTCCAATGCAGCATGGCGACGCATGAGGAAATTGGTGATCTTGTCCAAAGAAAGGATATTGAAACAAAGATCTGAATTAAAAATCAAAATCAACAGACTTCGTTCCAGATTAAGAATTCATGTCTTCAGTCGTTTTCGTCGAAAATGGCTGAAGATCATTAAGTTTTCTTCTGATACAAGCTATACCAGATTGGAGGAATTCTAAAATCTCTTCAGTGATGCAATGTATTGCATAGAGAGGACTTAACATCAGCAAACATTTCACCTTCATTCAGTTATCTCCGACAAAGGAGAACCATCATATATACTATTAAGAGAAATTATTTAGATTCCACTCCTTCAAGGAGGAGCCGAGGAGCTATAACCATATATGTGTTATCCAATTTAATGCTTGGTTACTTTATGCCATGAAAAATCGATATGTAATGTGCCTCCAAACTGGAGCGCTATCATACCTTTGAGTAATTCAATATAAATTCGATATGGAATATACTAATAATTCAATAACTTCTAGTATCAGACATTCATACCTCAACCTTTCCATTAAATACTTAAAAATAGTTCACAAATCTCCGGGTTATATTAATTCAAAATCTCATCTTCAACCCCCAAAGTCCATCCAGAGTTCATCATTTGCGGAAGTGCAGAACCAACCTCAAATTAAGGTGCCTTCTTTTGTGTTTTACAGGCTGTATCCAAGAAAAGAAAATGTGTAGAAGAATGCTAAAGTCTTGACTCAGCTATCATAATTTCCGATCTACAGAGATATTTCCATTCGCATTGAAGGAGAGAGGCTGGCTCAATGACCCTTCACTTATATAAGTTCCGATTCTCCTAATTGGCTTTCTCGGCTAGGTAATGCTCCAACATATCGTCTTCATCGTCTGCCAAAGGAAATATATTTGTAAACAACTCTCACGAAAGGTGGAAGCAAAGAAAATAAGAACACAGTCACCTCCAAAATCCTCATCGTCGAAGTCGATATCATCGTCTTCTTCATCAGATTTGTCAGCAACAGCAGCAGCACTTTTCTGCGGAAACGAGAAACATGATTATAGTGAAGTCTCCAACCATCTCCAACCAACCACTAAAACATTAATTTAAATATGTGAAGAATTAATTACCCCAGAAGCTCTTCCACTTTCAAACCACTGTCGACCAGTAAGCTTCTTTTCTTTGGTAACAGCAAGCGCTGAATCTGGCATTAGCCTGTTAATGAATTCGTGAATTTCAGTTACATATCCAACTGCTCAAACATATTAAGCTCTGGCAATGATAGTAGAATCAGTTGCCTAGAGGTAAGATAAAAACAAAATCCCAGACTGCAAGGCACTAGTTTGTCAATGATTTCAGAATTAGTAAAGCATCTCCACGGGAGACAAGCAACCATCTTGAAGGTATATATGGCAAAACAATAATAACTTCAGCTTTTAGCTCGCTGGCAGGGCACTTCATTGCTCACAGGAATAAAGGAAGTATCCCTCGCCATGGTTATCATGCTATAATTTTTAACATAGCAGTGATGCTTGAACCATTAACCCTTATAAATCAAATGAGTGGCAAAACAATAAACTAACCCCCTTCCCCCCCCCCCCCCCCCCCCCCCCCCCCCGCACCACCACCACATGCACCACTCCATGATAGAGAAACTTAAATAATATCAAATTCAAAACAAGAATAGTTCTTGAAAACAAAGATGGTTAATTAATAGCAATAGGGTTCCTATGTTCATTGGAGAAGAAGACCAATATGTAATGAGGAATGTTTACTTGAGCAAAAGAAAGTATGTTGGCCATTTAACTTACTTGGCTCTTTCAAGGGCCAATTCCGCTTCAAATCTTTCTCTCCAGGCCAAAAATGTTTCAACAGTAACAGCTTCACCATGTGGTACAATCACCTGAAATCAAATAGAGAAAAATTCACAAGAAGTTTTGGTGCTCAATCAAAATTGAACATATCAAATCAGCATTGTTGTCCACTGTATTAGATTGTAAATTTGTTTAACTCCTATTTTAACGTTCAACAACCAAATAGACTATGAAGATGACTAAATTGACAATTATTACAAACTAACAGAATATATGCACTGGCATATTTCACCTAACCCTAATCTTCAAATTGGCAGGTGGGGCTAGCAGGATTTACTGAGGAAGGGAAAGACTTACACGAACCCAACATTTGATCACACTTATAAACTTGCGAAGCAGAAAAATAATTGTCCATATTATGAAGATTATTAATACCGTCTCATAGTTCAAGAAAAATAGAGGTAGATTAATACTTACTCTCTACTTCATCGAGTGGCAACTATTGTTTACAAGATTACATATTCAGGTATATCAAATTTGTAATGTTTTCCAATATTACCATTGGAGTCTGTGAGGCCCAGTAATATGATGACAATCGCCAAGTTAATAGGATAGAGAAGGGAAGTAAAATTAATGGGAAACAACGGGCACAAGCGGTAATGAAGTTTAAGAAGTTAGAAGAAGATGAATAAATGAGAAGGTAGGTCATTACTTGATAACAACTTAAAGTAGCAATCCAATAAAAATGAAGGGAGTACAAAGTATAATTCCACTTCTTAGTAGGCATCTGTCCATGTGAGTATATATGCATGAGTTTCATTAAAAGGTGAAGTTGGGTCTAGGGATAGTCTAGGCCTTTGTATCCATGCCAATAGAGTTGGTGGTATTTCATAATTACCACCACATGTGTCCTCATTGATGAACATATCGAATTCCTCAAAACAATACTTTTTTACAAGTCTTCAAAACTTAACACTAGACAACCATTGCAATACCTCATCTTTTGCTGCTTGGGCAGCTTCTTCAGCATCTCCAGCAGCATTATCCTGTGCAAACATTTCAGATAGCCATTCCTTGGCGGAAGTAACTAATGTATAGACCATGGCCATGCCAAGATTCTCTGATGCCTGCATATATAGCAAATGAAAGAAAAAAGGAACTCAAGGCTACCTTCACAAATGGGGTTGCAAATGCAAGAAACAAATGCAAAAAGGGTCTATGCACCAACTAACAAAAATAAAAATAATAACTTAATGGACATTTAAGATCGTATGTGATAAGAGAACACGAAACAATGAAAAATAAGGATGATAAAGAGAGGGCTCTAACTATTAGTTACCTCTGACTTGTATGTATCACATATAAAATTTTACAGTCCTATCTCGTACGTTCAATTTAAAGGGTGTTTCACAATGCTAAATAAATACAGTTATGAGGAAATGCATCACCAAGGATTAATTTGAAGGATGGTCTCAGAAACCTACCTCCTGTATAAGCTTTTCTTTTAGTGTTGTAAGGTCTCCAGTTGAAATTCCTTTTAAACTGAGAAATCAAAGTAAGTTGCAAAATTTGAAGTAGTACAATTGATTCTCTAACTAAACATACTAAGAGCATATATACTAAGGCGTTACACAGGACATTGACAATCAGAAATTTCATAGTGCTGGTATCACATTGTGACAGGAGAAACAACAAATATGAAAATGACTCCTTCAGGGTTACACAAACATATGGTTGAACTAGTATAAACAATCAGTTTCAATAATACTGAATAGGCAAACAGCACCTGACGTCTCTAATAGAATCGATGTGGCAGGTATTTGGGACCAGAAACAACTATGAAGTAGCAACACCATAACTATAACAAATAACACTAGAAGTGGAGTCATGACTGATAGTAGGATAACGTATGTCAATAGTTATTTAACCCATCTATGCACAAGGAGCAACTTTAAGTTCTTAATGATCACACAGTTTGGGGGGATATATACACTAGTAACAATGGAAATAATCGAATATGGTTGTCATCGTGGTTTGAACAAAACAAATAATATATGGTCATTAACAAAACAAGCAAGCAAAAACAAAATTTTGCATAATTGGAAGGAAAGATGTCATAACAAAATTTTGTTAGGAACATCTGTCTGAATAATATGTGTACCTTGTAACAGACAAAAGCGGGGGTTCATCAGGATATTTTTCAGTGTGCGCGAAAATTAGACCCAAGCAAACTGCAGGAAAAAGGTAGAAATAGCAGCAAATCATCCGATGTAAAACAAATCTATATCATGTATGAAGATTAAATTAACTACATAACCGAAAAGAATACCTGAAGAAGATGTCAAATCATCTGGCTCATCATCCTGTAAAGTTCACATTTATATCAGCAAAGCTTATTTAACCAATGTAATAACCTGATGTAAAGCTAACTTGATACAAGTTTGCCTGATCTGTCTATTTCCCGTTGCAAGAAGATATGATGATTATATACTCCCTCCCTCCATCCTATAAAGATTGTCCACTTTCAGACTTTTTTAATTTTCCGTAACTTGTCTCATTTGACCAACTTTTCCACGCATTTTTGGAGGTTGATCCATTTCTAACTAGGTATTTCCTTTTAAAAACTCAAAACTGGACAATCTTAATGGAATGGAGGGAGTATCTAGAAATATGTTAAAGAGGACCAAGTTTTTGTCAATTCATACCTGAGGGTATATGGTAATTTGGTAGCATCTGTTTGAGGTGCTTAGCCCACTTTCACCAGAGTGAATTTCTAAATATCATGAATAACAACACACAATCAAGTGAGACGAAAGAAAGCAAAATATAATTGCTACATGATCGTAGATGTTACATACCCTTAAAATCATCACTGAGAATAGCTTCTAGTGCTTCAATTTCCATCTCCTGCTCTTGCACATAGTCTTCCATTGCATTGTATTAAGATGCAAAATAGACAAGTTTGGTAAACAAACAAAGAAACTCAAATGACATGAAAACTGTCACCATCTTCTAATCAAAACCAACATTATCAACAGAACCAGTAAATTTCAATAGAGAATCAAAAACATTAAACACAATACAGATCAGCTGATCATTGAAATTGTAAGCAATCAATATCAGACAAAATTAGCATCAGTCACAGAACAAACCATGACGAGTTAAAAAAACTTTACTTACGCAATGCAAGTTATAGAGTAAGTCGGGCTAAAGAAATTTGAACAACTTGAACAAATATATAAATCAAAGCAATTTACCTGTCATGGTTGATGCCTCTTCGGTTTAGCTAAGATCCTTTCCAACTATCTTACCAACAGAGTCGAAAGATCCTAATGAGCTCAATCCAAGAGTACGCCTGCTTGACACTCGATGATGGTTCACATCAATGAAACCTGGATGAGTTTTCGGGACTCGGTTAGAGATCAAATACAATCTCTTAAACAGTTTATCAGTTCTCATATAGTATTTCCATCTTACTTTACAACAAACCTGATAATTTCGATTCAAAACAAAGTTATGCGTGTCAATTAATGCTACAAAGTTTGTTAATTTTTACAATTGATACTCAAAGTAGACAACTTTAAGCTAAACTACCACCTCTTTATCAAATTGCAGTTCAGTGAAATAATCTCCACACAAAACTATAATTGTATCAACATTTTCAAAATCAATGAAAGTTACAAAAAATAAAAACATTTCGGGTACCTTCAAAATCGAATAATTGTGCTTAAGCTTAAACGATTCTCTGCTTCAGTCGATATAAAATGGATTATTCCTTGAGCCGATGAGTGAGAGGGTTTTGCTTTCTTGATTTACAGATAATATTGGACCTCTGAAGTCCAGTCCAGAGAAACTAGGATTTAGTTTGGGGTGTTATTTGTTAATGAGTTGGCTTCGAGTTCGAGATCTCAAGACCTGGTACACAGCCAGGTATCCAGTATGGTATTGGTATTACCCGTTATTTCGAATAAGATGATCTTTTTACCGAGGTCGACTCAGATGGATATTTAGTCGGGCATTGAGTAGCGGGTCCGGGGAAAATTTATAAAAATGTGTAAACTGCTACAACCGAAGTGGATTTTAGGAGGCGTTAGGTGTCTATATTCTATACTTTAACGAGTTGAATAACTATCCATTGATAATATTCAAATTTGTTCTTGAATTGATGGAACATTGGAACATGACTTGGAAGTTGGATCCAACCTTTTTTTTTGTGTGTATTAGCGATGAGGTGATTTCGAACCTAAACCTTCTGATAATTAATATGATCATTTTTCTCTAATTATTCGATTAAATCAAGAAGTTGGGTCCAACTTGAGTAGGAGTTTATGATAATGAACTCAAATGAAATACACCAAAATGATGAGATTGAAGGCAAATGATAAGTTACATATAGTAAAATATATTTGAATAAACCGATATACTATAAGAAAAAATATGAATATGAACTAAATGAGATTGAAGGCAAATGATAAGTTATCTATAGTGAAAATATTTGCATAAACCTATATACTATATAAAACATATGAATATGAACTAAATTTAAATTAAAATATTTTAAGATCAATATTATATAAAAGGCTTGTGAGGCTTGTGATGATAAACTTTTACTAAAAACTAAAAAAACTCAAAGTTATAATATAGGGAGTATTTGCATCATTAGCATTATTTATACTATAAAAATATATAGAATACAAACAATGAATATATAACTTCGAAACGAAAGCTTTTCGGATATTTCCTAAACGAAGTTAAGAGATTTTAATCTATCATATTATTTATACCGTCAAACTGGATTCGTTAATCACTCTAATAGTCCAATATAATACACAACAACAAAAACAATTCAACAATTATCTTAAATTTTAAAAGTATTACTAAGGAGTAAGGTTTTATTTATTAATGACTTTAATAATTATGTAGATTGACTTTTCCAACGATGCTATATTACATTTTTTGGATTGCACATTTTAAGGAATGTTAACCAATTGTCGGAAGGCAGAGTGGTCGTAAGAGCGCCATGCAATGAGAATTATCGGAAACTAAGTAACTAACTCTCTCTCTCTTTTGCTTTTTTCTAACTCCCACACTAACCAATCTAACTTCTCATTAAATAACAAAAATTAAGCAGATAACAAAGAAGAAGAGAATACACAGAAAATGGGTGAAGGAGTATGGGATAAAAACGGTGGTGCAATCGCAACGGAGGCCTCTCTTGCCCCTATTACTGCTCAACGGAAACTCCGTACCGATTTGGAGCCCTCCATTCCCAAGCCATGTCAGTTGTCACCACTCCATTTTCTCTTTTTTATTTTTACCCAAATTCAATTACTTTCTACATGGATATTAGATTTCGTATGGTAACTTTTGTTACATTTCTTTACTAAATGAAATCAGTTTAAAAGAAGTGTCTAATGTTCTAGTATTTTAATGTTGAAACGATGAGATTATCAACTTTTTTGCTTAAATTTGGTTGTGTATATCAATGAATATATTCGCAACTTGCTTGAATATTTGAATATTGATGTAAAACCATTGATCCAAATAAGACGGCATGTACAATAACTTTTTTCTAAATTTACGAAGTCTATTTGAAAATCAAAAGTGATTATCTTTTACTTACTTAATCCATGGTCACATTTTATTAGATATTGTTGATTTGGCTTTTTAGAATTTGACCTTGGCTAATTTCCATCGGTTAGTTATGCTATCCTTGTATATAGATCCATACATGATGAATACCGAGTATACATTTGGTGATTTAATTTGTTATTAATTCAGATGTGGGCAGAGCATTGATCGCTCCTGATGCGGAACATAAAGAAGGAACAACTGGACATAAGCATGAGAATTTGAGTGTGCTTCAGCAGCATGTCGCTTTCTTTGATATCGATGGTGATGGCATTATTTTCCCCTCCGAAACATTTGCTGGTATAACTTCCTATGCATACGCCAATTCTCCATGTTTTGCCATGATTTATTAGCCCCTCCGTGACTCATAGTTAAGAGATCGCTAACTCAACTTGATTCAGTTAAGACCGCGAAGTTTCTTTATTCTCATCACTAGAAAAGCAATCTGAACAATCTTTTAGATCTTAAGGTATATTATTTAAATGTTGTGTAGGAAAAATCTTCAGTATTTTTCTCCTTATTAGTTGTGTTTTCTTTTATGTAATTTCTTGTTTACTCTTAGATAAATCTTATAACATATATTGATCCGTGTTTTCTTCTAGTAAACTTTATAATAATTCCTAACACCCCGCCTCCTACATGGATCAAGGGTGCTAACTCAGCCGCTAGACCATTCAATTATCTCATATCATATGTGTTCGTATCATTTGTTACAGAATCTGTGCGTAAGAGCTTTTCACTCCTTTTGTTTTCTCTTTCAGGCCTTCGTAAAGTTGGGTTCAATGTGATTGCTGCTTTTATAGTAACTGGTCTTATCCACTTGGTGATGAGTTACTCAACTTTACCTGTAAGTTGAAATCCCTACAGTTTACTGATTTTGCTTGCATATAGAACAGAAGCAACAATCATATAGTTGAAACTTGAAAGTCTCGCTTTGTTGTATGTAAATGTTTACCCAGGGATGGATTCCCAACATCTACTTCCCAATTCACGTTCGAAACATTCACAAATGCAAGCATGGCAGTGATTCCGCGACTTATGACACTGAAGGGAGGTAACAATTTAAATGCCAGAGCATATATACTGTTATTAACTCACCTGTCAACAAACGCTTACAGTTGATTATCTGCGTATTCAGGTTTTTGCCTGCGAATTTTGAGAACATGTTTAGCAAGTATGCTCTGACCAAGCCAGATAAGCTTAGTCTTCGGGAATTGTGGGCGATGACCCAGGGCAATCGAGTGGCGTTTGATTTCTTTGGATGGTTTGTATCGAAATCCCAATTAACATTGTGTTGTGCACGCAGTTGGATTCTAAAATGTTTGAGTTGGTTTGTTGCAGGATATCTAGCAAATTGGAGTGGGGAGCTCTGTATGTTCTAGCAAAGGATGAAGAGGGATATCTGTCGAAAGAAGCAATCCGTCGCTGTTTCGATGGTAGTTTGTTCGAGTATTGTGCACAGATGCATAGTGGAACGGAGAAGAAGAAGAAGAAATGACGAAATTATAAGAATGCAGTAGTTGTTGGCTAGTTAAATAAAGCTGTAATAGGTGAAACTTGAAAGGGTGCTTTTGTTATACACTTATACATATAATTGTATGCATGTTTTTTATTGTGAATAAGTGCCTAAGGGGTGAAAACTGGTGATAAGTTGTGGTGATGCTTTAGTTACTCATGTTGTTGAATTCCAAAAAAGACCACATCCACATGCTCATTTTATTATCATACTCATGGCAGAATGTAAATTCATCATCAAAATTCAAAAGCATATCATCATATTGATGAAGATCGTCCAATGTATAGTTTAGTGGTGAAGCAAATGAACGATGGTCTCATCCGTTTCAATGTCCAGTCGCATCGAGTTTCTTACATACCCTGAATAACCTTTTGCGAACCGTGCGAAAATCGGACCGAACTAGAGCCTAACTTGCGGGAAGGACCGAACTTTTGGCTAACTGGACCAAACTATTGATGAACTCGAGTTGAACCTCCGAACTTGAACCTTAGGTTCACACGTTCAGACTGAACCAAACATAAGATGGGAACCCTTTAGAATAGAACTGAACCTAAATACATTCGTTATAGTTCGCTCCGTTTAA